>CM069132.1:28256372-28518872 GCA_035221665.1 Okamejei kenojei | reverse complement strand
CAAATTTTAATATAGTAATTGTGCTGATACTGACTCCAACCAACCACGCAATGAATAGCATCCATTCCGGAGGTTTTATTTTTCTGATGCCATTTAAACTTCACTTGGATTTCAATCACTTCAATGTAAAAGTAATTGGGAATGGGGAACATTGGAACAAAAAAATTACCCTCGGTACATATTAACAGTAATATAATAATGTATGCATGTTGGTAGGTGCAATCAAAACAAAGATCTTTTTATGATTGTTTTATGAATACCACAGAAAATATTACCTACTCTCAAGATCACATTTAATAGAATAATAATGCTTAAATATATAGTTATTGGACTTTGCATTTCGGAAAAGTCCCAGCTGAGAGGAAGACAGCAAAATACTGAAAATATTGGGGGTGAAAATGACTTCAGGACTGTTAGGAAAATGAAGGAAATGGTAACAGAACACTTATACTGCTGAATGAGTATAATTTTATGAATGAGAAATTGTGTTCAACCAATTAATGACTTCTTTGACAAAGTAACTAGCGTGCTAGATAACAAGGAAGCCAATGGATGTAGCAAATTTTGTTATACAAAATTTGGTCTGTAAAGTACCTCATAAAAGATTCTGCATTAGATAAGCATCTGTGGACTTGAATGTAATAGGTTAGGTCCAGGGGGTCAGATATGGGGCTTTATGTGCGGACCGGATATATTGTCAGTGCAGAGGGGTTAGGCGCAAGGCTAAGTGTGCATCCAGAGTCAAGGTCTGGAATAGTACTAGGTGTGCAGTCAAAGCTGGGACAATGGGAGTGTTCAGCACTGGGAACCTGAGCAGGTAAGCAGCTATGATCAGGGTAGAATAGGGGGTCAGGTGTAAGGCTGGACTCAGGATCAGGAATGAGAGATGGTATGCAACTGGAGTCGGGGTCAGGAGTAGTACCAGGTGTGCAGTGAGACCCAGGTTTGTCAACATGGGCCAAGTGTTCGATTATAATCTGATTTTCATACATTAATATACTAAGATCATTCATGCACTGCACCAGCCTGGCTCTTCTGTGGAATGTAATTAGGAATGTAATTTAGCCTAACCTTATTCATAGCTAATCCAATTTAAAGCATAAATATTGCATTCAAGTGTAAGTTAAAAGACTTGCTACAGTATGCACCACATTGCACAATTTGAAGCTGAAGTATGCAAAAGTTCCGTACCAATCGAAGGGGAGACCATAACCCTCCATTCCTTTCCCGTTCATATACCTATCCAATTTATTTTTAAATGATAAAATCGAACCTGCCTCCACCGCTTCCACTGGAAGCTCATTCCACACAGCTACCACTCTGAGTAAAGAAGTTCCCCCTCATGTGACCCCTAACTTCTGTCCCTTAATTCTCAAATCATGTCCTCTTGTTTGAATCTTCCCTACTCTCAATGGAAAAAGCTTATCCACGTCAACTCCCTCTCATCATAACCTTCTGCGTTCCAAACAATAAAGACCTAACTTGTTCAACCTTTCTCTGTAACTTAGTTGCTGAAACCCAGGCAACATTCTAGTAAATCTCCTCTATACGCTCTCTATTTTGTTGACATCTTTCCTATAATTTGGCGACCAAAATTGTACACCATACTCCATAATTGTCCTCACCAATACCTTGTACAATTTTAAAATTTCACCCCAACTTCTATACTCAATGCTCTGATTTATAAAGGCCAGCACACCAAAAGCTTTCTTTACCACCTTCAGTGAACTATGCATAGTTATTCCTAGATCCCTCTGTTCAACTGAATTCTTCAATTCGCTACCATTTACCATGTACGTCCCATTTTCACTTGTTCTGCCAAGATGTAGCACCTCACACTTATCAGCATTAAACTCCATCTGCCATCTTTCATCCCATTCTTCCAAAGGGCCTAAATCTCTCTGTAGACTTTGAAAATCGACTTAATTATCCACAACACCACCTATCTTACTATCATCTACATACTTACTAATCCAATTTACCACACCATCATCCAGATAATTGATGTATATGACACAAACAGTGGACCCAACACAGATCCCTGAAGCACCCCATTAGTCACTGGCCTCCAACCGGACAAACAGCCATCCACTATTACTCTCTGGCATCTCCCATTCAGTCACTGTTCAATCCATCGTGCTACTCCGCCAATAATACCCAACAATTAAACTTCATTAACCAACCTTCCATATGTAACCTTGTCAAAGGCCTTACTGAAGTCCATATAGACAACATCCACCAATTTACCCTCATCAATTTCCCTAGTAACCTCTTCAAAGAATTCAAGAAGATTAGTCAAACATGACCTTCCAGGCACAAATCCATGTTGACTGTTCCTAATCAGACCCTGTTTATCCAGATGCTTATATATATTATCTTTAAGTATCCTTTCCATTAATTTGCTCACCACTGACGTCAAACAACGTTCTTGTTAGAACTCTGCTCTTCCCTCACTTCTTTGTCCTCCTGTTCACTTACCTCAGGGCTATTATCGAGTCGTACCTGTGGGACATTCCTCATGTAATGATTGAAATGGTACCTGGTAGATCAACCTTCTACCTGGTTTAAAGGGTCCTTCCTCCTGGTCCACCTCCAACTGCTTTTACTTTGCCTGTGCACAAATAGACTTGTATATCATAATTAACTGTCCTCCAAAGCCTTAATCCATTTCCTGCCCCATCAGGAACATTGGGTAAGGTTTTTTTTTTTTTAGCCCTCTCAGTTTATGGGTGCCCCAAAGGATAATCTGTCTGTCCTTGCTACGACTCCCGAAAACAGGTACTTCAGAGTCGCGTAACATAGTCAAAAACCAGGCACAAGTTCAAGAAAATAGTCTTTTATTTTGTTAAAATCCAAACCTGATCCAAACAACCCAGACAAGGACAAGAATACACTAATAAACAAAGATAACAGTGCTCCAGCCAGCCTCGCAATGGGAAGTCGAACTAGAGTCTCTAACCTGCCTAAATGGAAATAACCCTGAAACAAAATACACAAAAACCCTCAGGTCAGCCCTTATCTGTCCCAATTCAATATTAATTAACAAACGTAGGGAATAATACACAAAGTTCTATGCCATGTGGCCAGGCCTCCAGCACTTCAAACCAGCAACCTGCTCATGAGCTAGGGTCGACGAAGAGAGAGCGAATTCTGGGAGATTCTGGTATTTAAGCTTCCGATGAGTCACTGTCACCTGACGCAGCTTGGCCAATCGGGTACAGGAGCCCTTAACCCCTTGATTCCTGACTCCCAGCCACGGGGCCTGCACTCAGGAGAGAAACAGAAGAGTTAAGTACATAGCATTCACCAGAGGGAGGGAGGGAGGAGGGGGGAGGATGGGAGGGGGGGAGGAGGGAGAGGAGGGGGAGGGGGGGAGGGGGGGGGGGGGGGGGGGGGGGGGGGGGGGGGATGGGGGAAAGTACCTAACAGTCCTGCTCTTATCTTTTTAAAGCAGTCTCATCAATTTATCCCTCTGCTTCCCACTTTAATCCTTTTTGATATGCCTTCTTTCTCATTCTAAACTCAATTTCTTACTTCTCAGATAGTCTATCCTCCTTTGCAAATTTATTCACGTTCCTTTTAAAACCTTCCACTGACTCCTCCTGATTTATTACTTTCACACCTGTCGTTTCCTACTTCTGCTACCTCCTCACTGCCTCTCTCTCCTTTCTCTCTAAACTGCCTAAGTACATCTAATTCCTTTCCCCGCCTCTTTTCCCACCATTCCAACTTATCTGTGGCATATAATTCATAATTAACACTTCCATCTTTTCACACATTTATCTTGAAAGTGCCTTCCTTGGGCCACTTCCTCACAACTGTTTCTGAAAATCTCAGCAAACAATCATTACCCTTCTCCGACCAGAATGTTTATCTAAACAAACAACAAAAGCTGGTCATGTTTCAGCAATTAACTTATTTCCAATTATTTCAATCCATTCTCACCACTATTTTAAATTTCCAATTCCTAGTACTAGTAACAATTTTCCAAATTAACTTTACTGGAAAGAAATCTGTAGAAACATCAGCAAAACCAAGCAACCTGCATTTTCAATCTTTCCCCTTTTAAGCTGTGATGATACAAAGCGTTAATCGTTACCTTACAGCTGTTAGTAACCTCCCCCATTGCTTACAATTTCTTAAAGGAACACACACACATACCCTTACAGCATGTGGCCTACATCAAACAAAAGACATCACATATATGAACTTCCTCATTCATTCAAAACCGGTTTTTACACACAAATCACATTCGTTCCATTCTTACTTCAAAGAATTCATGCAATTTTCTACACACATTAAAGTTTCAAAATTAACATATAATTCTTATCTCCCCATTTATTTAACATATAATTTTTATCTCCCCATTTAAGTTAAAGTAGGATGGTCTAATCCCCTATCAGTCAGGTTCCTGAGTGCTGTGATTGGACATTGATTCAGATCGTGATTAGTCAGACTCACCATCACTCAAATTCTAACCACACCCCACTAAGATCACAACCAATCAAAATCCTAGTCACTCAACATCTGACCACACCCCACTCCCATGAATCTCCAAACAAAGAAGCACATTTTTTGTCTTGATCTCTCAGCAGAGAGAATGCAGCGATTTTATCTCCACAAACAGTCAAGAAACTCAGTCCTTACACCTCCTCTGTCCTTGTAGTCATTATATTACCTTACACTATTCTTATTGCTATTCTACTTTCTGCTATTCTACAATTTTTTTTTATCACTGTGTACACTGTTTCTGTTACCCACTTACTCTAAATTTGTATTTTGCCCATACAAACCCCTGACCTCTCAGGGTGGTATCCACAAAATACTTTATTTTGCCTGTACAAACCCCTGACCTCTCAGGGTGGTATCCACAGAATACTTTCCTCATCCGTGCAAACCCCTGACCTCTCAGGGTGGTATCCACGGGGACTTAATAAACTCTTAATAATATATATATATATATATATATATATTACTCACCACACAGCGCAGCCTTCTCGGACAATCCTCTGGGCCTCCTTTTTAGAACAATTTAGTGCCAGATTCTTGGGTCGGAGAGACCTTCTAACTACCTAGGCACTTCTGTGTCCCCAGTGGCTTCTAATGTTCAACAGGTTATTAGTCCAAATGAAGCAGAAAACCGCATAATAATTTTGTTGGGTGGCCACCCTTTTCCTGTTGTCCCTAGGAGCCAGAGGGGCTGGGAAGTGCCCTGAGTTGTTTGTCTTTTAATTAACGGTCTCTCACCGAACCTGCTCGCAGCTCCAATTTTGTCGTGGTTTTAAGACTCAAATTTGGATAATATGACACAGACACAGAGAATTCTTCAAGAAGACGAAAGCCTTTATTTGCAAATATCAGCTTGCAACATTCAGAGACGACACCACCTGTCCATTCTCTAATTGCTCTCTGAATCCCAGAAACAAGCAGCTTTTTATTGCAGCTTCTTGCCGTATCTCTGCTGCTTTATCTTGTATGCTGTACTCCTTTCTCATCAATCTTTCTTCAGTTCTAATTTTCTCTATCTCGCCACCATTAAATTCCGACCTTGGCTCAATCTTATTAAACTTTACATTTCCCCTTGTATCTCTCCTTCACTCGCCACCCTTAAATTCCAAACTATTGCTTTTTAATCTCCCAGCTATGTTTTAGCTAAAGCCATTTTATACTGTTACACCATTTTAGTTTATGTTTTATACAAGGATATAAATGTATTCATTAAGAATACAAAAGTAAAAATAAGTAACTTGTTTATAACTTAAAGTAACTTGTTTATAACTTCCATACTAGCTGGTACATTGGCATACATAATCAGTCGCAACATCATACTCCTCAGATTGTAACCAATAAGCAACTCTGTACACCTTGTGTTTCTTCAACTTTTCCATTTTGGCATTGTAAACCTTTGCTCTTCAAACCACGCATGACATGCCTTTCTGCCCACTACTTTCCCATTAAGAATGTCCTGTAGATCATCACATTTGGAGTAGTCCAAATTCGGATAATCTCGGCGAATGCTGTCTAAATCAGTCTCTTTTGCTGGGCATTTGGATTGACAATTTTGCATTTCTTCTTCGGAGACATCTGTTTAAAATGTAAAGAAAAAAAAACACTGAACAGTATTAACAGAAACAAGTTATTATTTGCAGTTCTATAAATAAAGGTGGAAATTATAAAGTTAAATGCTAAGACAAATAGTAAATACCCCAAAAAATCAGTTTCATCAAATCAATTCATCTAAATTCAATTACTAGATCTAAACATCTATCCATTTCTTAAAAGGCTAATTTTTAAAATAGCCTAAGTATCCACATAACAAACTGATCCCATTCACACAAGAATTCATAATATAACTTGATTTTTAAAATCTCAAAAAAATTAAATCTCTCTTTGTCATGAATTTATATGCCAAATGGAAGGAATTTAATGTTTAATTCTCATAAATTAATCCAGAAACATCCACTCATGATAATCAAAATCATTATTTTTTGCATAATAGATCTGACTAAAACTGTTCCCGTTGCCATAAATTTTAAGCCCATGTCGGCAGGCAAGACATGGCCAATTTGTAACATGCCTAAATAACATTTTTCGCATCATAAGATTAAAATGAAGCCACACCAAAAAGCAAGATAATATGTTAAATAAATGACATAACTTTTGTTTTGTCCTGATATTGCGACCCGTGATGTTGAAGGCGATTTTAGTCGTGTTTAAATTTAATCCAGCGACGCAATTGTCCAGCAATTTTTTTTAAATTTAAACCCGCAAACGGAAGCCTGTGGAAATTGCTCTCCGACAACCAATACAAACCTGCATTTTAATCCCGATTTCCCTTTCCCCCCCCCCCCCCCCCCCCCCCCCCCCCCCCCCCCCCCCCCCCCCCCCCCCCCCCCCCCCCCCACACTGCATCTCTGCTGACCAAATGCCTAAATGAGCTTGTCCTCTTACTGTGCCTAACCCGTATCCTTGTAAGTCGTTTCTATCCTTTAAAATATCTAAGTTTTTAAAATTTTATAATTGTACCTGCTTCTATTGTTTTCTCTGGCAGCTTGTTCTGTATACACACTACCCTCTGTATAAAAATGTTACCCCTTGGGACCCTTTTAAAATCTGTTCCCTCTCATCTTAAATCCATGCCCTCTAGTGTGTGTGTGTCCTTATCTATGCCCATCATGTTTTATACATCCAAGGCCACCCCTTAGCTTCCTACACTCCAATAAATCTCACAAATGCTGCACTGCTTTGGAAGGCTCAGGAACTTTGCTATCTCTTCAATGACTCTTCTCAATTTCTATAGATGCACCATAGAAAGCATCCTATCCAAATGCATCGCAGCTTGTTAAGACAACTATTTTGCCCAAGACCACAAGAAATTGGAGGAAGTTGAGAACACAGACTGCCCCCCCCACCCCCCGGCCCCACCACATCTGCTCATCCCATTGACTTTATCTATATTTCACACTACCTCAGGAAAGCAGCCAACCCAAGGACCAATCCTACTGTAGTATTTCTTCTTTCTTCCATTGGGCAGGTGATTTTAAAAAAGCTTGAAAACATGTACTCCTAGATTCAACTACAGCTTACTGCACACATATTATACTCTTGAATGGACCTCCTATATGTTTTACGATATATTTCCCATCTTGTTGTGACCCTTGCACTTTTTAAATCTGTACTTTCTCTGCAGCTATTTTGCACACTTTTTTTCTATTGCACTTTTCCTCGTGTGTGTGGTATAATTTGCCTGGATAACATGTAAAACAAGTTTTTGTTTTTTTTGCTGTATCTTGGTACGTGACAATAATAAACCAATAGTGATACCAAATTCTCCCCTTCTCAGGTTTGAAGGGTCTTTAAGCTGAACCTCAAACTGCCTTCTCTTTATGCAGATGCTTTCTTGACTGACTGAGTTCTTCTAGCTATGTGCTCTTGAAGTTATCAGGCAAATTAAAGTTCTGCCATCTCTAGTTGTGAATGGTGTGGACAATTACACATCTATCAGAAGGCAGTGGCTCCATGAATACTCTTGATGCAGTAAACACGTAAATGTTTTTTTTTTTTTTTTTTTTAAATATTTTTTTATTGTAGAAACAGTATATACCAAGTACACTCTTATACAACATTGAGATTTATACAATGTATAAAATTATAACGTATTGATTATTAATTAGTACTATTTGTGATAATTATAGTATTATCCATTATACATTCCGTTATTATTTATTTTATATAATTGGGGGTATATGTAGTATATTCCTAATATAAGTAATACACTTAGATTTCTTAAAACATAGATATTCTTCTAATTACCAAATAGAAATCCCCGCTAATTTAACTACGTAATACCCAATCTTAAACAACATTTTTTTTAATATTCATAATGTTATCAAAGTATTAATAATGTTTGTATTATTGTTAATTTTATATTTCATAGTTATTGTATAATTGAAAGTACATAGTTTTATATAATTACAAGTTTAAGACATCTATAATCTTTTTCATACAAACAGAGATAAGTGTGTACATGTTAAAAATTTATATAGTATGTTTCTATAATTTTTTTCCTTAATTAAAGATAGATAGATAGAAAAAAAGGAATAGAAAATAGAAAAGAAGGTATGAAAAGTTTGATGGAGATTAAAGTATTACTAAGTAATCCAATCTTGGAGATACATTCATGATTTGTTATGTTGTATTTCTTCATCCACTCAGATATTCAGGCCTCAGTCAAGTCCCTGCGCCGAACCATTGTGACCCTGTAGATATTTAATATAGGGAGACCATTATCTCCTTGAAGAGATCTAACCTGTCCATAAGGACAAGTCTCAATCTCTCCAAGTGAAGTGTCTCCGTCATTTCTGTATTCCACATTTTAATTGTTGGGGATACAGGGCCTTTCCAAAATTTTAATATTAATTTTTTCCCATTATTAAAGAATAGTCGATAAAAGTTCTATGATTCCTTGTAATTATTTGTTCCATTTCCGGTATTCCAAGTATGATTAACTTTGGGTCGTAAATCATAGTAATATTAATAACTTTCGAGATTGTTTTGAATATTTCATTCCAATATTGTAAAATCTTCGTGCAATTAGTAAATGAATGCGACAGAGTTGCTTCCATGATTTGACATTTATCACATATAGGTGATAGTTTTGGAAATATATTATGTAGTTTAGATTTAGAATAATGTAATCTATGTAAGATTTTAAACTGTATAAGTGCATGTTTAGCGTTTTAAAGAGCAATAATGTATATGTTGTAGGCTTTCTTCCCATATTTCTGGACTTATTATTTGACTTAGTTCATTTTCCCCAGCGCTGTCTATGTATTTCCGATGATGGGATATCACTTTCCAACAAAATGTTATAAATGTATGATATCATTTTTTCTGTATTTGGGTGTTTATTCAAGCATTCATCTAAAATTTCACTCTTTCTATTTCTAAATTCTTGTGTATTTGCGGAAATATAGTTTCTGATTTGTAAATATCTGAAAATATTCATTATTATGAAGCCCGTAAGTTTGTTGTAATTCTTGAAATGAAAGAAATGAATTATCCTTATAGAGATCCCCTATGTTTAGAATTCCTTTATTTTTCCATTGTGTAAAAGCTTTATCCATCATTGACGGTTTAAACGTAAAATTATTGGCAATTGTAAGAGCTAGCGGTATAAATTTTAGTTTTAGTGTTTTCTTTATTTGTTCCAAATACGTATTCCACTTTCTATTATCAGATTTTCGCTATAAGTTTTCTTAGGTACATTAATATTAGCAAATATTATAGAGCTAATTTCAAATGGAAAACAGTCTTCTCTTTCCATTTTTAACAATTTGGTTTATTATCTATTTCTCCTAACCAAAAATTCATATTTCTAATATTAACTGCCCAATAATAGAACATAAAATTTGGTAAAGCTAAACCCCCGTTTATTTTAGCTTTACATAAATGTTTTTTATTTATTCTATGATTTTTGTAGTCCCAAATAAAGTTAGTGACTATTGAGTCTACTTTTTTAAAGAAATTTTTAGAAAGGTATATCGGGATTGATTGAAATAAATATAATAATTGTGGGAGGAAAATCATTTTTATTGCGTTTATTTTACCTAACATTGAGATAGGTAAGCTTTTCCAATATAAGATATTTTTATTTAATTTATTCAATAATAACGGGAAATTAGATTTAAATAAAGAGTCAAATCTTTTTTGTAACAAAAATACCAAGATATTAATATTTCATTTGTTTATCTTGAAAGGAAATTGTTGTAATATCTGTAAATTATTCATGGTTATTGCATAAGTTCACTTTTATTCCAATTGA
The DNA here is from genome assembly GCA_035221665.1 of Okamejei kenojei. Taxonomy (NCBI): domain Eukaryota; kingdom Metazoa; phylum Chordata; class Chondrichthyes; order Rajiformes; family Rajidae; genus Okamejei; species Okamejei kenojei. The sequence goes on along the minus strand of CM069132.1, from coordinate 28,508,548 downwards.
TGCTATATCCTGAAATTAAACCAAATTCCGTTATTAGTTTTAACAAATTACAGATACTTATTTCCGGTTTGTAATATAAAGTAGTATATCGTCCCGCATATAACGAGATTTTATTCTTAGTATCTTTAGTATCGTATCCATATATTTCTGGATGTAGTCTTACCCTTTGAGCAAGGGGTTCGATTGCTAATGCAAACAGTAATGGTGATAAAGGACAGCCTTGTCTACAACCTCGAGATAAACTAAACTTAGTTGATAACATATAATTTGTTATTATTCTAGCTGTTGGATTTGCGTATAATAATTTAATCCAAGTAGTAAACTTATCACCAAGCTTAAATGCTTCCATCACCGAAAATAGATAAGGCCATTCCACCTGGTCAAAAGCTTTTTTCTGCATCCAACGAGATAACTACTAAATCTTTTTTATCACTTCTTTTCGAGTATATAATATTAAATAACCGTCTTAAATTATATGAAGAATATCTTTTAGGTATAAATCCTGTTTGATCAGGATGAATTAATTCATTAACAATTTTACTTAGTCTTTGTGCAAGAATTTTTGTTAAAATTTTTTGATCAGTATTTAATAAAGCAATTGCTCTATACGATCCTGGATCATCCAAGTCTTTATTTATTTTGGGTATAAGTGTTATAATAGATTCGTTCAATGTGTCTGGTAATTTCTTTGTATATATATCTGTTCATATAATGATTTTAAATATGGGACCATTTGGGCATGAAAAATTTTATAAAATTCCGAGCCTATACCATCTGGTCCTGGAGTTTTACCATTTTTTAAAGATTTAATAGATTCTTGGATTTCTTTTATTGAAATATCGGCATTTAAAAATTCTCTATTTTGTAAATCTAATTCTTTTAAGTTACATCCATTTAAAAAGGCATCTATTTCTGTTTTATTTACCGTTGTGTTACCAGTATACAAATTTTTATAATATTGCATAAATCTTTCATTAATATCCTTGGGTTGTATTAATAATTCACCGTTTTGTGATTTAATCCTATGTATAATTTTTTCCGCTTCAATTTTCTTCCATTGTCGAGCCAATAGTTTTTGTGGTTTGTCTCCAAATTCAAACAACAATTGTTTAGTATGTTGGTAATATTTTAGAACTTGATCAGTATATATTTTATTTAATTTATACTTCAATGCTACAATTTTATTATGTATTTTATATCTGATTTTGTTGCATTCTGTATATCTAATTGTTTAATCTCCTTTCTAAGTCATGTTGTTCTTCCGAATCTTCTTATTATGGAATGCTTGTGAAGAAATCATAATTCCTCGAAGATATGCTTTTAAATGTTTCCCATAATAAAGAGCGAGATATTTCTGGTTGATCATTTATTTCAAAAAACATCTTAATCTGGGTTGTGATGTATTCCTGAGTTGTTTTATTTTTTTAAAATTTGTGGATTAAGTTTCCATTGTCCTAGATTTCCTGTTTTACCATTTATTTTAATTTTAAATGTTAATGGTGCGTGATCTGAAATTATAATATTATGATATTTGGATTCATAAGTAAGTGAAATAAGCTTTGCATCTACTAAAAAGTAATCTATCTTGAATAGGTTTTATGTACTGGCGAGTAGAAGGAATATTCTCGACCAGTAGGATTTTCTGTTCTCCAAACATCTTTAATGTTAGACGTTTGAAATGTATGCGTTTAATAATCACTAGAGTGCGATTTAGTTTTCCTTTGTTTTGAAGATCTATCTAAATAAGGGTCAATGTACAATTAAAATCTCCTCCAATTATCAAATTGTAGTGTGTTAATTCTGGAATATTATTAAGTACTTTCTTAAAGAATAAAGGACTATCAAAATTTGGACCATAGATGTTAACAAAAATCATTTTTTCCCTATTTATTTCTCCTATTACAATAATGTATCTGCCATCTTTATCAGATATAGTAGATATATGCTTAAATAAAGTACTTTACGAAATAATATTGCTACGCCTCTTGATTTGGTGTGTAAAGGAAGAGTGGTTATATTTTATCTATCCATTTAGCTTTCAGCCTGTTTTCAGCGTCTTTCTTTAGGTGAGTTTCTTGGATGTAAATTACATCAGCTTCATTGCCTTTAAATGTGTCAATATTTTTCCTCTTTTTATTGGTTCATTGATACCTTTAACATTCCAACTGCAAAGGTTAATCCCTCGTTCCCATATTTCTTTTTAATCCTGCATTTTAGATTTGTGGGAATCTAGAATAGGGTCCAAGGGTCCGCGCAGTAGACTTAACCTTACACCCGAACACCGAGTAGATGAATTTTAGATCTTTCTTATGTGCTTCACGAGTGTATCTCCATTGTTCCAGTATATAACTCCATTCAAACTGAAAGATATAGTAAACATAAAAACATGGTGAGAAGTGAATAAAAAGCTTAGAAAGGTGTATATCATGTAAATGTTAAAGCCAAGTTAAAACATTCTTTACTGAATTCAGCCCCAAGTCTGAAGAAGGGTTTCGGCCCGAAACGTTGCCTATTTCCTTCGCTCCATAGATGCTGCCGCACCTGCTGGGTTTCTCCAGCACTTTTGTCTACCCAAGTATAATGTGTTTAATTACCCCCATTTCCTTCTGAGAATTACCTTGCTCACACAGGCTACCCTTTAGCCATTTTTAAAATTTCATCTGATATCAAGACACAGTTGGATACAACAAAAATGACTGGTTTGGTTAATGTTACAGCTGTTGTGCTGAAGACATGCTCTGGAAACAACTGAGTTGCCTATTACTGCCTCCATTTTCTTATGTTATTGTATCAAAGAAAGCAGTGCTTCTCGTGAAGCTGTTCTGATACATTTATAGCACAGGCATATACTTAACAGTATGAGAACATTGCCTGAAAACATGAACAACTAAAACTGAATGAATACCCACTCCATGAACTATTACCACATCAGAATATTGAGAGGTATCACAAACAAGATTTTCATTGCAGCTATATTTCACCATAATTGTGCAAATGACAATGGACTTGGCGATAATGCTAACAGCAATTACACTATTCTGTTTCTTCTGCCCAGTTTTGCTTTCTATAGAACCACTTGGCCTCAGATGTTCATGGGTGATGTCACAATCTTCAATTCCATTTGCAGCTCCTCAGAAAACGAAGAGTCCATGTCCGTAAACAGCACAATTCCACAAGAGGTTTAGGAAAATAGAAACACAAACAGTCTATTTGGCCCTTCAAGCCGTTACTGCCTTTTACTGTAATAATGAAAACAATGTCATTTGGACAGGCAACATCTATGGTGTATGAGTTAAGGTTTCACATTGATGGGAAGTTAATGCTTCAGATCAAGCCCATCCAAAGTATCAACATTGTCTAAAGGTTTAGCTGCACCAGCCTTGTAAATAATGTTGAAACAGAAGCAGCTTAGGGCTGGTCATTCTGAGTTGATGACACACTTCCCAACACAAGAATTTCCACCATCTACAAAGTACGGAAGGGTGAATGAATATTTCCCTCATGCCTGTTTCGGTGTAGTTTCAGCAATACTCAAGATGATATCAAGCAACCTGCTTGTCTAACATCTATTCATTCACTTTACTTCTGGTGATCTCTACCATCAAGATGAACAAGAATAATAGGTACAGGGAACACTGCCAAATCCAAGTTCTCCTCCAAGCAACACATCATCCTGATTTTGAAATGTATAACCATCATCACCAAGTTTAAATTGTGGAACCTTCTATTCAGCAATATTCTTGTATATGTTCACAGAGGATTTCAGATGTTCAAGAAATGGCTCTTGCCAGCGATACCTGACTCCTGAAAAATGAGTAAACAAAATCATGGCTGCAGTCCACCATTTATAATGTGCATTAGTCACTCTGACTGCACTTCCTGAATCTTATCACAAGCACATAGAACACCACTCCCTGTTGGTTCCCTCCAAGTCATTGACTTGAAAGTCCTGCAAGTTCTTCCCCTACAGCATTGTAGAAGTATTTTCACCATAAGGACTGCAATGGTGCAGTAAAACAATTCGTGCCACCTACTCAAGGGCGTTTAAGGATGGAAAATGAATGTTAACAGAGATATCTGGTGTTCATTCATGAAGCCCAAGCTATTTTGGGAACAACCATGTTATCTTTAGCAGTAGGCTCATTTACAGTTGAAAAGCTCTGTGCTGCACAAGGCCCTGTCAATCAGCTTGAAACCTGCCTTCTAGCATGAGTTTGTCCTCAGCACTTCATAAGATGGCATGTGACAGACGTTCAGTACATAGTATGACATGTGACAGATGAGCTTGCTAGACATTAAGCCCTTTAAGTCTTCTGCAGTAAATAAAGCAGTAATATGTCACATCAAAATTAGATGAAATGTTTATTATCATATACATCAGGGTGCAATGAAACACAGAATAATCAACATGCATAGATTCCTGATAACAAAAAACTCAGCGATGAATGCAAAAACCAGCAAAACCTGAATAGTGCAAAAGAATATCAATGAACATTAATGGAATAAACAAATAAAGGACAGTTAATGGTAAGACTACATGGCGGTACCTCTGGAAATAAGGTGTGACAGGTGATTGAGGAGTCAGAAGGCAATGGAGAATAAGCTTTTCTGAAGTCCAGATGTCTTCTCGCAGAAGGTATAAGAGAAAAAAAGGAACGGTTAGGGTGACTAGCATCCTTGACGATACTTCCAGCCTTCCTGATGGAATGAACTGGATAGAAGAGGGTGACAAGTTTGTAGATAGACTGTCCGCAGGTAGTCAAAAGATTACATAGAAACATAGAAAATAGGTGCAGGAGTAGGCCATTCGGCCCTTCGAGCCTGCACCGCCATTCAATATGATCATGGCTGATCATCCAACTCAGTATCCTGTACCTGCCTTCTCTCCATACCCCCTGATCCCTTTAGCCACAAGGGCCACATCTAACTCCCTCTTAAATATAGCCAATGAACTGTCCTCAACTACCTTCTGTGGCAGAGAATTCCAGAGATTCACCACTCTCTGTGTGAAAAATGTTTTCCTCATCTCGGTCCTAAAATAATTCTTCCTGCATTACTTTGAACACAACATCTGCAGAATTTCAAAAGAATCCTGGACATGATGAGACAAGAGTGTTTAGTTGTCATATATACCAGTATCAGAACAATGAAATTCTTATATATATATATATATATATATATATATATATATATATATAAAATAAATAACACACTACATTTTCAGTAAAATTTGTTAACCAGACATTAATAGTGCAAACCGAAGTACATTGTGCAACCACAACTATCCATAGGAGATCATTGCTGAGGTATGTTTCTGGTTAGAGTTGTGTAGTTTGGTTGTACAGCCTGATGGTTTATGGTAAGAAGCTGTTCCTGAACCTGGAGGTCATGGTTCTCGGGCTCCGGTACTGTTGTGGTGATGTGATAAGAATGTGGCCAGGGTAGCTGTGAGTCTTTGATGATATTAAAAATACAGCACTTCCTGTAGACTACCTCAACGGTCAATAACTGTGACGGACTGGACAGTGTCCACCACTTTCTGAAGCCTCCTTTGTTCCTGGGCATTCAAGTTATTGAACCAGGTGGTGATGCAACCTGTCCGTGCTCACTCTTCTTACACAAGAGGTTCGATAGAGTCTTTGGTGACATTGCCCGGATGGCTCATCAAAGAAGGTGTTGTCAAAGAACTAATATTTATAACTAATATAATTAGAACCATGTGACTCGGCTCGCTTATCTTTTAATTTAATTAAATCACCTTTAATTTGAGATTAGTTCATGAGAAATGTTCTTCGTTTTTTCTTCAATGTTAATGGTAATGAAGAAATAATATGGCAGTGACAAATTGCAATGGCAAAATAGCCTCAAGACTCTCTTTACACTAATGACTGATTATACACAGCTTCAATGCCATCTATTGCTGATGACACCACTGTGGTTGGCCAAATCACCAGTGGTAATTAGTACGTACAGGGCAGAGATAGAATACCTGGTTGAGTAGTGTTCCAACATCAACTTCCCACTTAACTTCAACAAGACCATGGAACCGATCATTGACTTCAGAAAGGCGAGGTCAGGAGACCCTGCACCAATTTTTATTGGTGGGTCAATGGTGGAGGGAGTTAGTAGTTTCAGATTCCTGGGCGTTAACATTTTGGATAACGTGTCTTGGGCCAAGCACATAAAAGTAATCTCAAAGAAGGCTCGCAAGTGCCTCTGCTACCTTAGAAGTTTAAAGAAAGTCGGTACGTCTCCAAATGCCCTGACAAACGTTTACATATATGTAGGAAGGAACTGAAGGTGCTGGTTTACACCGATGATAGACTCAAAATGCTGGAATTAAATGCAAAATTTGAGTCAGGACCCAAATTTTCACCTAACCATTTTCTCCAGAGATGCTGCCTGACCCGTTGAGTTACTTTAACTTTTACATGCAATATACTATACTTTAATGCATCCTAACTGTTTACATCATGGTAAAGCAATTCCAAATATCAGAAACATAAGAAGGTGCAGGAAGTGGTGGACTCAACCCAACCCATCACGGGTACAACCTTCTTCTCCATTGAAAGCATCTACACGAACGCTGCATCAAGAAGGCGGCAACTATCATTAAGGATCCTCACAAGTTGGACGAGGCCCTGTTCTCATCCAGCATTGGCTAGGAAGTACTGAAGTCCCACCATCAAGTTCAGGGACAGCTACTGTCCTACAACTATGAGGTTCTTGAATGTGCCAACACAACCCTACCCCTACCTCAACAACAAAACCTCTTGCACTACTGTGGACCTGATTTTTTCAAATTATATTTTTGTACTGATGTCTTGATTTTTGCACATTTTTCTTTCTTTTAGAATTTTTATGTCTAATTTATGTATGATTTTTGTATAATTTCATTTTTGTATGTTTGTCTATAAGTATGTGCCTGTGCTGATGCAAGCAAGATTTTTCATTGTGCCTGTACTTCACTGCACTCGAGCATATGACAATAAACTTGAACTTTATTAATACTAACTTAACATATTCCAGGAATTGAGTTGCAATGTTCTGTATTTGTTCAATAAATAAATTCCTGGCTAGAAATTGTTCCTGTTTTAAAATGGTGAGTATCAGGTCAGCTATACTATGCCTGCTATCTGATTGCAATAATGTCAGTGAAATTAAATATCATATGTTGTGTAGAATGGGCAGTGAATACATTATTTGTCAACATGACTTGGTACCTTTCTCTACCAATCTATTTCAAGGTAGCTTCAAATTATTTGCAATGTTGTGATCATCTGTTATTAAGTCTGTTATTAAGTTTCACCTTTAATCAGAAATTTAATATGAACCAGTCAAGATTTTGAGAGTTTCAGTAGAATTTAACAAGGATTTCAACCGTGCTTGCCTACTTTCAAGTTTTATTTTCTATTTCTTGGGTTCTGTCAGTAATATCTTTGTATGTTTCTCCCAGCTCCCCGGAAAGTTCCACCGCATCCCCCAGTCAACCCTGTGGTTAAAGAAAAAACGGAAACATCTGTTACTTTGGTTTGGTCACTGCCTCAAGATGTACCACCTGCCCCTGTGACTGGGTACATAGTAGAAAGAAAGAAAATAGAAAGCAGTACCTGGACAAGGTGTCATACTTCAGAAAAGATAGAGGCACAAGAGTTCACAGTAAGGGACTTGCCAGAAGGAGCTATTTATCAGTTCAGAATTAGTTCTGTAAACAACTTTACTCAGAGTGAATACTTAACAATCCCAGGAACCTTTTCCATTGGTGAGTATGGTTTTTCTCTTTCTTCGTGCATAATTCTCTATTATTGGCCATTTATCTCTGCTCTTTTCTTTAATTCAAACTACAAATTTCACAGTCAGAAGAATTACAACTCAGAAGATGCCACTCAGGCACCCCTGTGCAAGTCTCGCTCTCTGTCATCCACTTAGGATCTTGCAGAGGTGTGGGATAGGGAATAGATAGGGGGTGCATAAATAATCTTTTACCAGAATAGGGGAATCAAGAATAGCAGGCATCGATTGGTGAATGGGAAAATATTTAATAGGAACCAGAGGGGCACCTTTTTCCACACACAGGGTGGTGGGTATATGCAATGACGTTCCAGTGGTAGCAGTTGAGGCAGGAACAATAAGAATATTTAAACAATATGTGGACAGTACACGGATAGGAAAGGTTTAGAAGGATATGGGCAAAGGCAGTTAACTGGGAATATTTGATGGGATATCTTGGTCAATGTAGATTAGTTGGGCTGAAGGGCCAGTTTCCATGCTGTATGACTCTGACTCATAGGATTGCAGGTTTTTCCGTTTCTGGCGAGAATATTTCTATGTAACAAATGCACAATGCCTGGAATCATCAATCTACCTGTTGACATGTTTTAGTGAACATAAAAAAAAACATATTTTACCTCATTAAAAATGCTATAGCTTAAATTTTTTTTAATTATCTTGGACTTAAGGATCGTTTTTGTCTGCAGTGCCCTCCACTGCCTCGTGTCTAATGTGAGTTAAAATCATCATGTAATTGCAGAACCCAACTCTGAATAATTCTTTGTTTTAGGCTTTGTTGAAAATTCTCCATTCCATTATGAACAAAGATGCTCCTTTGGGTTGCATCAGACTGTGTGGAGTGCATATTTTGATATGTTCCAAATTATTTGTGCATATGAGGCTGTGAACTGAATGGGTTTTGTACATTGAAACACCCTAAACCACTGGGTTATGATCTGCTTCGGTCTTAACTATAGGATAACCTAATTTCACTTGGTCTGCAGCCTTCCTTTTTCCACATCTGTTCTTTATTTCCACCTAGCAGCTGAACCTCACGTCAAAGGATGAACTACAAAAATTGTTCATCCCAGTTTGGCAAAAGAATAAATCGGGGAAGGTAGTGCATCCGTGGATAACAAGGGAAATCAGGGATAGTATCAAAGCAAAGGATGATGCGTACAAAGTAGCCAGAAAAAGCAGCATACCAGAGGACTGGGAGAAATTCAGAGACCAGCAGAGGAGGACAAAGGGCTTAATTAGGAAAGGAAAAATAGATTATGAAAGAAAACTGGCAGGGAACATAAAAACTGACTGCAAAAGTTTTTATAGATATGTGAAGAGAAAGAGGTTAGTTAAAACAAATGTAGATCCCTTGCAGTCAGAAACAGGTGAGTTGATCATGGGGAACAAGGATATGGCGGACCAATTGAATAACTACTTTGGTTCCGTCTTCACTAAGGAAGACATAAATAATCTGCCTGAAATAGCAGGGGACTGTGGGTCAAAGGAGGAATTGAGTGAAATCCAGGTCAGTCGGGAAGTGGTGTTGGGTAAATTGAATAGATTAAAGGCCGATAAATCCCCAGGGCCAGATAGGCTGCATCCCAGAGTACTTAAGGAAGTAGCTCAGGAAATAGTGGATGCATTAGTGATAATCTTTCAAAACTCTTTAGATTCTGGAGTAGTTCCTGAGGATTGGCGGGTAGCAAATGTAACCCCTCTTTTTAAGAAGGGAGGGAGAGAGAAAACGGGGAATTACAGACCAGTTAGTCTAACATCGGTAGTGGGGAAACTGCTAGAGTCAGTTATTAAAGATGGGATAGCAGCACATTTGGAAAGTGGTGAAATCATTGGACAAAGTCAGCATGGATTTACAAAAGGTAAATCATGTCTGACGAATCTTGTGGAATTTTTCGAGGATGTAACTAGTAGCGTGGATAAGGGAGAACCAGTGGATGTGGTATATCTGGACTTCCAGAAGGCTTTCGACAAGGTCCCACATAAGAGATTAGTATACAAACTTAAAGCATACGGTATTAGGGGTTCAGTATTGATGTGGATAGAGAACTGGCTGGCAAACAGGAAGCAAAGAGTAGGAGTAAACGGGTCCTTTTCACAATGGCAGGCAGTAACTAGTGGGGTACCGCAGGGCTCAGTGCTGGGACCCCAGCTATTTACAATATATATTAATGATCTGGATGAGGGAATTGAAGGCAATATCTCCAAGTTTGCGGATGACACTAAGCGGGGGGGGCAGTGTTCGCTGTGAGGAGGATGCTAGGAGACTGCAAGGTGACTTGGATAGGCTGGGTGAGTGGGCAAATGTTTGGCAGATGCAGTATAATGTGGATAAAATGTGAGGTTATCCACTTTGGTGGCAAAAACAGGAAAGCAGACTATTATTTAAAATGGTGGCCGATTAGGAAAAGGGAGATGCAGCGAGACCTGGGTGTCATGGTACACCAGTCATTGAAAGTAGGCATGCAGGTGCAGCAGGCAGTGAAAAAAGCGAATGGTATGTTAGCTTTCATAGCAAAAGGATTTGAGTACAGGAGCAGGGAGGTTCTACTTCAGTTGTACAGGGTCTTGGTGAGACCACACCTGGAGTATTGCGTGCAGTTTTGGTCTCCAAATCTGAGGAAGGACATTATTGCCATAGAGGGAGTGCAGAGAAGGTTCACCAGACTGATTCCTGGGATGTCAGGACTGTCTTATGAAGAAAGACTGGATAGACTCGGTTTATACTCTCTGGAATTTAGGAGATTAAGAGGGGATCTTATAGAAACTTACAAAATTCTTAAGGGGTTGGACAGGCTAGATGCAGGAAGATTGTTCCCGATGTTGGGAAGTCCAGGACAAGGGGTCACAGCTTAAGGATAAGGGGGAAATCCTTTAAGACCGAGATGAGAAAGACTTTCTTCACACAGAGAGTGGTGAGTCTCTGGAACTCTCTGCCACAGAGGGTAGTTGAGGCCAGTTCATTGGCTATATTTAAGAGTGAGTTGGATGTGGCCCTTGTGGCTAAGGGGATCAGAGGGTATGGAGAGAAGGCAGGTACGGGATACTGAGTTGGATGATCAGCCATGATCATATTGAATGGCGGTGCAGGCTCGAAGGGCTGAATGGCCTACTCCTGCACCTAATTTCTATGTTTCTATGTTTCTATGTTAAAGTTGACAGGAGGCTCTGTGACAGCAAATAACACTCCAGCATAGTGTTTTGCCTCTGGTGCCAGTGTGACAGTGTTCAGGATGTCACCCAAGCAGCTGCAGAATATTCTTAAGGGGGAGGGGGAGCAGCCAGAGCTCATTCTGCACATTAGCAAAATGACATGGGTATGAGGTCCTGCAGAGTGAATACAGGGAGTCAGCCAAAGGTTAAAATGCAGGACCTCGAGAAAAGTAATCTCCAGATTGTTCCCAAGTCACATTCTAGTGAGGGTAAGAACAGGAAGATAGGACAGGAGAATGCATAGCTGAGCAGTTGGTTCAGGGTGCAGCGATTCAGATTTTTGACCAGTACAAGAGGGACAGGTTGCTCCTGAACAAGAGGGGAAACAATGTCTTGGTGGATAGGTTTGTTAGCGCTACTTGGGATAGTTTAAACTAGATTGTCATTGGGACAGAATCCAAAGCAGGAGTGTGGCATTTGAGAGACTGGAAGCTGATTAAACCAACATCTGTAGACAGAATAGACAGGAGCACGGCAGGGAGTAAGGAAAGACTATTGGATTAACTTGCATCTATTTCAATGCGAGATGCCTGATGGGGCGGTAGCTTAACGTTCCACAGTGTAGGTGCCGCAGGTGAGATAGAGGTGTGAGTAAAAGAGGAGGGGAGTTGTTTTACTGAATAAGGAGAACGTCACAGCAGCCATATGAGATGACATTACTGCTGGTTCATCCAGTGAAGCTATATGGGTGGAGCTGAGAAATACAAAAGGGGGTGGTTACTTTGTTGGGAGTGTACAATAGTCCCCCAAATAGTCAACAGGAATTAAAAGAACAAATATGCTGGGAGATTCTATTGTTTTGACCCACAGCCAAGCAGCAATTTTAAGGATGCAGCACAGAAATGGGCCCTTTGGTGACCTTTTTTTTAACCTGGCTACACTAATGATATTTGACAAGATTATGACTGTATCTATCTATGCCTTACCTTGTAAACGTATAGGCATGTATACGTTTATATGGCTCATAAATGTAGTAATTATATCTGATTCCATTACCTCCTCGTAGTCTTAGATGACAACCACTCTCTGTATGAAAAATCCTACCCCTAAAATTCCTTTTAAAATTCCTTCCTCTCACTTCTCCTTCTGTTTTTGGCATACCCTCCATGGGAAAATGAATTTAACTATCTACCCAATCTATGCCTGTAAACATGTTATTTATTTCTCTCAGGCCAGTCTTCCTCGGTCTTCTTCGTTCCTAGTTTATTTAATCTCTCTCCATTGCTTAAATCCTCCAACCCATGCAATATCTCAGTGCATATCATCTGCACTCTCTCTTGAGCACAACCATATTCTTCTTAGATTGGTGATCTGAACTGCAACAATACTCCATGTGGTCTAACCGGTATTTTGTAAAGTTACAACATAACGATCCAAGTACATTACCTATGAAGGCAAGCATGCCATATGCCATCTTCACTACTCTATTGACCTGTGTTGTCACTTTTAGGGGACTATGGACTTGAATGTCCAGGTCTCTCTATTCATTCACAATCTTTGGTACGTTACTATTTACTGTACATGTTCTACCCATATTTGACCCAAAATATATCAACTCATACTTATGAATAAATTACATCTGTCAAAGCTCTGCCTACTACCCATTTGATATATCACCTGTTGCAGCCTAAAACAAGTTGCACCTGTTGCGTTATCACAGTACCTATAATTTTTATTTCATCTCCAAATTTACTAATTTCTTACCCCTCATGTTCATATACAGGTTGTTAATATTTACCACAAACACCAAAGGACATAGAATTGATCTCTGAGGTCACCATCTATTACAGACTTCCACTCAGAAAAATATCCTTCAACCACAACCACTACCCCCATCACTAAGCCAATTTTGGATCAAATTGTACAAATCTAGGATGGAGGATTTCAGTAAAGATAATTTCATTGTAAATTGAGAATTCACCAATAAATTGATTGAAAAACTAGACCCACGGAAAATATCGTCATTATACATAAAATGATCTGGAAATGTATTGAATAGATTAAAATATTGATAGTTATTATTTAGTTTTTTTAGTTTCTCAGTAAGATTAATATAAAGTGATTTGAAGGCCATGGCTAACAATGAAATGATTTTTGTTCTGTCAGAACCTAGAATTTCCATTGAGAAACCACTGCAAAATGTTGAAGCAACAGCTGGTGATGATGCTACTTTCAACATTGAACTATCTTCTGTTGCTCCGGGAACGTGGTTCATGAAAGGAAAAGCTGTACAAAACTGTGATAATTACAAAATAGAGAGAACAAAAAATGTGCACACATTAATTATTAAACAAGTGAGGTCTTTGGACAATGAAGCAGAAGTGAAGTTTATAGCTAGCAACGCTGAAAGCACTGCTAAATTGAGAGTGAAAGGTGAGCATTATTCTGGATGGTTGCCGGTGATTTTGAGTTTCTTATTATTCCCCTATTATTTGTTCAAAATATGTATCCTTAATGCATTTCTAACCTAATATAAGAGTGTAAAATTTTATCTTCAGTGATTTGTCTTGTGATATATGTATACGACCTGGACATAAATGTAGATGGATTGATTAGTAAGTTCAGGGGCGGAAATCACTATCAAAACATGGGGGGGGGGGGGAAACACACACACACACACAATTACTTGGTGGTTGCGCGCGCGCGCACACACATGCGTGAGGCTTCGGCCGTGGGCCCTGTGGACGGTAACCAGGGCCAGATTTACGTATAAGCTTCACAAGCTTAAGCTTAGGGCATCGATATCTAGGGGGGCCTTGGCAGGGCCGGATTCACCTATAGGCTTCATAGGCTGAAGCCTAGGGCATCAAAATCTAGGGGGCCTCAGGCCAAGGTGTTTTTTTTCCCCAGAGTTAAAAAGATCCCGAGAAAAAAAAAAAATTGGAGCGCTATCAGCGTTTCCACTTTGATGGAAATTACCGGAATTCTGGTTCCGGCCCGCTGGAAGTTTTGGGGAAAAAAATTGTGACCATCCCCTGCGCAGTTGGGGGAAGCCGATGACACAGTAGCGACGCAAAATGACAATGCGTCTCCGTGCGAACTCAGTGGCCCCGGGCGGGTTCAGATCTCCATTTGCACTCCACACAATCACCTCGATGCCTCGTGTCTAGCAAAGATCCTAGATGTCTACTCCAGGTAAGTAGTGGAATATTGCGTTGCGGGAGTGCCCATTTCTCCGGGGGGTGGGGGGCTGCGGTATCTCCGCGTGGGAGGGAGAGAGGGGGGGGGATGTGAGAGGGGGAAAGGGGGGGGGTTGAGATGGAGAGGAGAGAGGGAGGGGAGGGGGGAGAGAGAGGTGGAGGGAGGGGAAAGGAGGAGGGGGCAGAGGGAAAGGGGAATTATCTTTAGTGAGAATGAAAAATTAAGTTAGGTTTTAGAGCAATTATATTTTATCCTCCATATGAATAATATCAAACAATTGGAACTGCTTTCTTTTCCTTGATAACAATACTGAAAAATATGTATTCCATAGTTTGCGACTTTCATTTTGCATCATTTTTAATGTGCACACACTAACACAGTAACAGGCAATCAAATCAATACAAAAAAATTTGCTAAAAAAAGGTTTTATTTACTGTAGGTGATATGTGTATACACCTTTAATTGATAGTGACGATGTCCATGCTAACCACTCCCCCACCAGTTAGTATAATTGTAACTTTCACACCCCTAGCTCTCTCTCTTGTGATCGTGACAGACCACGTACAGCTAGGGCAATAATGTACGTTCATTAAAGTAGTAAAGATCCAATGGTGTCCATGAACCTTCTTTACATTTACTGCAAAAACTTACAGTATTTTAGTTGCCGTGTTTGCATGCTCCTTTATAACATTTTACATAACATTTTACAACAGTTCAACTTGATTATTAAAACAAGAACAACTTCAATTCTTGATTTAAAAAAATGTATACAACAATGACCCCAAACATCTAATTCCAACCACTCATTACTCTTATCTCAACCAAAATTATTTCTGAAATATTGGTCATAAATATGGTGCAAAAATGCTCCAAAATATGGCTCAGAATGCACCAGAGAGCATCTAAAACCCCAGAGCTTCCAGGGCCTGGCCGCAAGGTCTTTGAGGTTCTCGCTTGAGATATGTGCTGCGTGCACTTATTTCACATAATTTTTTTGTAATCCTGCCATGCCACCCCCCTTTTTGAAAAGCTTTGTACGGGCCTGGTGTATAATATTTTGGACACTGTCTTAGGTCTTTCTTACCTATGCTGTCACAACGCACTCTAAACAACACTTCGGTCATTTTCCTTGCCCTCCATTTCAGAATAATTGTGTTTTAAGCCGATAACTCGACACTACCACTGGCAATAAATAAAAAGCGCAACTTTCCAGCCCTTATCTCATTGGTCACGCTGGGCTGCACATCGGTGTCAATCTGCTGGACTCTTCCATCTTTCTCTCGTCATGGGGGTGGGGGATTGGGAGGGGCCTCACAAGTGGAATAGCCTAGGGCCTCTCTTCATCTGACGGTAACATTGGGAGCTGACCTGGTTGGTGACTGACTCTGAACTCCAGCAACAGCAGCTTCGTCCGCCCCATTCCTGGGTTTCATCGCCCGGCGCAGCTTAAAACCGGCCGCAGGGATTTCACATCGGGAGCCTTGATGCAGCAATTTGACCACGGGGCGATGGAAAATCCCACGGCCGATTTTAAGCTGCGCCGGGTCGGGCGATTAAAGGCCCCGCGAATGGGCTGATTCAAGCTCCGCTTTATGATCTTTGCTCCACCAGGATGTCTCCCTCCTCCAATCACCGCGCTATATCCTCAGTCCCACCCTCCCCTCCCCCATTGCCTGCTGACTGACGTCTCTCTCGTCCAATCGGCGCCCTCGATCATCAGTCTCACGGAAAGCGGAGATTTTTAATAGATTTTTTCAACTGAATTTTTAATTCCGGATTACAAAACATGGCGGGGATTCTCCCCCACCTCTCAAAACATGGGGTTGTGTCTTCCCCCCCCCCCCCCCCCCGGAATTTCCACCCATGAGTACGTTTGCAGATGACACAAAAACTGAAGTTGCAGACAGTGGGTGGAAGGTTGTCAAATGATTTATTGGGATATAGGTCAGTTACAGAGATGTGCGAAGATAGAGTTTATTTCGAGCAGGTGTGAGTTGTTTTACTATGCGGACGAATGTGAAGGAAAGACCCTTAACAGGCATAAATACACAGAGGGATCTTGGGTTCCCTGAAAGTGGCTGCACGAATAGATAGAGTAGTAAAGAAGGCGTATGGTATACTTGCATTCATCTGTCGGGTCATTGAGTAAACAGTCAGAAAATCGTGTTGAATTTAGACTATTATTTACAGTTCTGTCCGCCACATTAAAGGAAGGATGTGGAGGCTTTGGAGAAGGTACAGAAGAGGTTAGCCAGAAGGCCGTCTGGCTTAGTGAATATTAGTTATGAGAGGTTGGACAAGCTTTGAGTGTTTCTATGGGCATTGGCGGCTAAGGAGAGATAAGATAGATGTATAAAAAATTAGAGGCATGGATAGGGTAGACAGACAAAAGATTTAAAAAAAAGTGGAAATGTCTAAAATTGGAGGGGATAGCTTTGAGGTCAGAGGAGGACATTTTTAAAGGAGAGGGTATAGCTTTCGGGTCAGAGGAGGAGGGGTCCTTCACGTGGTCCGCCCTGTTTCGACAAATGCAATCAACCCGGTGTGCACAATCAAATAAGATCAAATAAAACAAGTTGTCCGACAACTTTAGGCTGTGCACGCCATACGCATGAAGAAGAAGTCAGAGGAGGAAAGTTTGAAGGAGTTGGGAGGGGTGTAATTTTTCACAGACTAATGGGTGCCAGGAGCACATTATCAGGGATTGGGGTGGAAGCAGATATGATAATAGTGTTTAAGTGAATTTTAAATAGGCACATACAGGTAGAGATTTAGTTTATTGGCATCATATTGAGCACAAACATAGTGGATGTAACGGCCTGCTCCTGTGCTGTATTGTTCTCTGTTCTATGTTTTACATGGCTGTTGATAGTTTCATTGGATTAGCTTGTGCTACACTACTGTTATACCTACATTTCAATGAAGGTATTAGATACATGGTAGACCAGAATCCATATCAAATGTTGCAAAGCTACTCTTGGTCCAACAAAAATATTTTATAAAGAAACATTAGTTAATCTCTCGTTTTCCTAGTCTATCTATCTATACATAACTAAAACTCCGATCTTGTTATCTTCCGGTTTGGCGATCTTTCTATTTGCGAAAAACCAGTTCGCGATAGCGATATAATTTTTCGCCAGTTCACCCACCGTTCTCCTGTGCTGCGAGCGCAGCAAGTTTCACTCCGATCGGTTGAATGTCGTAAAAGTTAGCGAGGTTTAAAAATCTTAAACAAACCGCATGCGCAGATTGATCTCTTCTGCCAGTCGGCGCTAACATGGATCAGTCTCTTCCCCTGTCACTCCCCGGGACGGTCTGCACCTTCCTGCGCCATTACGTCGTTACTGGAGCTGAGGGTGGCCGGCGGTCGTTTCCAACCGGACTTTCGGAGGGACCCGAAGCAGCCCAGCCCCGCCCCAAGCAGCAGCTCCGCCCCAAGCAGTAGCCCAGCGTAGGAGACCTAACCCAGCCCAGCGTGGGAGATCCAGCCCAGAGTCGGAGACCCAGCCCAGTCCGTAGTCGGAGATGTCGCCAAACGGAAAGCGGAGACTCTGATCCCGGCAGATGAGAACCCTGTGAGTCCCCATCGCACTGCCACTTCCAGCCACTACCCGTCTGGTCCCCCATTGCTGGATTCTCCCCCCCCCCCCCCCCCCCCGTGATGCCCACCTCTCCCCCATGCCTCTTCCCCCGTCCTTTCTCCGAGCGCACCCCCCCTCCCCCATATCCCACGCAACTACCCCCCCGCCCCACAATCCCGCCCCCACAACCACCCCCACAACAAAACCCCCCCCACCCCGCCCCACAACCTCCCCCCCCAGCCCCACAGCCCTCGTTGGGAATATTGCGTTGGGGGACCAGGCCCAACGGTTCCCACTTAGTCTAGGTAGAATATAAAAGGCTAATATTTTGCAATTAGTTTCTAGTTATTAGAGAAAATAATCTTGCTCCATTGTCATCATTAAAGTCTTCAGAAAAGGTTTCCTGTACTAATTCTTAGAATGGGCTGTTTTATGTGGAAGGTTGAAACAGGCTAAGCATGCATCCATTGAAGTGCGGAAGAATTAAAGATGATTAATAGAACAATTAAAAAATATTAAATAGTTTAATCGGGTGGATGTGGGGGAAATCTAGAACCAGGAGTCACTGAAAATAAGGGTCTACCCATTTTTTTTATCAGTGTCATAAGGACATTTCCTCATCAAAGGACGGTGGAAGTAGAATCTTTAATTTTATTAAGACAAAGGTAGATAGAATCTTGTGTAGGAAAGAACTGCAGATGCTGGTTTAAATCGAAGATGGACACAAAATACTGGAGTCACTCAGCAGCATCTCTGGAGAGAAGGAATGGGTGATGTTTTGGGCCGAGATACTTCTTCAGACTTGCAATGGGATGAAAATTTATTCTGGGTAAAATGGAAGTACAGAGATGAGATTACTGTCAGATCAGCCATGATTTTTTGCAAATAGCAGAACAAGCTTGAGAGGTTGAGTGAATGGCTCATTTTCCTAATTTGTGTGCTTGTGATTATATTTGTATGGGGAAGACATAGTTCCCTTACCGGAGAGGTCAAAAGTCAAGGTGTATAGCTTATGTAATTGGGAAATGGATGAGGGGAGATGAGAATAATGTATTAACTCAAATGGTGGTACAGTCATGCAAAAGAATGTTAGGGCAGAAACACCGATCCCATTGAAAATGCTTCATGTGAAAGTGAAGAGCCATGGCCTCCAGGGTTACTTATTTAGTGCTTGACCATTGAATTAGACTGGGTGCTCTTTCAGCTGGCAATAAACACAATGGGCCAAATGTGAAAAGTACCAGATTGTTAGACATAACAGTGGACATTTGAGCAAGTATGAATCAATTTTTCACCCTGATGCTGTAATCGTCATGATTGGGACACATGGGATGACACAATATTGTAAGTTTCATCTATCTTCCATTTTATTTCCGTGCTATATCCACCATTAAGTAAATGATTTTTGCTTCTCTAACTGCCCCATTAAACCATTTGTCCAAACACAGATTATTTCCTTCATTTTACCTATCTGTTGCCAACCTTCTCTGCTAGTAACACATTTTTCTCTTTTTCCCAGTTCTGATGAAGGGTGCCGGTCCTGAGACCTAACAATTTCCCTTTCTAGAGATGCTGCCTGAGCTGCTGAATATTTCCAACATTTTTGTTTTTATGTTGTCATGGGAATGTTCACTGACTGGAGTGAGCTGTATGCAAGCATTATTCTTTTAAAATAAACATTGAGAGTAAAATAGTGCTGCCTAATCACATTGTGAGTAAATCACTGCTTTATTCAGAAGGAATATTTACATTCCTGGATGAAGGGAGAGGTGAAAAGATAGATGTTGCATCTTCAACAAGCCAGAGATTAAGCAATTTATTTTCCCTTTGAAGGTCCGTGCGTCTTTGGAGCTCTCTTTCTCAAATCAAGGTCTTTGAGTATTTTTAGCAAAAATGTAGGGAGAATTTTGGTTAGCAAGGGTTTAAAGATTATCAGGGATAGGTGGGTTAGATAAATGTCTTATTTAATGGTGGAATAAGTTCAAGGTCCGAAAGGCCTTTTTTGTGCTTAATAGATATCCTTGTATGTGCAAAGACGGAACTGCAGATGCTGGTTTAAACTGACGATAGACACAAAAAGCTGGAGTAACTCAGCGGGACAGGCAGCATCTCTGAAGAGAAGGCATGGGTGACCTTTTGGGTCGTGACCCTTCTTCAGACTGCTTCAGTCTGAAGAAAGGTCTCGATCCGAAACATCATCCATTCCTTCTTACCAGAGATGCTGCCTGTCCCGCTGAGTTACTCCAGCTTTTTGTTTCTATCTTCTGCTTGTATGTTCATATGACCTAAAACACTATTTACAATAAAAAAAATGTTTGTTTTCAGATGCAGCTGTCAAATTCATAAATAAGGCAAAATCTCCACCTGAAGTTATAGCAATAGCCACAGAATGTCTGGAATTGTCTTGTGAGGTATCACAAGTTAATACTGTGGTTACATGGAGAAAGGATCAAAAAGAGGTTAAGCAGGACCAGAGGATAAACATCATCTCTCAAGGAACACTACGCAAACTTGTCATCAAAAAAGTCCAGCAGAGCGACCAAGGAGATTACACCTGCATGTCTTATGATGACAGTCTAACATTCCAAGTTAAGATCAGAGGTAGGAATAAGCTTGCTCATTGCTTTAATGATAATAAGCTGATGTAACAAGAAGGTTGGCCACAGCTCATTGTACCAAATTTAAATCTCAGAAATGAAGCCTCAATTCTTCATCATCAGTCGTGAGTTGTGAAAAATCGCATTTGGCTTGTTGTCTTCCCCACTGTTTGTTCTGAAATCTAATGACCTAATTCCTACTTCCTCATTGACCTAATTTACACCTTTGAGATTTTCAATCATGGTTGTGTATTTTCCTGTGGATCTGATACAAACATGATAGAGTTTTTTGAGGAGGTGGCAACATTGATGTATGAGTAAAGGTTTTTACAAGGTTCTTCATGGTGGGCTAATCCAGAAGATTTAAGGTATGGGATTAATGGTGATTTGGTAGATTGGATTTAAAATTGGTTTGACCACAGAAGATGTAGAGTTGTGGTGGAGGGGTGTCATCCTGACTGGAGGTTGATGACCAGTGGTGTTCTCTAAGTATCAGTTCTGGGACTTCTATTGTTTGTGAAATTTGTTTATAAATGAATTGGACGTAAATGTAAGTGGGCTAATTGCAAATTCGGAGATTAACAAAAGTTGGCAGTTGGGGATAGTGAGAAAGGTTGCCAAAGGATTCGGCAGAATATAAAACAGTTTGAATGTGGTCTGAGAAATGGCAGATGGATTTTAATCCAGAGTAGTGTGAGTTGTTGCACTTTGGGAGGTTAAATCTAAGAAGAAAGTATACAGTGAATAGCAAGACCCTGAGTTGGATCATGAAATGGAAGTCCATCGTCTTTTGACTTGGCAACACAAATAGATATGGTGGTGAAGAAGACGTACAGCATGCTTGCTTTCGTCGGTTGATGTGTTATGCATAAACGTTGGGAAGTCATGTTGCAGCTCTATTGAACCTTGGTCAGACTGCATGGAGTTTTGTGTCCAGTTCTTGTTTATTACAGGAAATAGGCTTTGGAGAGTGTGCAGAACAGGTTCGCCAGAATGTTTCCTGGATTATGGAGAGTATTTGCTACAAGGAGGTTTGGAACAAACTTGGATTGTTCTCTGGTACATCAGAGGCTGAAGTATATAAAATTATGAGAGGCTTAGACAAGGTAGATTAGCCTGAATGTTTTTTTTTCAGGTTGAAAATGTCAGGTACTAAAGGGCATAGTTATAAGGTTAGAGGAATGAAGATTAAACAAGATTTGTGTGACAATCTTTTTATATCAAGACTGGTGAGTGCGTGACTGCTGCCAGTAGAACTGCTGGAAGCAGAAATGATAACAATGTTTAATGGGCATTAAAAAGATACAGGTAATTGAGTGATATAGACCATGTGCAGGCAGATATGTGCAGTTTAAATTCACACCATGGTCAGCACAGACATCTAAGATCCTCTTCCTGTGCTGTACTTTTCTATGTTCTCAAGCCTTTATTGTGATTTCTTCTCTAAAGTACTGCTACATAATTGTCTGAAAATGTAAAACATCGGTTTAAAAAAATGAAAAGCGTGTGTTGAATACGCACTGTAAACTATTGGTGGATTATTAGTTATTGAGAGTGAGGACAGGTTTTGTCAGGCAGAGGGGAGTATTAGTAGAGGGGAACTGAACAGCACACTTGGAAGAAACCACATCTAGGAAGAAACAAAGATCCAGATGCTTTCCTGATACAATATATATTAATGATTTGGACGAGGGAATTGAATGCAACATCTCCAAGTTTGCGGATGACACTAAGCTGGGGGGTAGTGTTAGGTGTGAGGAGGATGCTAGGAGGCTGCAAGGTGACTTGATAGGCTGGGTGAGTGGGGAAATGCATGACAAATGCAGTATAATGTGGATAAATGTAAGGTTATCCACTTTGGTGGCAAAAACAGGAAAGTAGACTATTATCTGAATGGTGGCCGATTAGGAAAAGGGGATATGCAACGAGACCTGGGTGTCATGATACACCAGTCATTGAAAGTAGGCATGCAGGTGCAGCAGGCAGTGAAGAAAGTGAATGGTATGTTAGCATTCATAGCAAAAGGATTTGAGTATAGGAGCAGGGAGGCACTACTGCAGTTGTACAGGGTCTTGGTGAGACAACACCTGGAGTATTGCGTACAGTTTTGGTCTCCAAATCTGAGGAAAGACATCCTTGCCATAGAGGGAGTACACAGAAGGTTCACCAGACTAATTCCTGGGATGGCAGGACTTCCATATGAAGAAAGACTGGATAGACTTGGCTTGTACTCGCTAGAATTTAGAAGATTGTGGGGGTATCTTATAGAAACGTACAAAATTCTTAAGGGGTTGGACAGGCTAGATGCAGGAAGATTGTTCCCAATGTTGGGGAAGTTCAGGACAAGGGGTCACAGTTTAAGGATAAGGGGGAAATCTTTTAGGACCGAGATGAGAAAAACATTTTTCACACAGAGAGTGGTGAATTTCTGGAATTCTCTACCACAGAAGATTGTGGAGGCCAGTTAACAGATAGGTAAATAAATTACAATTTCTAGCAATAGACCAAGTTTTTATGGAGAAGATCAGTTACTAGCTGGTATATTGGCATATCATAATCAGTAGCATCATCATACTCCTCAGATTGTAACCAATAAGCAACTCTGTACACCTTGTTTTTCCTCAACTTTTCAATTTTGTCATTGTAAACTACAGGTTTTTGCTCTTCAAACCACGCATGACATGCCTTTCTGCCCACTACTTTCCCATTAAGAATGTCCTATTCATCACATTTGGAGTAGTCCAAATTTGGATAATATCTGCAAATGCTGTCTAAATACTGCTGGGCATTTGGATTGACAATTTTGCATTTCTTCTTCAGAGACTTCTGTTTAAATTGTAAAGGATAAAAAACACTGGACAGCATTAACAGAAACAAGTTATTATTTGCAGTTTTTAAAAAAAGGTAGAAATTATAAAGTTAAACGCTAAAACAAATAGTAAATACCCAACAAAAAATTCATATTCATCAGTGTCATCAAATCAAATTAAATTAGATTCATCTAATCAATCTAATTTAATCTAAATTCAATTACATCTGTCCATTTCTTAAGAAAAGGCTAACATTTTTAAATAGCCTAAGTATCCAAATAACAAACTGATCCCATTCAGAAAAAGAATTCACAATATAACATGATTTTTAAATCTCACTGTCATGAATATATGCCAAATGGAAGGAATTTATTGTTTAATTCCCATAAATTAATCTAGAAACATCCATCTCAATATAATCAAAATTATTATTTTTTGCATAATACATGTGACTAAAACTGTTGTGGATATTTAGTGTGAAAATATTGATTATGGATAGACAATAACACAAAATATAGACGATTATGGATAGACAATAACACAAAATATGAAACCAAAGAAACTGAAAATAAAATCTCTTTATACGCAGATGATGTATTACTTTATATTACAAAGCCGGAAATTAGTATTCCTAACTTATTAGATTTAGTAACTCAATTTGGATTGATTTCAGGATACAGAATGAATTGGAATAAAAGTGAACTTATGCCAATAATGGGAAACAACTCACATATATCAACAATATCCTTTTAAGATAGCAAATGAAAAAATCAAATATCTTGGAATTCATGTAACAAAAAGATATGATTCTTTATTTAAATCTAATTTCCCACCCCTATTGAATAAACTACTTAAGAATATCCTATATTGGCAAACATTATGTATTTCAATGCTAGTTAGAATTAATGCGATAAAAATGATTTTTCTTCCGCAATTATTATACCTGTTTCAACTGATCCCGATATATCTTCCTAAAACATTTTTTAAGAAAGTGGACTCTATAGTTACCAACTTTATTTGGGATTATAAGAGTCGTAGAATAAATAAAAAATATCTATGTAAATCAAAAATAAATGGAGGTTTTGCATTGCCTAATTTTATGTTTTATTATTGGGCAGTTAATATTAAAAATATGAACTTTTGGTTGGAAGAAGTAGATAAACAACCAAACTGGTTAAAAATGGAAAAGGAAGATTGTTCACCTTTTGAAATTAGCTCGATTTTATTTGCTAATACTAAAATACATTAAAAAAGTTATAGAGGAAATCCAATAATAGAAAGTGGCATATGTATTTGGAAACAATTAAAGAAAACATTAAAATTAGAAAGTATACCACTGGCTCTTCCCATTGCAAATAACATCACTTTTAAACCTTCAATGATGGATAAAGGTTTTTTTTAAATGGAAGAACTATGGAATAAATAAGATGGGTGATCTCTATAGGGAAAGTTTATTCCTTTCATTTCAGGAATTAAAACAAAATTATGGATTACACTCAAAAGAGTACTTTAGATATTTACAAATTAGAGACTATGTTAAATCAAACACGCAGGATTTTAGAAATAGAAAGACAGAAATTTTAGATGAATGTCTAAATCAATATCCGAATACAGAAAAATTAATATCATATATTTATAATATTTTACAGGAAAATGATTTACCAAACTCGGAAATATATACGCAAGCATGGGAAAACAAATTAGGACAAACAATTAGTGTAGAAGTATGGAATGAAAGTTTACAACATATACACCACTGCTCATTAAATGCCAGACATTCCCTGATACATAGATTACACTTTTCGAAATCCAAATTAAACAGAATTTTTTCAAATGTTTCTGCTATATGTGACAAATGTCAGCATTTATAAGCTAATCTAACACATTCATTCACAAAATGTATAAAAATTACTAATTTTTGGATAAAATGTTTTAACATAATTTCGAAAGTATTTAATGCAAATTTGACTCCAGACTCAAAATTAATTATATTAGGAATAATAGAAATGGATCATCTACTAACAACACAGCAAATAATTTTTATTGGTTATAGTTTAATAATCGGTAAAAAACTAATACTAAGATTTTGGAAAGGTCCTACATCCCCCACAATCAAAATGTGGATTACAGAAATGTCGGAGACACTTCATCTGGAAAGACTAAGACTTGTCCTTTTGGACAAGCTAGATCAATTCAGAGGAATATGGTCTCCATTTATTGAATACTTAAAGGGTCAAGGAGGTCCGGTTCGAGGGCCTGACTGAAGCCTGAATGAAGGAATGGATGAAGAACTATATACAATAGACCACGCATATATCTCCAATGATATCTTGCTTTATACTCCACTCATTTTATCGATTTTCTACTTTTATTTTATTTATTTTTATTATTTCTCTTTACTATTTTCTTTCTGTTATAAAATAATAAAAAATATAGAAGTATAAATAAGAACGACTGTAAACTGTAAAAATATTAAGAATGTATGTGACGAATAATATGTTTTTTTCTTTTTTTGATTTTATGTTATTCCTTCCTAATATGTATTTACTTCTAATAAAAATATTTGAGAAAAATAAAAAAATATAGACGATTTAGATGCTCTTATGACATGATTGTCCAAAAAAAAGATAATTTAAATCATCTTGTGAGTGAGTGTTTCTGGAATGTGATCGATTGGAACATTGCCGTTGCCGTAAATTTTAAGCCCATATCGGCAGGCAAGACACGGCCGATTCGTATGGGGACTGAATAACATTTTTGCATCGTAAAATTAGACTAAAGCCACCCCAAGAAGCAAGATTATATGTGAAATAAACAACTTACGGTTTATTTTGTCCTGATATTGCGATCCATCACGTTGAAGGCGTTGAGGGCGTTAGAAGAAGCTTTTTACTTTAATCCAACGATTAAATTATCCAGCGGCTTATTTATTTTTAAATGGGAACGGAAGTCCGATCGATTTTTCTTGATCGACTAGCAGACTGAGGAAATCTCTCTCTGACAAGCAATACAAACCTGCATTTTAATCCCGCCCCCACCCCTCAAAGGCTCCGGAGTCACACACACAGCCAGTGGCAGATCTGGAGCGCCGCTGAAGGTAGGTTTTGTAACATCGCTAGAAAGAGACAAAATAAATGTATTAAGCTGGAGAGAGGTTAGGAGAGGTGAAATGAGTCATTAGGTGATGTCCAGGTGAAGAGTAGTGTCAGGGGAACTGATGCCATTTTTTTTCTCCTCAAGCGAGATTCCAAGACGTGTGTTCCTGGTGTCAGGGACAAGGAGATCTTTTTCAGCAGGTGTTCGACATTCCGAAAGGGGAAAGTGAGTAGCCAGAAGTCATGGACTCCTCTATTGAGAACTACTAGATCTCAATAGACGAGACAACCAATGCTATGGGGAGATATGTTGCAAATGTGGACATCGGTTAACTGGAGGCAGCTCAACCATCAAAGGAGTATTTGTTGACATCGGGAGTGTTGGGGAAGTCAAACAGCTCAACCGTTGCTTGGTTGTTTACATCTTCACTTGCTGTACTTTGGCCAGAAGGTATAAAACACGAGAATGTTCTTCTGTTTGTGACTGTTGCAGCTCCGTATATGAAAAAAGCTGTCCGTGCTTAGCTCAAGGATTTCATAGAATTGCCAAGCACATATGTAGCTTGTTTCCAAATGTCGATTGCCTAGTTTCCAATGTCAAGCAAATCTTCCGCAAAGCACCGTCCAAGGAAATGGCACCCGAGATTCTGCTATCTCTTCAGCCCATTTTGACTAGGTGGGATACATGGCTCTCTGCAGTACTCTACTATGCCTCAAATTTGGAAAAGATCTAAGAAATTGGCAACTGTTTTGAAGAAGAATCTGCTGCAGTCAGGATCATCAGTGAAATAATGCAGAAGAAGTCCCTTCACCGCGATCTTGTGTTTATTGCTTCCAATTTTGCAAACTTCCCATATGCTACCACTTCCCTTGAGATACATGGCAAAACATCAGTGAATAACTTGCAGGTTTTCAACAAAGTAACTTACGATAATCGTAAAGCTCCTGGCGATGTAGGTAAAGACATACAAGGAAAATGTGAGAGAGTGATTTTAGTTAACAAAGATCTTAAAAAAATACAAAACATAGCTAAAGTTCTCAAAGGTAGTTATAATGCACGAGATATCGACATGAATATAGAGTCTGTAGTTTGTTTCGGGTATGCACCAGTGACCCCAGCTGGGGTAGAAAGACGTTTTTCACACTGAAGCGTATTCTGTCTGACAGACGGCATAGTTTAACACCAGATAATTTGATAAAAATGCTAGTAATTATGTGCAACCATGCAACTTTGGTCGTTTAATGTAGTACACCTTTATATTATCATTTTTAACCATATTTTGGTGTTGGAAATACATGCCCTTTTATACCTTTTTTGTAAATAAATGCCATTTTCATGCCTTTTTTTGTAATATTATATCTATTTGCCTGCCAATTCAGAGATTTTTAGCGCCTAATAATCCTGGCTTTAGTTATCAGAAAGTGGCTGCACAGGTAGACTTGGTGGTGAGGAAGGCATATGGTGTACTTGCCTTCACTAGCTGAGGCAATAGAGTACACGAGTTGGGACATCATGTTACATTTGTACAAAATGTTGGTTCGGCTGCAATTGGAGCATTGTGTGCAGTTCTGGTCAACATGCTACAGGAAGGAAGTGATCAAGCTGGAGAGGATGCAGAAAAGATTCACAAGAATGTTGGCCTGGTTTGAAAGATTCGAGTTGTAAGGAGAAATTGCATAAGCTGAGTCTGTTCCTTGGAACAAATGAAAAAAGACAGGAGAGAGATATATTAAATTCTGAGGGGCTTAGAAAGGGTAGATAGCTAGTGTTTGTTTCAAATGGTAGGAGTATCTAAAATGAAAGTTTAAGGCAAAATGGAGGATGTTTAAAGTGGATCTAGGGGGAATCTTTTTCACACAGAGTAGTTGGATACAAAAGATAGACGCGACAAGCTGGAATAACTCAGCGGGTCATACAGCATCTTTAGAGAAAAGGAATAGGTGACGTTTTGGGTTGAGACCCTTATTCAGACTGAGAGTCTGTGGAAAGGGAAATGAGAGATATAGAACAAATAAATGAAAGATTTGAAAAAAGTAAATTGGATACAAAAGTGGCTTGAAAATACAAAAATGGCATGAAGGTAGGACACAGTAATACAGGTTTTTTTTTCAGATTGCAGGTCTGTAACGAGTGGTGTGACACAAGGATCGATGCTGGGTCCATTATTGTTTGTTATTAATTTTAACTATTTGGATGTGAATGTAGATGGCACGGTTAGTAAGATAAACCAGGGTAAGACGTACAGTAAATGGTAGATCCCCGAGGAGTGTTGCAGAACAGTGACCTAGGAGTACAGTTACATAGTTCCACGAAAGGTAGACAAGGTGATGAAGAAGGTGTTTGGCCCATTTGCCTTCATTAGTCAGTGTATTGGGTACAAGAGTAGGGACATCTAGTTGCAGCTGCTCAAGGTGGTGTTAAAGCCACATTTGGAGTACTGTACAGAGTTGTGATCTCCAGGCTAAAAGAAGGATGTCATTAAACGGGCAAAAATGCCGAGGAGATTTATGAAAATATTGTAGAGGTGGGTATAATTATGACATTAAAAGACATTTGAACAGCTACAAGCATAGGAAGGGTTTGGATGGGTATAGGGGCCAGGCACAGCCGAGTGGCACTAGTTTGCTTAGGCAACAGTTTGTATGGACGGTTGGGCTGAAAGGATACTCTAGTCGGACACATACTACTCAAATTGGACTACTATGTAAGAACAAACATTATGGAGGTTTTTTTAATGGATAGACTTCATGTAGACACATTAATATATTGAAATTAATTATAGGTCACTGAAAATGTGAAGCACTGAGATCATTTGTGGTATGAATATGTACATTTCTAGTTTATTAAGGTCAGGAGTAATTGTAGTTACATTGGTAACAACTAATTTGTACATTTCATTTCAAATATTCACAATTAGTCACAATATTTTTCAACAGTTCTCTTTTCATTTCTGTTTCTTCTGCATTTTGCAGAACCAACTGCAACTATCTTGAAGAAGTCCACAACACAAATGGAGTACTCAGCAATTGTGGGAGAGAAGGTAGTCCTTGTTTGTGAAGTGTCACTGAGTACTGTAGAAGGGACATGGTATAGAAAAGGACAGAAAGTAAAACTGAACAAAGCTGTAAATGCTGAATCAGAAGGCACCACACGAAGACTGGTGCTTCATAATGCAAAGTCTGCAGATTCTGGGGCTTATGTATTTAAAACCAAAGAGGATGAGATCACCATAAATGTTACTGTCAAAGGTAAGACAAGTAAAAAACATTGTGAATGTATAGCTAATAGTAATTTCGGTCAGCATTAGACCAAGGTGCAAAATGTCTCTTCCAGCTATTGAACGTGGATCAGTACAACACAGGAATAAGCCCTTCGGCCCACATTGTCTGTGCCAAACAATATGCCAAATTAAACTAATCTCTGCTTGCATGTGATCCATTTTCCTCTACTGCGCATGCCTATCTAAAAGCCTTATTATTATTTAAATATTTCATACCTGGTTAGTAGGGGCACTTTTGTCATGAGGCATTTAGCTGGAGCTGCTATTTTTAAACCGCCTAATCAGTCAAGGGACATCTGTTGAGTTGATGGTGCCTATTAGTCTGGTATTTGTTTTCAAGATTTAAATATATAAATAAGGAACACTGTGCTGACAGCCAGATCATATAGAATAATTATTTTTGGTCCAATGCTTGAGCCTGCATTTTCCTCGACTCTGTTCCCACATGCAGTAAGATCTGCACAACATTTGGACATAGACTTTAACACAATATTCTTAATGTCTTGCCTCTGCCTCTGCCTGTTAGCCAGTAATATTAAATTGTAACTTTTAAAACTTTTAAAGATTTTTAATCTTGTGTCTCCCCTTAGGAGAGTGAACTGGACTTTTAACATTTTTCTCCACGTAACTAAGGTCTATCATCCCCGATTGAATTCTTATAAATATCTTCCTCAATCTCTTCGATGTTATGATATCCTTCCTTGAATCTGGTGCCCGTATTTGCTCACAATGCTCTAGATGAGTTCTAATTAATGATTTGTGTATGTTTAACCTAACACTCACTCTTGTGTTCTTATGCATCTCTTTATAAAACCTAGAGTATCACATAGATTACACAAAATAAAGCGACAATTGTTTTAAATTTGTAGTCAAAGCAGAAATGCTAGAAAGAATCAGGTCTGGTAGCATCTGTGGAAAGAAAAACAGATTTAATACTTCAGATCTGAGATCTTACATAAAAACTGAGAAAAATTTGTAAAAACTAATTTTAAGTCTCAGAGAAACAAGCATGAGGGATGGATAGGGCAAAAAGAATATCTCAGAGACAAAGCCAAATTGGTAAATAAGGCTGTTAGACAGTGATTACGTCTCTTTGCCTGTGTTATATATTGCTCATAGCAGGAATGTGAGACATGCAATTCAGGATGAACTAATGGAGGAAAAAAAAACTAAATGAACGCTTAGTGAAGAAATTGGCAGTTCTGATACTGATGGGAGAGGGGATTTTTTCAGAAAATGGGCATCCGGAACACAGCAACATACCTAGGCAAAAGATGAGGTGCTGTACCTCAGGCTTGAATTTGGCTTTGTTGTCATGCTAGAGGCAAGATGTTAACCAGGGAGGGAATATTGAGCTCAGGTTGCAGTCAAACAAACCATCAACAATTTTATTGAATATCAGAGTAGGCTCAAGTATCTCAATAGCCTGCAAATGGCTGGTTAAAAATTATTAAAATGTTATATCTAACTGATTAATGTGTTTTGATTTGCAGAGCCAGAACCAGCATTTATCAATAAAGAATCAATTCAGAAGGAAGTGAAGGTTCAAGCAGCAGAGAATGCTGTTCTCAGCTGCGAAGTGTCACAACTCATAACTGAGGTCAAATGGTACAAAAATGGAAAAAATCTCAGTCCTAATGAGAAAATCAAAGTTATTTCTGGAGGTAGAATTCGAAAACTAATTATTCAGAATGCAGAGCCAAATGATGGAGGCCATTATATTTGTGAAACAGCTGGAGAGAAATTGAGTTTCCATGTTGTGGTTACAGGTCAGTAGTCATTGATGGTCACACATTGTTTAATTTTCATTTTATATATTTTGATGGTATTTTCAGACTTTAATTATCTCTCATAGAGTGTTTTTTAATGCAAACTAGGAATACTAGTAGATACTTCCTTTCTGTTTCTGTAACTTCCTTGCAAGTATGGCAGAAACCAAATTTAAATGTTTACGCAGCATCTGTTAACAAAAATCATCAATCATTGATGATAGTTAATTTGTAAAACATAAATCCAAGATTGACTTTTTAACCAAGCATATGGAAAATAAGGTGAGCATATTAATAAGCAGTTTATCCACAATGTAAATGCCAGGCCTGAAGTTCTAATGACTTACTAATAGGATTATGAATGACTTGAGAGATGCTATAAATGTGTTTCTGATGGAAAAATTATGGAGATGAAATTTTGATCCAAAGGTCAAAGGACTGCAACTGGTTTCCTTAAAGTGCAAATATATTGTGGGTTCATTGCTGAGTTAAGAATATTCTCATACTGAGAACTTTTAGTTTTCTTGATACCGAGAAAGTTTCCCTCAGAACTTGTTTGTGTGTTTAGTTTAGAGATACGGGCTGGAAACAGGCTCTTTAACCCACCAAGTCCATGCTGACTAGCGATCCCTGTAGACTAGCAATATCCTACATAATAGAGACAAATTACAATATTTGCTGGAAGGTGAATAACCTACAGACCTGAACGTCTTTCGAGTGTTGGAGGAAACCCACGTGGTCAAGGGGAGAACGTACAAACTGTACAGACAGCACCCGCGGTCAGGATAGAACCCGGGACCCTGGCACTGTGAGCCACTGTGCTTTCTTCAATTATGTTATCCCATATGTCCTTTCCTCATTAGTGTCAGGTTGGATTTTTACTCTTTACACAGTACTTTTGCACATCCTTCTATGTCTGAAAAGCGTAATGGCAGTTTGGAAATGCTACTGAGAGTTAGGAAAGGTAAATTATTCAGTTAGAGGGTCTTGTACAAGATGTTGGTGAAGCCGCACTTGGTATATCATTTCTAAAAGACATTGGTGAGGACACACTTGGAGTATTGTGTACTGTTTTAGATACCCTGCTATAAGAAGGATTTGATTAGGCTGGAAAGAGCACCAAAAAGATTTACGAGAATGTTGCCTGAATTTTAGAGAGAGGTTGGGCAGGCTAGGACATTATTGTTTGGAGCGTAGGAGACTGGGGAGTGAACTTATAGTGGTGTATAAAATCATGAGAGGCATATGTAAATGAAAGAATCGGGAGGTGACAAAATTACCGAGTCGGGGGGGGTGGGGGTGGGGGGGTTAACGTAACTTGTCAGCGGCTTCTCAGAGGGGGCGGAGTGCTGCGGATGGCCTGGCCGGTCGACTGAGCGAGAGGAGCCATTGTGATGTCACATCAGCTCGTTAGATTTTAAAAAGATCTCAGTTTTTTGAAGAATTTGAAGAAATCTCAGGAAATAATAAATCACAGTTTCAGAAGAGGGGGGGTTTGACATCATGAGGTAAATCTCTACCGTGATGTGTAAAAATTTCACCATTAGCGCATCGGGTTTTCGAGGAGATATGAATCAAAGAAAAAAAGACAAGTAAACAGAAAAAGACAAATGCAGCCAATTGAGACTAGCTTAGACTGGCATCATGTTTGACATGAATACGTTGGGCCAAAGGGCTTGTTTTCATGCATACTCTGCTTTTACTACTCTTAATATGAATTATGGGTCTATTGCAAATCAATAAGATTCACTTTTTTTCCCATATATATACAGTATAGTAGAGTTTATTCTTATCAAACCTTTGTCAATTTTGAATTCACAGCTCACTAGTTATATTTATTTTATTAACTTTTCTGTGCAGTGTAACAACTCAACTTTTCTTGATTGCAGAACTAAAAACAGGATTTTGCAATAAAGATTTAATTCAGAGAAAAGTGAGGGTTCGCCAGTCAGAGAATGCTACACTCAGCTGTGAAGTGTTACAATCCAGAACAGAGGTAAAATGGTTCAGAGGAGGAAAACTACTCAGTCAGAATAAAAAAATTAAATTTGAATCAGAGGGTTCATTTCGAAGGCTTATCATTCATAATGTGGAATCGAAAGATGGAGGTGAATACGTATGTGAAGCAGACAAGGAAAGACTGACCTTCAATGTTCAGGTTACAGGTTAGTAACTTTCTAAGAATACCCCACTCTTGTTACTCCTTTCACAGATGGTGTGTTGCATCCCTTGTGCCATGTCATTTATGTATTGGAATGGATGCAGAACACTCTGAAAGGGGAAGGTGAGCAGTAAGCAGTTGTACCAAAATAGGTTAGAAGGGAGATAAAGTCTTAAAAAGAAGTCAACAACAGCAAGTTCAGTAGGCAAGACTAGCAGGAGCACACCAGAGAGCGACGAATGTCTGTTGGAGGTGAGGACAGATTTTATTCCCTGTTTTCTTTGTTTCATTTGTATATTGTAACCATTTTGTCCTTCCTGAAAACCTTTACATATGAACCGATCTGCTTTAACATTCTCGTTAGATATCTGTCTTGGAATTGACATACCTACATTGCCCTCGTTGAATGTCAATTTACAATTTTATTGAACAAGTTTGGTCCTTAACACTTTTTCCTAACTTCATTCCTCCTTTGCTTCCAATTGGAAAGAAACCCTTCAATGACTGAAACGCTACAGCTCCCTGTTGAGCTGCAAACATCTTCCTAAAGTTTGTAATTTATAATTAAGATTTTGTTTATACCTCCTGAATACACCCTTTCAGCTTTCATTTTCCTTGTGCCATGTTGGAAAATGTCTTGAGAAATATTTATAATCAGGACATTTATATTCCTTAAATTCTATGCTCTGAAATTTCACCATCGATGAATTTTTGAAGGAGCTTTACTAATAAGCATTGTGAACAGGGAAGGATTGGTTTCAGAAGTTTGCAGCATTGGAATAGGGGGGGGGGGGGGGGGGGCAATTGAATGTATTGATTGCCTCTTGAGCAGTGGGGTGAAAACCAGCCTGGAGGGACATCAAGTTGCCAGAGAGGATGCAGAAAAGATTCATGGAAGTAGTTCTACCGAGAAAGAATTTCTGCCAAGAAGTTGGAATGGTGAAAATGTGTTATTCGCTTTGGAGCAATATGAGATTTGATACAGATACATCAGATCATATTGGATGTTTACATAGGATAAAGAGAAAGAGAAACAGCTTATCGTTACTTTTTTGCATACCTTTCATTAATTGGTCTTTACCTCTCCAAATCACCATCTATTTCACGTTTCCCTTATCCTAACCAGCCTGAAGAAGGGTCTCGACCCGAAATGTCACCCATTCCTTCTCTCCAGAGATGGTGCCAGTCCCGCCGAGTTACGCCAGCTTTTTATGTCTATCTTCAGTTAAAACCAGCACCTGCAGTTCCTTCTTACACAGCTTATCTTTATGATAGATTTGTGTTAAGTTGGATAGTTTTTCCAGTAATAGTGATGTTAGACTCAAAGCTAACCGGTGTTTAAACATAAGGTAGACACAAAATGCTGGAGTGACTCAGCAGGACAGGCAGCATCTCTGGAGAGGAATGGGTGACATTTCGGGTCGAGATCCTTCTTCAGACTTATGGTGTTTAAACATAGTCTTTTAGTTGCATAATCAAAAGGGCTGTTATTTATTTTAAGAATAGGGAACTGGACTTAATTTCTCCTTCCCAATATGCTGAATAGTTCTCACTTCATTATTTTGAGTTCAATGTTTATTCATTTTATTTTGTTCACTAATCTGTCTAAAATTGAACTTTTGTTAGTTGCAGAAATAGAAACAGGATTTGCAAATAAAGATCTAGTTCAGAAGGAGATAAAGGTCCGACAGTCAGAGAATGCCACTCTCAGCTGTGAAATGGCACAGTCCAAAACTGAGGTCAAATGGTTCAAAGATGGAAGGCTGCTCAGTCAGAGTAAAACAATGAAACTAGAATCTGACGGTAAAATTAGAAAGTTTGTCATTCATAACATTGAATCAAAAGATGGAGGTGAATATATATGTGAAGCAGCGGGAGAGAAACTGAGCTTTAATGTTCAGGTTACAGGCTCATAGTTATTTGAAAAGATCTTTACCTTTTGTCAAGTCCATTAACAATTTAATGTATAGAATCAAACTATTGCTTACTTTTATTTTAATTTTAATTTAAAAAAATTAAGAAAAAAACTTATGGTGTCTCTCGTTATTAAGGGCTCCTCTATAATGGATTTTGGTAATAGCGGAAAAAATCAGAGATGTCCGTTCTTATCAGGAACAAAGAACTAAGCTTATTGTATCACAGAGTGACCGCGAGGTGGTTGGAGCAAATCCTGTCTCAGTCTGTTTACTCAATTGTTTGCTCTAAATTATCATTGCAGTGATTGCCAATGGCTTCATGGCATGGATAGGTATGTGCGATTGGAATGTTGTAGCCATTACAGAAACCTGGTTAAGAGAGAGGCAGGAATGGCAGCTTAATGTTCCAGGTTCAGGAGAGATGGAGATGGGGGTGAAAGAGAAGGGGTGTTGCTTTATTGATTAAGGAGCATGTTATGGTAGTAATCAGACATGACATCATTGATGTCCAGTGAGGTTATGTGGGTAGAGCTGAGGAATAAGAAAGGGATGATCACCTTGTTTGGAGAGTACTGCAGGCCTTCAAATATTCAGCAGGAATTAGAAGAGCAAATATGCTAGGAGATTGCAAGCAGGTGCAGGACTAATAGGGTTGTCATAGTAGTGGATTTTAACTTTCCTAATATTGACCAGGAATGTAATAGTACAAAAGGTATAGATAGGGCAGAATTTTCTCCATATGTATAGGGCTCTACATGAGAGAGGACAAAGCTTGATCTAATCTTAGACAATTGTGAGGGGCAAGTGAATGAAGTGTTCATGAATGAACCTTTTGGGACCAGCAACCACTGTTCTATTACGTTTAAGATAGTTATGGATAGAGGCACGGCGGGCCCGCAAGTTAAAATTCTAAATTGGAGCAAGGCCAACTTTGAAAGTATTAGGCAGGAACTTGCTCAAGTTGATTGGAGCTGGTTGTTTCAAGGAAAAGGAATGCCTGGTAAGTGGGATGTTCTTAAAGGTGTGCTGTCGAGTCCAGAACATGCATGTTCCTGAAATTTCTGAGTGAAGGGCAAGGCAGATGAATGTAAGGAAGCCTGGATGATGAAATAAATTGAGGCTTTGGTCAAGAATGAGAAGGAGGCATGGGGCAGGTATATTTAGCTGGGATCAAGTGTATTGATGGAGGAATTTCGGGCACTGAGGAGCAGCAAAAAAGGAAATCAGGAGGGCAAAAAGGGAGTAGAAGATAGCTCTGGAAGATAATATTTAGGATAATCCCCAGATTTTATCAGTACATAAAAGAAACTAGGGTAACCAGATAGAGATTGGGACTCCTCAGGAATCAAAGCGGTCAACTCTTTTTAGAGCCACAGGTGATGGGCATGGTCCTCAATGAGTATTTCTCCTCTGGTTTTATCATGGAGAAAGATGTGAGGACCAGGGAACTTAGGGCAGTCAATGGAACTGTCTTGAGGGCATTTGGTGTTATGGTTGAGGAGGTGCTGAAGGTCCTAATGCGTACAAAGGTCGACAAATCTCCCAGATCTGATCAGGTATATCCGAGGATGCTGGAGGGGAAATTGCAGGCTCCCTAGCTAAGACATGTAAGTCGTCATTAAAAGATGGGTGAGATGTTGGAAGACTGGAGGATGGCAAATGTTGTGCCTCTATTTAAGAAGGTCTGCAGGGAAAAGCCTAGTATATACTGGTTGGTCAGTCAAACATCTGTAGTCGGAAAGTTACTGGAGAGTATTTTGAGAGATAACATATACATGTATTTAGGGCTAATTAGGGATAGTCAGCATGTTTTGTGAGTGGAGATCATGTCTCAAGAATCTGATTGAGTTTTTTGAGGATGTGACCAAAAGGGTTGATAAAGGCAGAGTTGTAGGCATTGTATATATGGATTTCAGCAAGGCATTATACTAGGTTTTGTGTGGTTGGCTGCTCTGGAAGGTTAGATCGCATGGGATCCAAGGAGAGATACTTGAATGGATAGAAAATTGACATATGGAAGGAAACAGACGGTGATGGTGGAAAGTTGGTTTTTGGAATGGAGGCACTGTGTACCTCAGGGTTTGGCCGATTACCATCTATATAATTGATATGGATGAGAACAAACAAGGCATGATTAGCAAGTTTACAGATAGCACTAAAGTGGGTGGTATTTTATATAGTGAAGATGGTTGTCAAAAATTGCAGCCGGATCTTCATCATGTGGGCAGATGGGCTAAGGACTGGTTGATGGACTTAATACAGAGAAGTGCAAGATGTTGCATTTTTGGGAAGACGATAACATGTGCATGACCTACACAGTGAATGACACTGCTCTGGGGAGTGTGGAGCAGATGGATCTAGGAGTGCAGCTATATAGTTCCTTGAAAGTGGCATCACAGGTAGATAGGATGGTCAAAAAGGCTTTTGCACATTGGCCTTCATCAGTCTTGAGTAGAGTATTGAGTAGAGAAATTGGAGTTACAATTGTACAAGATATTGATGAGGCCACTTTTGGTGTATTGTGATCCGTTTTGGTTACCCCATATAGGAAAGATGTTATGAAGCTAGAAAGGGTGCAAAGAAGATTTACGTGGATGTTACTAGGACTTGAGGGAGTAAGCTATATTGAGAGGTTGAGCAGGCTAGGATGTTATTCCTTGGAGCGCAGGAGGATGAGGGGTGATTGTATAGAGGTGTTTAAGATCATGAGAGGAATAGTTGGGATAAATGCACAGACTTTTACCCAGAGTTGGGGATTAAAGAACCAGAGGACATAGATGTAAGGTGAGGGGGAAAGATATCATAGGAACCTATGGGGCAACTTTTTTTACACAAAGGGTGGTAGCTATATGGAATGAGCTGCCAGAGAAGGTGGTTGAGGCAGGTACTATCACAACTTAAAAAAAACATTTGGACAGGTACATGAATAGAATAGGTGTAGAGGGATGTAGGTCAAACACAGGCAGGTGGGATTCGTGTAGCGTGGGCAAGGTGGGCCGAAGGGCCTGTGTCTATGTTGTATGACTTTGACTCTTCCAGAGAGAGTCATCATGTAAATAGAAAGCGTGTCACCTAATTGTTGGCCAAAAACTAGAACTAACAAAAACGTTAGAGGCTTGTGCTATGGTAGCACCATATGTGAAGAATATGGTGTGAAAAAACAAACTGTCTATTGTTTGTCTTGTTTAGTTTATGTTAATTTTCCAATACTGCACATATTTACCTCCTTTACTTTGTTATGACGGACTATCAACGATAATGGACATCATTTCCCGCCCCCTCAATGGTCCATTATAATGAGGGTTATCATTAATGCGACATGAAGTAAAAGAAAATATGTGTTAATGTATAACTTGTTATTTGGGGATTTATTCTAAATCTTAAATCTGTCAGATTGCCCAGAAACTAGGAGGGAAAAGCAGTGGCAGTGTTGAGTAGTTGGTCAGATTTGGGATTGTCCATGTTAATCGGAGGGTCAGCTGTTGTGACAGGGGGCGGTGTGGGGAGGAAGGGAAGTGGAGGTACAGCAAAGACAAGATAGATATATCTTGCCACTGCTTCTGGAAGTTATGATGGGTTGGTGTCATGGCTTTTGGACAACTTTATGACAGACTTATAAACCTTTAGAAATGCTGATTAGACAATAGTTAAAGTATTTCATCTAAATGTTCACCTGGAATAATATTAAGTTCCCAGAGAAAATGCAAAAGAGTTTCATTAGAGTAGGATAATGAATTCCTGCCACAAAGATAGAATGAAGCTGTGTTATTCACTTTGGTGCAAAAGGATATTTTATAGAGGTACATCAGATCATATTGGGTGTTTAGATAGGATAAAAAGAAAGAGAAGCAGCCAGATTCTCTTTATGATTGATTGGTGTCATGTAGGATCGTTTTTTTACAGCAATGGCACTGTCTGACTCAAAACATACTCTTTGCCAATATTAGGTCTGATTAGTGCTGATTAGTTTTCCCAATATCCTTAATAATTTGAGTTTTCTGAAAACCTTTTATATGTTTTCCATTAATCTGTTTAAAATTGAACTTTTGTTGGTTGCAGAAATAGAAGCGGGATTTGCAAATAAAGATCTAGTTCAGAAGGAGATAAAGGTCCGACAGTCAGAGAATGCCACTCTCAGCTGTGAAATGTCACAGTCCAAAACTGAGGTCAAATGGTTCAAAGATGGAAGGCTGCTCAGTCAGAGTAAAAAAATGAAACTTGAATCAGATGGCAAAATTCGTAAGCTTGTGATTCATAACATTGAATCAAAAGATGGAGGTGATTACATATGTGAAGCAGCAGCAGAGAAACTGAGGTTTAATGTTCAGGTTACAGGTTTGTAGCTGTCTGAAAATATCTTTACCTCTTGTCATGTCTATTAACAATTCTAATGTGTGGACTCAAATTCCTCCTTTTATAATTAAAAATAAATTGAAATGTAATAAGAACAAAACTTACATATTATGCAACAAAAAATAAAAGGAAAATTCAGTTAACATAAAAATATAGAAAATAGGTGCAGGAGTAGGCCATTCGGCCCTTCGAACCTGCACCGCCATTCAATATGATCATGGCTGATCATTCAACTCAGTATCCTGTACCAGCCTTCTCTCCATACTCCCTGATCCCTTTAGCCACAAGGGCCACATCTAACTCCCTCTTAAATATAGCCAATGAACTGGCCTCAACTACCTTCTGTGGCAGAGAATTCCACAGATTCACCACTCTTTGTGTAAAAAATGTTTTTCTCATCACGGTCCTAAAAGACTTCCCCCTTATCCTTAAACTGTGACCCCTTGTTCTGGACTTCCCCAACATCGGGAACAATCTTCCTGCATCTAGTCTGTCCAACCCCTTAAGAATTTTGTACGTTTCTATAAGATTCCCCCTCAATCTTCTAAATTCTAGCGAGTACAAGCCGAGTCTATCCAGTCTTTCTTCATATGAAAGTCCTGCCATCCCAGGAATCAGTCCGATGAACCTTCTCTGTATTCCCTTTATAGCAAGAATGTTTTTCCTCAGATTAGGAGACCAAAACTGTACGCAATACTCCAGGTGTGGTCTCACCAAGACCCTGTACAACTGCAGTAGAACCTCCCTGCTCTTATACTCAAATCCTTTTGCTATGACTGCTAACATACCATTCGCTTTCTTCATTGCCTGCTGCACCTGCATGCCTACATTTGTTTTAACTCATCCTTTTCTCTTCACGTATCATAAAAACTTTTGCAGTCAGTTTTTATGTTCCCTGCCAGTTTTCTTTCATAATCTATTTTCCCTTTCCTAATTAAGCCCTTTGTCCACTGCGGGACTCTGAATTTATCCTAGTCCTCTGGTAGGCTGCTTTTTCTGACTAATTTTTATGTTTCATCTTTTGTTTTGATACTTAATCTGATTTTCCCTTGTTATCCACGGATGCGCTACCTTCCCTGATTGATTCTTTTCCCAAACTGGGTTGAACAGTTGTTGTAGTTCATCCATGCAATCTTTAAATGCCTTCCATTGTATATCCACCGTCAACTATCTTGGCCAATTCACATCTCATAACCTCAAAGTTACATTTCTTTAAGTTCAGAACCCTTGTTTCTGAATTAACAATATCACTCTCCATCCTAATGAAGAACTCAACCATATTATGGTCACTCTTGCCCAAGGGGCCACGCACAACAAGACTGCTAACTAACCCTCATTACTCAATATCCAGTCTAGAATAGCCTGCTCTCTCGTTGGTTCCTCTACATGTTGGTTTAGAAAACTATCCCGCATACATTCCAAGAAATCCTCTTCCTCAGCACCCCTGCCAATTTGATTCACCCAATCTATATGTAGTTTAGCCATTTGGGGATTTATTATATGTCTTAAATCTGGCCTTTTGTCTGAAAACTAGAACAGGAAAGCAGTGGATGGATTCCATAGTTGGGCAGATTTGTGAATCGTTCATGTTAATCGGGAGGTCAGCCGTTGTGATATGGCGTGTTGTGTCGGGCGGTGGAGTTGTAGAGGAAGATAAGATATATATATGCTGCCTCTGCTTTTGGGGGTAAATACGGGTGTAGTTTGAGTTGAGGCAAGGCTTTTTGTAGAACTTATGATAGACTTACGAACCTTTATGCAAGATGATTATACAACAATTGAAGTATTTCATTCTAAATTTCACCTGGAAGGACAATATGTTTCCAGAGAGAATGCTGAAGAGATTCATTGAACTAGTTCCAAGGATAAAGGATTTCTGCCATGAGATTAGAATGGTGAGGCTGCGTTATTCACTTTGGAGCAATGGGAGATTTGAGAGAGATACATTAGATCATATTGTATGTTTAGATAGGCTAAACAGAAAGAGAAGCATCTAGGTGCATAGTGATAAATTACTTTATTTATGATTGGTGGTAAGTAGGATAATTTTTCCAGTAATATTGATGGCTGACTCAAAGCAAACCAGTGTTTAAACATGGACTTGCAATGGAAGTCTTTTATTTGTGTAAGCCAAAGGGCCATACATTTGTTTTAGGAATAGGTAACTGGACGTAGTTTCTCTTTTCTTTTTCCCAAAATGATTAGTTCTCCCAATAAATCTTTATTAATTTTGAGTTCACTGATTACCATTTTTATTCCATCAATCTGCCTAAATTTGAACTTTTGTTGGTTGCAGAAATAGAAGCGGGGTTTGCAAATAAAGATCTAGTTCGGAAGGAGATAAAGGTCCGACAGTCAGAGAATGCCATTCTCAGCTGTGAAATGGCACAGTCCAAAACTGAGGTCAAATGGTTCAAAGATGGAAGGCTGCTCAGTCAGAATAAAAATATGAAACTTGAATCTCATGGTAAAATTCGAAAGCTTGTGATTCATAACATTGAATCAAAAGATGGAGGTGAATATATATGTGAAGCAGCAGGAGAGAAACTGAGCTTTAATGTTCAGATTACAGGTTCGTAGCTGATTGAAAAGATCTTTACCGTTTGTCATGTCCATTAACAATTCTAATGTTTAGAATAGTAAGATTAAACGAGAACTTACAAGTTTGAAGTTTGATCGTTATTTTATGAGGAGTTACGATGAGGGATTACGTGAAGAAGCCCCGCCTGGCGCATGCTCGGCATACTTCAAAGCAGCGGCGTGAAAAACACAGAACCAATAGCCGGAGTAAGATAGTAAGGCTTACATAGACTAGAACTACCAGATGATCATTTATATTATGAGGGTTGGGAGTGGAGGGCACGTAATCCCTCAACGTAACTCCTCATAACTCGGAGTCACGTGAGTGACTACGTGAAGATTTTGAAGCTCTGTGATTTTCATGCCGTAGATCATTCCATACGACACACTGTTTGACTTTATACAGTAGTGAGTAAATAATATATATTGCTTGAAATTGTGCAATAAATATTTTAATATTTTAATAATAATAATAAAAAGAAAAGTAATAACCCCTCTATCCCTGGGGAAATTACAACAAATGATATGCAACAAAGCAAACAGTTTGAACAGAACCCAACACAGCATGTGCAACCCTGACACTGTGACAACAGGTTTATCATAAAATCTAGAAAGGTTCCTCTTTAGACCATCCCGCGGTCTCCAGAATTTGGTCGAGCGGCATGTCCTGCATCTTTGCCGCGGACATTGATACTGCCCTTGTGGAGTGAGATTTAAACACATCAGTGTCTACTCCAGTTAATCCAGAACCTGTTTATCCATCTAGAAATAGTTTGTACTGTCACTTTAAAAAAAAAAATATATGTTTCTTGTGGGTAATGAACATTGGTGTCTCACA
Source organism: Okamejei kenojei (assembly GCA_035221665.1). Taxonomy (NCBI): domain Eukaryota; kingdom Metazoa; phylum Chordata; class Chondrichthyes; order Rajiformes; family Rajidae; genus Okamejei; species Okamejei kenojei. Next base: position 28,465,425 of record CM069132.1, on the reverse strand, counting down.
ATCTCGGAGACTCTTAATTCAATATATATTAAATCAGATGCTTAACCACACACAATGTTTAGTTGACAGTAAAAGACTATACTTTCCCAATGTTTAGTTAAATATTACATTGGTTCCAGCCTTACTTGGCTTGCTTTGCTTGCTTAGATCATTGACATAAAACGTCATTTTATCTACAGCCAACTGCATACAATGTAACCGTAACATTTGTAATGTTTGTACTCATTGTGCTGATATTAATGTCATCAGCATCACCACTTTAAATATTAACTTCTGAAAAGACTGTGACGTAATTGGAGTCCATTGCCGAAGCAATGTGAGAACTATACTGACATCCCAAGATTTCTGTATATCTGGGTTTGGTAGAATTTTATTAAAATTCCTCTCATAAATCGGGATATTAACGGATGAGACCCGATAAATTGTCGTTCTGAAAATTGTCCTAAATAAGAGGACAAAGCACTCCATTAATGGTACTATAACTCAGGTGCAACATAGCAAGGAACTCCAATACATCCGATATGTTTGCAGTATGATAAAATATATCTGACTGTATACGAAATATTTCCCATTCCTTATATGAAACATATATTGTTTCTTAGTGCAATATCTCCAAGCTGCAGTTATGACATCCATGGTCCTATCCGACATTCCATCAGAACCTGCAGATTAACATTTAATACGGTCATGTAATAGATGACTTCTGCTGTTACTGGATGTACCAACAATTACGGCACCTGGGATTTGTCATGAATGTCTGAATCATCATTCTGAGCACCAATGGGAACAATGGCTGTGTAGTAATGGTCCCCAGATAAGGGACGTATCAGATATTGAACTGATAAGAACAGATACTACACTTGATCTTAGCCAAAAGGCCGAGAAGCAATACCAATTTGGAACCACCAAACGCCTGCGGCGGAGACTTGCTCTATTTTGGTGACACATTGCTTAATCAGGCAAAATGGCGAAAACATAAAAGACTATACTTCCCCAATGTAGTGAGAATGCATCCACCGCTATTGCTCCTGGGCCTGGCTCCCATGAGACACATTTAGACCACTGGAGATTTAATCCAGACACAACAGATCAACATTTGGTACTCATACTGTCTGACAATCTTTTTTATTTATTTATTTATTTATTTATTTATTTAATTTTTTTTTGAATTTTAACATTCATTCTGTATTGTCATTGAACTTTTGTGATCTGTTGTCTTACCACAATATTGTCTTCTCCCACAGCTGTGGTATTGTCTACTCCCAATAACTCCAAATAATCCAGAGAATTAAATAGTCTTGGACCACCACAACTGGTGTCGCTGTCCTTGGCTCCCCATCCGAGAACACTCCCATCAGTCTGTAATACCACTGAAGACTACTGAACAAGCACATTTTTACTTCTAGTAACTTGTGCAACATTGAGAATCCATCATTGCAATTCAGCTCAACCTTTTTAGTTGGTAACTGCATGGACCTAATCAATGACCTGCACGCTGTTTACGCTTATTCTCTGGTCTTTGCAGACTTTGATCACTTTACTTTACCAGTAACCGTAGCTACTTCTTGGATGGTGGGATAATGTTTTTTACCATAGCAAGTACAGGCATTTGTAACATCCCCAACCTTAATTGTTGGTAACGTTACTGATATATCAACTGTATTAATGACAAACCCCAAATAATCAATTGTTTGGGATGCCTGTAACTTTCATGTTGTTTGGATGTACAGAACCTTAGCCTTTCAATACACTTATGGTTGCTGAACCCAGTTCTTCCGCTGTCTCCCATTTACAATTAACATATCCACTAGATAAGTCATTACAATGTGATTCTGAGCCCTCATTAACACCAGTGCTGGTTTCAATAATTGTGTGAGCAATCTGAGGGCTGAATTTAACCCATTAGGTAATTCCTTCAGCTGACCCATCCAATTAATTTAAGTACCTGAATAATAAGGCATCTTTTTTAGATCTAATAATAGCCATATAGCAGCCTTGTGATAACAACTTTGTTACAGTGTTGAAGTGTACTTTTTAAAAATTGCCTATACTGAACTATAAATTTAAGTTTGTGAGTCCCAGAATGACTCTGCAACCCCCATACTTGTGTCTGGGATATATTATCTCTACCTGACGAGTTCCTGGTACATTCAAACACCAAGCCGATCCGATTTAATGCAGAATTACAAAACAATTGCAATCTTACAACCGACCAGAGGTTGTTTCCCAGAAATTCCATGTGTGATGGAATGACGTTTCTGTACTTCCGTAAATGAACCAGAAGATCTCCTTCTCTTAATATAGGGGTTCGTATTCAACCTGTTTGTTTTCTCAAAGCAGGGATTAGAAGTTTTATAAGGCAAATATCCTTAATTGTTTGGGCAGTTTTTCATCAATCATAAATCTGGTTATAGCTTGCCCACATAATCCTGCATTGTTTGGGTATAATGTTAGCCAAATGGCAATTTTCATCATACAATTGGGTTCGAATACGCATTGCAGAGTAACGCAAGCATGTCTTAAAAGTATTGGACATTATCGACCCATGTATGTCTTCCCTAAATGCAGTGACGCCAACTGAATATCAGCTAGAGGACATGCTGGAACACATTTCCTGTCCTCGCATTGTTACACTCATGGGTGCCGAATTACTGAGTTACTGTTGGCACCCTGAGCGAGGCACAATAGACGGGTGTTTTATATATTTTTACTGTTTCAGTCATAACAGTTTCTTGGAGTAGGTGAGAAACCAAATAATGTTAGCCGCCAGGTTCATCCATAGCCTCACCAGTCCATACCGATATAGCAAAACTTGGTGCTACATCGGGAACACACGGAGCGTTTCTATTGTGCTCTGGTGTATACACATAAGTAGGGACACCAACTTCAGCGTCAGTTTCATCCTGCCCTGGTACTCCCGAGTCTTTGCTCTAGGAGACTTCATCCAGACCTAAACAAGGCACTGGTGAATGAGATTCGCATTTTTCATAGGCACCATACTCAGTGTATGGAAACTCCTTTCGGAGCCTGCCTTAGAATCTCATGGGTCTTAAAACCCTTAATTGTTTAGAATTTTGAGCATTTTATCTTGCTCTAAATACTTCATCCAGACCTATGTAAGGCACTGGTGAATGAGATTCTCATTCTTTATAGGCACCATACTCAGTGTATGGAAACTTCTTCGGAGCCTGCCTTAGAATCTCATGGGTCTTTAGAACCCTTGACTGATTAGAATTTGGAGCATTTTATCTTGCTCTAGGGATCTCATCCAGGCCTAACCAAGGTACTGGAGAATCAGAATCCCATTTTCATAGGCACCATACTCAGCGTATGGAAACTCCTTTGGAGCCTGCCTTACAGGAAGACATACCTGGGTCAAGAGCCCTTGACTAAGTCAAGTGTGGAGCATTTCTCCATTTCCAGCCTCCCCCACATTCTTGTCCTCCCTTGGAGGAGAGTTACTTTATTATTTTGTATTTATGCATAAACCATATATGTTTAAAATTGTAATTCTGACAGGCACATTCTGCTTGCAGAATATTTGTATTAACCTTAGTATCACACAGGGTTATATACATTTCCATAAAAAAACTGCATCTGGTAACATATACTCAAAGCAGACTTTATTTAACAATTACTGGGTATTTGGAGCCGGCATTTAGCACAGCCGTTATCTCCAAACCCGATCTAAATAGCAGTAAATAGTGGGAGCTTGCTTTTAAAGCAGCCCTTATCTCCCGATTCGATCTAAATCGGAAACTGCGGTTCCAGCGCGTTCTATTCAATTACCGCAGTTTAAAAATACATTCACTCTAGCTGGCTCCGTATTTCAAGCCAAAGTTACAGAGTTTTTTTTTAAATTTCAAAATACATCAGCACTCTAGCTGGCTCTGCAGACTTACAGAGTTTAAACCCACTAGCATGAAAGTTCAACAGCGACTTACCTGCGGGTTAAACTTACGCTGGTGGGAGCTGCGCTCTCCATCCTGTCAGAGCTTCACATGCGTCGACATAATGCCGACCATGCGTCAGGCGGGGCTTCTTCACGTAGTCACTCATGTCACTCCGAAGTAAAATCAAACTTTTGCTTCCTTTTTAATTTTAATTTGATTTTCAAAAATAAAAAAAATATACAGTCTACGCTCGTTATTATGGGTATCTTTATAATGGATTTCGGTAATAGCAGACAAAATCAGAAGCACCTGTTCTTATCAGGAACAAATGACTAAGTTTGTTGCATTACGTCGTGATCGCTAGATGGTTGGAGTGAATCTTGTCTCATTCTGGGTTTACTGCCTCTCAGTGTCCGAGCATTGTTACGCTATCATCCTGTTTACGGTGTATACTGACTTCTTTGTTCTCAATTATCATTCAATCAATGTTAAGTCTTTTATTCATGGAAACGAAAGGCCATTATTTGTTTAAGGAATAGGTAACTGGATGTAGCTTCTCTTTTTTGCAATATGCTGATTAGTTCTCCCAATAAATCTTTATTAATTTTAAGTTCACTGATCACTTTTTTCCCCCCCATCAATCTGTCTAAAAAATGAACTTTTGTTGGTTGCAGAAATAGAAACAGGATTTGCAAATAAAGATCTAGTTCAGAAGGAGATAAAGGTCCGTCAGTCAGAGAATGCCACTCTCAGCTGTGAAATGTCACAGGCCAAAACTGAGGTAAAATGGATCAAAGATGGAAGGCTGCTCAGTCAGAGTAAAACAATGAAACTTGAATCAGATGGCAAAATTCGTAAGCTTGTCATTCATAACATTGAATCAAAAGATGGAGGTGAATATATATGTGAAGCAGCGGGAGAGAAACTGAGCTTTAATGTTCAGGTTACAGGTTCGTAGCTGTTTGAAAAGATCTTTACCTTTTGTCATGTCCATTAACAATTCTAATGTGTATAATCAAACTTCTACTTCCTTTTATTTTACTTTTTCTTTGACTATAAATAAGAAAAAAATGTATACAGTCTACCGTCGTTATTATGGGCGTCTTAATAATGGCTCTCAGTAATAGCGGACGAAATCAGAGGTTCTTATCAGGAACAAAGGACCAAGTTTGTTGTATCACAGCATGTCCGCTAGATGGTTGGAGCAAATCTTGTCTCATTCGTGTTTACTGCCTCTCAGTGTTAGAGCATTGTCACGCTATCATCCTGTTTACTGCATTTACTCATTTTTTTGCTCTCAATTATCATTCAATCAATTTAGATATTTTATTTGTGGAAGCGAAAGGACTATTATTTGTTTTAAGAATAGGCAACCTGATATAGTTTCTCTTTTCTTTTTTGCAATATGCTGATTAGTTCTCCCAATAAATCTTTATTGATTTTGAGTTCACTGATTATTAATTTTTTTCCATAATTCTGTCTAAAATTGTAATTTTGTTGGTTGCAGAAATAGAAACGGGATTTGCAAATAAAGATCTAGTTCAGAAGAAGATAATGGTCCAACATTTACAATTAACATATCCACTAGATAAGTCATTACAATGTGATTCTGAGCCCTCATTAACACCAGTGCTGGTTTCAATAATTGTGTGAGCAATCTGAGGGCTGAATTTAACCCATTAGGTAATTCCTTCAGCTGACCCATCCAATTAATTTAAGTACCTGAATAATAAGGCATCTTTTTTAGATCTAATAATAGCCATATAGCAGCCTTGTGATAACAACTTTGTTACAGTGTTGAAGTGTACTTTTTAAAAATTGCCTATACTGAACTATAAATTTAAGTTTGTGAGTCCCAGAATGACTCTGCAACCCCCATACTTGTGTCTGGGATATATTATCTCTACCTGACGAGTTCCTGGTACATTCAAACACCAAGCCGACCCGATTTAATGCAGAATTACAAAACAATTGTAATCTTACAACCGACCAGAGGTTGTTTCCCAGAAATTCCATGTGTGATGGAATGACGTTTCTGTACTTCCGTAAATGAACCAGAAGATCTCCTTCTCTTAATATAGGGGTTCGTATTCAACCTGTTTGTTTTCTCAAAGCAGGGATTAGAAGTTTTATAAGGCAAATATCCTTAATTGTTTGGGCAGTTTTTCATCAATCATAAATCTGGTTATAGCTTGCCCACATAATCCTGCATTGTTTGGGTATAATGTTAGCCAAATGGCAATTTTCATCATACAATTGGGTTTGAATACGCATTGCAGAGTAACACAAGCATGTCTTAAAAGTATTGGACATTATCGACCCATGTATGTCTTCCCTAAATGCAGTGACGCCAACTGAATATCAGCTAGAGGACATGCTGGAACACATTTCCTGTCCTCGCATTGTTACACTCATGGGTGCCGAATTACTGAGTTACTGTTGGCACCCTGAGCGAGGCACAATAGACGGGTGTTTTATATATTTTTACTGTTTCAGTCATAACAGTTTCTTGGAGTAGGTGAGAAACCAAATAATGTTAGCCGCCAGGTTCATCCATAGCCTCACCAGTCCATACCGATATAGCAAAACTTGGTGCTACATCGGGAACACACGGAGCGTTTCTATTGTGCTCTGGTGTATACACATAAGTAGGGACACCAACTTCAGCGTCAGTTTCATCCTGCCCTGGTACTCCCGAGTCTTTGCTCTAGGAGACTTCATCCAGACCTAAACAAGGCACTGGTGAATGAGATTCGCATTTTTCATAGGCACCATACTCAGTGTATGGAAACTCCTTTCGGAGCCTGCCTTAGAATCTCATGGGTCTTAAAACCCTTAATTGTTTAGAATTTTGAGCATTTTATCTTGCTCTAAATACTTCATCCAGACCTATGTAAGGCACTGGTGAATGAGATTCCCATTCTTTATAGGCACCATACTCAGTGTATGGAAACTTCTTCGGAGCCTGCCTTAGAATCTCATGGGTCTTTAGAACCCTTGACTGATTAGAATTTGGAGCATTTTATCTTGCTCTAGGGATCTCATCCAGACCTAACCAAGGTACTGGAGAATCAGAATCCCATTTTCATAGGCACCATACTCAGCGTATGGAAACTCCTTTGGAGCCTGCCTCCAAATTTCGGTAATAGCAGACAAAATCAGAAGCACCTGTTCTTATCAGGAACAAATGACTAAGTTTGTTGTATTACGTCGTGATCGCTAGATGGTTGGAGTAAATCTTGTCTCATTCTGGGTTTACTGCCTCTCAGTGTCCGAGCATTGTTACGCTATCATCCTGTTTACGGTGTATACTGACTTCTTTGTTCTCAATTATCGTTCAATCAATGTTAAGTCTTTTATTCATGGAAACGAAAGGCCATTATTTGTTTAAGGAATAGGTAACTGGATGTAGTTTCTCTTTTTTGCAATATGCTGATTAGTTCTCCCAATAAATCTTTATTAATTTTAAGTTCACTGATCACTTTTTTCCCCCCCATCAATCTGTCTAAAAAATGAACTTTTGTTGGTTGCAGAAATAGAAACAGGATTTGCAAATAAAGATCTAGTTCAGAAGGAGATAAAGGTCCGTCAGTCAGAGAATGCCACTCTCAGCTGTGAAATGTCACAGGCCAAAACTGAGGTAAAATGGATCAAAGATGGAAGGCTGCTCAGTCAGAGTAAAACAATGAAACTTGAATCAGATGGCAAAATTCGTAAGCTTGTCATTCATAACATTGAATCAAAAGATGGAGGTGAATATATATGTGAAGCAGCGGGAGAGAAACTGAGCTTTAATGTTCAGGTTACAGGTTCGTAGCTGTTTGAAAAGATCTTTTACCTTTTGTCATGTCGATTAACAATTCTAATGTGTATAATCAAACTTCTACTTCCTTTTATTTTACTTTTTCTTTGACTATAAATAAGAAAAAAATGTATACAGTCTACCGTCGTTATTATGGGCGTCTTAATAATGGCTCTCAGTAATAGCGGACAAAATCAGAGGTTCTTATCAGGAACAAAGGACCAAGTTTGTTGTATCACAGCATGTCCGCTAGATGGTTGGAGCAAATCTTGTCTCATTCGTGTTTACTGCCTCTCAGTGTTAGAGCATTGTCACACTATCATCCTGTTTACTGCATTTACTCATTTTTTTGCTCTCAATTATCATTCAATCAATTTAGATATTTTATTTGTGGAAGCGAAAGGGCTATTATTTGTTTTAAGAATAGGCAACCTGATATAGTTTCTCTTTTCTTTTTTGCAATATGCTGATTAGTTCTCCCAATAAATCTTTATTGATTTTGAGTTCACTGATTACTAATTTTTTTTCCATAATTCTGTCTAAAATTGTAATTTTGTTGGTTGCAGAAATAGAAACGGGATTTGCAAATAAAGATCTAGTTCAGAAGAAGATAATGGTCCAACAGTCAGAGAATGCCACTCTCAGCTGTGAAATGTCACAGACCAAAACTGAGGTCAAATGGTTCAAAGATGGAAGGCTACTCAGTCAGAGTAAGAAAATGAAACTGGAATCTCATGGTAAAATTCGAAAGCTTGTCATTCATAACATTGAATCAAAAGATGGAGGTGAATACATATGCGAAGCAGCAGGACAGAAACTGAACTTTAATGTTCAGGTTACAGGTTCGTAACTGTTTGATTGAAAAGATCTTTATCTTTTGTCAAAATTTAAGAAAGAACTGCAGATGCTGGAAAAATCGAAGTTAGACAAAAGTGCTGGAGAAACTCAGCGGGTGAGGCAGCATCTATGGAGCGAAGGAATGGGTAACGTTTCGGGTTGAGACCCTTCTTCAGACTGATGAGGGGGTGAGGGGCGCGGGAAGAAGAAAGAAAGAGGCAGATACAGTAGGCTGTGGGAGAGCTAGGGAGGGGAAGGAGGTCAAGGACTACCTGAAATTGGAGAAGCCAATGTTCATACCACTGGGGTGTAAACTGCCCAAGCAAAATATAAGGTGCTGCTCCTCCAATTTGCGGTGGGACTCACTCTGGCCATGGAGGAGGCCCAGGACAGAAAGATTGGATTCGGAATGGGAGGGGGAGTTGAAGTGCTGAGCCACCGGGAGATCAGGTTGGTTAATGCGAACTGAGCGGAGGTGTTGGGCGAAGTGATCGCCAAGCCTGCGCTTGGTCTCACTGATCTAGAGAAGTTGACACCTGGAACAATTGATGCAGTAGATGAGTTTGGAGGAGGTGCAGGTGATCCTCTAACTCACCTGGAAAGACTGATTGGGTCCTTGGATGGAGTCGAGGGGGGAGGTAAAGCAACAAGTGTAGCATTTCCTATGGTTGCAAGGGAAAGTACCAGGGGAGGGGGTGGTTTGGGTGGGAAGGGATGAATTGACCAGGAAGTTACGGAGGGAGCGGTCTCTGGAAAGCCGAAAGGGGAGGAGATGGGAAGATGTGGGCTGTGGTGGGATCCCGTTGGAGGTGGCGAAAATGTCGGAGGATTATCTTTTGTAGTGTCTATTAACAATTCTAATGTCATATCATTAAAAAAATAAGAAAAACTAAGCTCATTATTATGGGCTTTATAATGGCTTTCTGTAATAGCAGACAAAATCAGAGTTGTCTGTTGTTCTCGGGAACAAAGGACCAAGTTTGTTGTATCATGATGTGACCGCTAGTCGGTTGGTACAAATCTTGTCTCATTTTGTGTTTTCTGCCTCAGTATTAGAGCATTGTTGCGCTCTCAGTCTGTTTACTGTGTTTACACACTTTTTTGCACTAAATTATCATGTAATATTAGATCTTTTATCCGTGGAAGTGAAAGGGCCATTATTTGTTTTAGGAATAGGTAATTTAACGTTGTTTCTCTTTTCTTTTTTAAAATGTGCTGATTAGTTCTCCCGATAAATCTTTATTAATACATCAATAATGTAATTATTAATTCTATCCCCTTCTCCCAATTCCGTCCCTGTAACGACTATCCCCTACTCCCAATTCCTCCATCCCTGTAAAGTCTATTCCCTACTCCCTATTCATCCGTCTATGCCGAATCTGTGCCCAGGATTAGATTTTCCATACCAGGTCATCGGACATGTTCTCATTCTCTAGGTTCTCCTCTTCTATTATAGATGAGGCTCTCTTCGATATCCCGCAGCTCCACTCTTGCTCCCCCTCCCCCTCCCCCAATTCGTTACAAGGACAGTGTGCTCCTTGTCCTCACCTTCCACCCCATCAGTCGTCGCATACAGCACATAATCCTCCAATATTTTTGCCATCTCCAACGGGAACGCACTACTAGCCACATCTTCCCATCTCAACCCCTTTCTGCTTTCCACAGAGACTGTTCCCTCCGCACCTCCCTGGTCAACTCATCCCTTTCCACCCAAACCACCTCTCCCCAGGTACTTTGCCCTGCAATCGCAGGAGATGCAACACCTGTCCCGTTACCTCCCACCTCGACTCCGTCCAAGGACCCCGCCAGTCTTTTCAGGTGAGGCAGAAGTTCACTTGCACCTCCTCCAACCTCACCTACTGTATCCGCTGTTCCAGGTGTGGACTCCTGTATATCGGCGAGACCAAGTGCAGGCTCGGCAATCGTTTCACTGAGCACCTCCGCTCAGTCCGCCTAAACCTACCTGATCTCCCGGTTGCTCAGCACTTTAACTCCCCCTCCCATTCCCAAACTAACCTTTCTGTCCTGGGCCTCCTCCATTGTCAGAGTGAGGCCCAGCGCAAATTGGAGGAATAGCACCTCATATTTTGCTGAGGTAGCTCACACCCCAGCGGTATAAACATTGATTTCTCTAACTTCAAATAGCTCTTGCTTTCCCTCTCTCTCCATCCCCTCTCCCTTCCCAGTTCTCCCACCAGTCTTACTGTCTCTGACTACATTTTATCTCTGTACCACCCATTCCTCTGACATCGGTTTGAAGAAGGGTCTCGACCCGAAACATCACCCATTCCTTCTCTCCAGAAATGCTGCCTGTCTCGTTGAGTTACTCCAGCATTTTGTGTCTTTATACATTTACTAATTTTGAGTTCTCTGATGACTTTTTTCCATCATTCTGTCAACAATTTAACTTTTGTTGGTTGCAGAATTACAAACAGGATTTGCAAATAAAGATCTAGTTCAGAAGGAGATAAATGTCCAACAGTCAGAGAATGTCACTCTCAGCTGTGAAATGTCACAGTCCAAAACTGAGGTCAAATGGTTCAAAGATGGAAGGCTGCTCACTCAGAGTAAAAAAATGAAACTTGAATCTAATGGTAACATTCGTAAGCTTGTGATTCATAACATTGAATCAAAAGATGGAGGTGAATACATATGTGAAGCAGCGGGAGAGAAACTCAGCTTTAATGTTCAGGTTACAGGTTCGTAGCTGTTTGAAAATATCTTTATCTTTTGTCATGTTTATGAACAATTCTAATGTGTAGAATCAAACTTTTGCTTCTTTCTGTTTTTTTCTTTGATTATTAAAAAAAACCGATGCGACATGAAATAAAAGGAAAATTTTGTTAACATATAGTTTAGATATATTGGGATATATTTCCCATCTTAAATCTGGCCATTTGCAGAAATTAGGAAGGAAAAACAGTGGCAGGATTCATAGTTGGGCAGATTTGGGAATGATGCATGTTAATCGGGAGCCAGCTGTTGTGATATGGGGTTGTTCTTTGGGGAGGGAGGTTATTGGGGGTGTGGGGTGGGGTTGTTATTGGAGGAGGCAAGATAGATATATTCTGCCACTGCTTCTGGAGGTGAGGATGTGTGTAGATTGAGTTGGTATGCCTTTTAGTAAAACTTTTTTTACGACCCCTTATAAATGCTGATTAGACAACAATTGAAATATTTCATCCATATTTTCACCTAGAAGGTTGTTAACCTCCCAGGGAGAATGTAGAAGCGATTGAAGTAGTTTCAAGGATAAGGAATTTGTGCTATGCAGTTATAATAGTGCTGGGCTATTCACTTTAAAGCAAAATGTGTTTTGATAGAGATACATCAGATCATATTGTATGTTTAGATAGGATAAATACAAAGAAACTGTTGCCACTATTGGATGTTTTGAATACCATATCAAAGTGGTGGGGAAAGATACAACAGAGAATGGTGGAAATACCCAATGAGTCAGGCAACATTTGTGAACGGAGAAAAGAGGCTAAATGTTTTAGCTGATGACCTTTTATCAGAATGTGATAAAGTTAAGAAATAAGCATGTTTGGTGTACAGAGCTGGGCAAGGGGTGGAATGAAGAAACAAGACTGTTTATGGTAGAAATTGTATGCTTTCTGCGTTATTAATTAACGCATTTTAGTCCACAATGGAACCTTAGCAGATAGAAACCATACCTGAAAGGGGGGACACAAATGGAATTCTAGTGTAACAGGCAAATACTGCAAGTTGTTGGTTCAGTGCAATGAATATAAATGGGAGGATTACCTATCTCTGAAAGTTAATTTTTTTGAGTATTCTAAGGGGAAAATAATAATGTTTGAAAAATAATTAATTATACTTGGTTATAAGCCATCTTATTTCATACAAGATTCATTACATTAAATAAATAAATTACACGGAAAAGAATATAGAAAATAGTGCAGGAACGAATCACAAATGCTGGTTTATACCGAAAATAGACACATCTCTGGATAGGTGACATTTCAGGTTGGATTTAAAAGCATACCTACAAATGTTGTTACTGAGATTAAGGATAATTGAAAACATGGCAAGCGGTGGTTAACAACATCAAAAATGTGTTATGTTCATATATCTAATAGATTTTACTACTTAAAATGTTTTAATTTGCAGAGCCGCAACCAACATTTACCAATAAAGCATCAGTTCAGAAGGAGATAATGGTTCAAGCATCAGAGAATGCTGTTCTCAGTTGTGAAGTGTCGCAACGCAAAGCTGAAGTCAAATGGTCCATAAATGGAAAAGTTCTCACTCTTAGCCCAAGAATTAAACTTGTTTCTGAAGGAACAGTTCGAAAACTTATTATTCAGAATGCTGAGTCGAAGGACACAGGCAATTATATCTGCGAAATAGCTGGAGAGAAATTGACTTTCCATGTTAAGGTTAAAGGTTAGTATTCATTGTTGATAGTTTACAGTCTCTTTTCATTTTATAGTTTATGAAAGTATTTTCAAAATATAGATATCTCTTGGAGGGCTTTTCTAACAGGAATGTATCAGTTACTTTTTCTCAATTGGGTTGTCTTTCCCATTGGTTTGGTGTGATTCTACATCGTAGCAATCATGGAACAGTAGCTCAGAGAAATTCCTACCCATAACTTTAGTTTTTAGATATTTGCAAGGTTTTTGTATCCTAAATTGTTGTCATGTAAATGTCTAATTATAATAACTATGCTAATGTGTAATAATTATAATAAGGATGACTCTCGGGACAACTTTTGACAAAAACTGATCACTATACTCACCATGACAACACCAACTACGCACATCTATAACAAAATGTCCCAACTTCTATGCTCAATTCCCTGATTGGTGATCAATGTGACGAAAGCTGTCTGTAATGCCATTTTCAGGAGCTATGTACTTTTACTCCAAGATCCCTCTACTCCACAGGGCTCTACGGTTCACCCTGAAAGTCCTGCACTGTCTGACTTCCCAAAATGCAACACCTCATATGTGCATGTGCCATTCCTTGCACCACTTACCCAGCTGATCAAGATCCCACTGTAATTCTTGATAACCATCTTCACTGTCCATTATGTCACCTGTTTTGGGTCATCTGTAAACTTATTAATTATGCCGTACACATTCTCATTCAAATCACTGAAATAGATGATAACAGCAAGGGGATCCTCGTTGACCCCGGAGGTACACCACTAGTCACAGTCCTCTGATCCGAAAAATATCCTTTCACAACCCTCTCTGTTGCCTAACATGAAGTCAATTCTGAATCCTCGCTTAGATGTCATGCAATCAAATCTCCCAGAACAGCCTTCATGAAGAATGTTATCAAAGGCTTTGCTGAAGTCCATATAGGTATGTGTACAGCTCTGCCCTCATCAGCCTTCTTGGGTTCCTTTTCAAAACACTGAATCAAATTTCTCAGACATGATCTTCCAGCCACACAATGTTGAGAATGTTCTGCAGTGGCTCCGAGACACCTTGGGGCTTGGCATCTGGAAGGCAATACATCTTCTTGGAATTTTGTCCTGTCCACAGATTCTTCTGTCCTTTGCCTTCTCTAACTAGCGAGTATCCTATTGCTATCACACTGCCACCCTTTTTTGTCGTGGTGCCACAGACTTGATTGCTGTTACTGGTTTCCCCTGAACGGCCACAACTCTAACCCTGGGGGTGGGCGGGAAGAAGAAAGAAAGAGGCGGAGACAGTAGGCTGTGGGAGAGCTGGGGAGGGGAAGGACGGAGAAAGCAAGGACTACCTGAAATTGGAGAAGTCAATGTTCATACCGCCTGGGTGTAAATTACCCAAGCGAAACAGGAGATGCTGCTCCTCCAATTTACGGTGGGACTCATCTCTGGCCATGGAGGTAGCTCAGGACAGAAAATACGGATTCAAAATGGGAGGGGGAGTTGAAATGCTGAGCCACCGGGAGATCAGGTTGGTTAATGCGAACTGTGCGGAGGTGTTGGGCGAAGCGATCGCCAAGCCTGCGCTTGGTCTCGCCAATGTAGAATAGTTGACACCTTGAGCAGCGGATGCAATAGATGAGGTTGGAGGAGGTGCAGGTGAACCTCTGCCTCACCTGGAAAGACTGTTTGGGTCCTTGGATGGGGAAGTAAAGTGACAAGTGTAGCATTTCCTGCGGTTGCAAGGGAAAGTACCAGGGTAGGTGGTGGTTTGGGTGGGAAGGGAGTTACGGAGGGAGCGGTCTCTGCGGAAAGCCAAAAGGGAGGAGATAGGAAGATGTGGCCAGTGGTGGGATCCCGTTGGAGGTGGCGAAAATGTCGGAGGATTATCTGTTGTATGTGACGGCTGGTAGGTGGAAGGTGAGGACAAGGGGGACTCGGTCCTTGTTACGAGTGGGGGATGGGGACTGAGGGCGGAGCTACGGGATGTAGAGGGGACCCTGCTGAGAGCGTCATCTATATTTGAAGAAGGGTAACCCCCGTTCCCTAGAGAATGAGGACAACTCCGATGCCCTGGTTTGGAACACCTCATCCTGGGTGCAGATGCGGTGTAGACGGAGGAATTGGGAGTAGGGAATAGAGTCCTTACAGAAAGCAGGGTGGGAAGAATTCTGAGGCTAGTGGCAATATTACCTGCAGGGTACAATCGTGACATTTAGTGGACACTGACAGGTACATGGAGAAGAATGGTTTAGAGGGATATGGACCAGGTGCAGGCAAGTTGAGACTAGCTCTGTAAGGGCAACCTGGTTGGCATGGATGAGTTGGGCATATTTTCATGAAGTATAGGTCCATAACCCTATGGCACAACTATCTGAACTCAGTTCCTATATTCACATGTTTTTATCATTGCATTAAAATAATAACTTGCACTTCTATAATGCTTAATGTAGAAGGAAAGACCCAAAAGGTAGTAGGATACAAATTCAATGCTAAACAGAGGAAGCAACAGAGGCAACAAAAATTGAAGTTTAAGGGTAAACATCTAGATTCACCCAAGGTGATGGAAAATGTATTTACCAATTGTGAGACGAATGAGGGAGGAATACAGAAAAAGATAGAATTGGAGATCAGAGTTTGAAGATTGGAGGTGGATCAAAAGGACGAGATTCTGGTGAGATTCAAACACAAGCAAAGGATTTCTGAGACGTCGTTCTTTTGTTCTTCTGTTTGATAATGTTTGTGTTTCCTTTATGGACGATCGTGAATTCAAAGGCAGCATAGGAAGTTAGATGGTGAGGTATCTATCTTATATCTGACTTTGCTTTTAAATTAGTAGTCACGGTTGTGAGGATGAGATGCTGCAGATGCTAGTGGTTTTCCATATAATCCTTACCCAACCCACAATTTTTCACCAATTGTAACGTGATACTTCAATTTATATACATTTTGCGGAGAAAGCACATGGTACTTACTAGAATTACATTTTTCTTGCAGAGTTACCTATCGTGTTCACAAAGAAGCTACAAAATTTAAATGTGCTGTGCAGTACCACAGCTGTATTTACATGTGAATTAAATCAAGCAAAGGCTGATGTTTTGTGGCGGCGAAATGGAGCAGAAATTAACCCAAGCCTCAGATTAAAAATACAGGCAGATGGTCTGAGGCGAAGTTTAACCATTTCCAAAGTAACTGTTGAGGATGAGGGAGAATATCTCTGTGAATCAAAAGATGATATTACCACTGCTAAATTAACAACCAAGGGTAATGCTTTGCATCATTTTATTGACCATGTTTTGTCTTGGTTGAACTCCAGCAGAAGTGTGAGTCTCAGTGTCCAAAAGCTTGTTCATTTATATGAGTGTTTGTAGCCTGGGGATGCCCTGTATGTAAAATTACATTGAAGTTAGAGTGATATTTTTAAAATAGAACAAGCTGGAATACCTCAATCGGATGCATTGTACTTCCATAATTGTCTGTGTTTATTTGTAAACCTGACTTTGTAAAATAAATGCTTTGTTCTAACCAAATGAAGACATTGTAAATTTATCAGAAGACTTTATCAATAAAATCTGCTAATATTGTGCATTGCCATTGTGTGTTAATGGCTAAAATGCAAAAGCAATTCATCCTGTGTGCTAATTTTTATTTTCTTTACCCTAGTTCCCAAGATTATTAAGTTTGCAAGTGAACTTCGCAGTATAGTGGCCGTGGAAGGAGAAGATGCTGATTTTAAGTGTAGCGTCTCTCACAAAGATGCTACAGTTACTTGGTATAAGAATGGCATCAAAATTGAGCCAAATGAAAAGTACATAATATCATGTGAAAGAACAAACCACAGTTTGACCATCAAAAACCTAATAATACAGGATACATGTGAAATTTCTGCACAGGCTGAAAATGTAAAAACAACAGCCAGCCTTCAAGTTCAAGGTGAGAAATTTGGTTGAGATACAAGGAACTGCAGTTGCTGAAATCTTGAGCAAAGCACAAAATTATGGAAGAACTGGGCCAGGCAGCAATTGTGGAGGGAAAACAGACAGGTGACCTTTCGGATCAGGACCCTTCTTCAGACTGATGGAAAGACTACAGTACAGAAATTTTAGGAGTGAAATTTAAAAGAAAATTAACAAGCCAAAGAGAATTCTGTTTTTTTTTACGTTCATTGTTGGGATCTGGGCATCACTGGCAAGGCCAGTATTTATTGCCCATTTCAAATTATCCCTGAGAAGTTTATGGTGAACCATTTTGAACTACTGCAGTCAATCTGGTGAGGTCCTGATGCAAGGTTTCAACCTGAAACCTGAGGTCCTGATGGAGGGTCTCGAACCAAAATGTTCACCATCCCTTTGCCTCCACAGATACTTTTTGATCCACTGTGTTCCTCCAGAAGCTTGTTCTTTGCCTCTGGTGAAAGTACCACATAATGCTATGGAGTGTGTTGGATTTTAGACCCAAGGACAATGTCTGAGCAGTGATATATATTAACAAATCAGGATGATGTATGGCTTGTGCAGATATTGGTGTGTCTGTGTTCTTACTCCCTTTGTCCTTCTTGGTGATGAACAGTGTAAGTTTGTGAGGTGCTGTGGGAGCTGACTAACTGGGTGGGTAACTACAATGCATTTTGTACACATTACAATGATTTTGTGGTGATGGTGGGGGGGTTGAATGTTTGGTATTCTTTTTAGTATCAGTAATGGGGATTGCTTTGTCTTGGATGGCGTGGACATTGTAGAGAATTGTTGGCACTCTACTAATTTGGGCTAGTGTTTGATATTCTATCATACTCCTGACACGTGAGATGATGGAATTACCTTGGATTATCAGTAACAGTATTTCTGCAGGATAAGCTGTCTCCGACCAACTGTTGTAGTTACAGTGTTTACGTGGTTGGTTCATTTGAGTTACTGATCAATTGTAACCACCCTAATTTTTTTGGGTGGTGGACTCAATGCTGATAATGCTGTTGAATGTCAAAGGCAAGTGATTATATTATCTCTTATTGGAGACTATTATTACCTGGCACTGTACGGCAAGAATGTTGTTCAAGAATCAATGCAGAATGCAATGGCTGCTTAATTTACTGAGGAGTTGCAAATTGATTTGAATGTTGAATTTATCAGTAAGGATCCACACTTTATTCATGATGGAAGAGCAGCTAAAAATATTTGGGCCCAGGACATAGTCCTGAGGAGCTACTGTGGACATGTCCTGGGATAATTGATCTCCGATTACGACACATTTTCCTTTTTTTGTGAGGTATGACATCAGCCATTGCAGTATTTTCATTTTTATGACCATTAGTTTTACCAGAACATCTTGATGCTAAGAACATCCACTCCGATCTCACATCTGAAAGTCAGATCTTGTATCTGTGTTTAGACCAAACAGTGATAAGGTCAAGAGCTGAGTGTTTCCAATGAAATCCAACTTGGGTTCAGTTGAGTCAGTTGCTGTTGAATAAGTGCCTGGAATAACGATTTTGGTAACATTTATTAAACATTAAGTAGGCAACAGCTAAGGAACTGCATCATCCACATTATAATATGGAACTGATTGAGCTTTAGAAATTACAACAAAAATATTGAGATTCTTGTCTGGATTTTATGATTTTCTTTTGAGGGGTAGTTGACCAGCTTGGGTTTTTGTGACTCGGTCTGTGACTCAGCCTCAGTCACAGAGGCCGACGTCAGGAAATCCTTCAGAGGGGTGAACCCTCGAAAAGCGCCTGGTCCTGATGGTATACCTGGTTGTGTTCTAAAAACCTGTGCGGACCAACTGGCTGGGGTTTTTACGGACATTTTCAACCTGTCACTTCTGAGGTCTGAGGTTCCCACCTGCTTCAAAAGGGCATCAATAATACTGGTGCCCAAGAAGAGCAAGGTGACATGCCTCAATGACAATCGACCAGTGGCACTAACGCCTGTGGTGATGAAGTGTTTTGAGAGGTTGATCATGCTGCGGGTCTGTGGAGCGGCCAGCAGCGGGTGGCGGTGCTGAACTTTACATTTGCAGAGCCTGGGATCTCTCGCCGAGATCGCCAGTGTGTGGAGCTCCGTCCAGCACGGCCTGTTGGCGTGGAAGCCGCGGTCTCTGGTAAGGAGGCGGCTGTTCCTGGCACCCCAAGCCCCTGAGAGGGTCTACAGACGCCAGAGTACCATCACCCGGTGAGAACAGCCGGGAACATCAGGCCTCCGTAGCGGCGATTGTGGAGGCCTCAATAGGCCCGACTACTTTGGGTGGACATGGGGATGGGGACTGGTCTTTGTGTTTCCCCCACAAATTTAATGTTAAATTTCTTTAATGCTATGTTGTATTTTTTATTAGTGTGCTGCAAGGACATCTGAATTTCCACTGAATAAGGGGATTAATAAAGTATTTGTTATGTTATGTTATGACGCAAATCAACTCCTACCTCGACAAAAACCTGGACCACTGCAGTTCGCTTACCGTCACAACAGATGAACGGTGGAGGCGATCTCGCTAGCCCTCCACTCCGCTCTGGACCACTTAGACAACAAAAACTCATATGTCAGGCTGCTATTCATCGATTACAGCTCGGCATTTAACACAATCATCCCCTCCAAGCTGGTTACCAAACTCGCAGAACTGGGTCTCTGCGCATCCCTCTGCAATTGGATCCTCGACTTCCTCATGCACAGACCACAGTCTGTTCGTATTGGTGGAAATGTGTCAGACTCGATAACAATCAGCACGGGAGCACCTCAAGGCTGCGTGCTCGGCCCCCTGCTGTACTCACTCTATACACATGACTGCGTAGCCGGTCATAGTGCGAACTCCATCATCAAGTTCGCTGACGACACCATTGTTGCGGGACGTAGCACTGATGGGGATGAGTCAGAGTACAGAAGAGCGATCGAGCGACTGTCCATATGGTGCCAGCACAATAACCTGGCACTCAACACCAGCAAAACCAAATAACTGATTGTGGACTTTGGAAGGAGTAGGATGGGTCAAGAGCTTCAAATTCCTTGGTGTGCACATCTCTGAAGATCTTTCCTGGTCCAAGAACACAGATGCAATTATTAAGAAAGCTCATCAGCGCCTCTACTTCCTGAGAAGATTACAGAGAGTCGGTCAGTAAAGGAGGACTCTCTCTAACTTCTACAGGTGCACAGTAGAGAGCACGCTGACCAGTTGCATCGTGGCTTGGTTCGGCAACTTGAGCGCCCTGGAGAGGAATAGACTACAAAAAGTAGTAAATACTGCCCAGTCCATCATCGGCTGTGACCTCCTTTCCATCGAGGGGGATCTATCGCAGTCGCTGCCTCAAATAGGCTGGCAGCATCATCAAGGACCCACACCATCCTGGCCACACACTCATCTCCCTGTTACCTTCAGGCAGAAGGTACAGGAGCCTGAAGACTGCAACAACCAGTTTCAGGAATAGCTACTTCCCCACAGCCATCGGGCTATTAAACTTGGCTCTGACAAAACTCTGAACATTAATACCGCTTTATCTGTTATTTGCACTTTATCAATTTATTTATTCATGTGTGTATTTATGTATATAATGATATATGGACACACTGATCTGTTTTGTAGTCAATGCTTACTACAGAGATGCCAAGTGTCCCGGATTCGCCGTATTTTATCCCGGCGAAATAACCTTTTTACGGTGTTCCGGCAGCCAAACATGCTGTTACGGAACACCGCCGCGCCGGTGTTCCTCCCGTGGTGAACGCCGGCGCCATGTGTCCCCGGTTTGCCGGCCCGCGCGATCAGCGGCACTTTGCCGGGCCCTAGTGTCCGCGCCTGCGCAGTTGGGGAGGGTTGCCGGGCCCCAGTGTCCGCGCCTGCGCAGTTGGGGAGGGTTGCCGGGCCCCAGTGGCCGCGCGTGCGCAGTGGGGGAGGGTTGCCGGGCCTGGCGCCATTTCGAGCCACGCCACGCCCGGCCCAGAGCCCGGGCGGCGCCGGCCCGCGCGATCAGCGGCACTTTCTTGCCGCCAGCCGGCCGCTCGCGGCAGCCCCATCACCGGGCCTCCCCCCCCCACCCCCACCCAGTGCGCATGCGCAGACCCGCCGGCAACCTTGCCAAGTGCGCATGTGCCGCACCCGCCCGCCGGCAGCCCGCTGATCTGCACCAGTGCGCAGGCGCAGACCCGCCGGCAACAACCCCAAGTGAGTACGGAGAGAAATGCATTTAACCCCATTTGTTACGGACAAATGGGTTGAATGTTACTGTGAACTAAATTTAGGGTTGGCATCTCTGTTACTATGTTCTGTTGTGCTGAAGCAAAGAAAGAATTTCATTGTCCTGTCAGGGACACATGACAAACTCTTTTGACTTTGACTTTTTTTGGAGCAGAGAAGGTTGTAAGGAGATTTAAATGAGGTATAAAACAGTATGTTCTGGATAGGATGAACAGGAAGGATCCATTTCACTTCAGAGAGGTCATATTCTGTGGAGTTATAACTTTGGATAATTGGTAGAATTAGAAATAAGTTGAACCAGATGGTGACAGGAATCTGGAATTCAGAACAATACAAACAATAATGTAATTTCTTTGGGCTTTTCTTGCAGAAGCTCCAGCTTTGTTTAAGAAGAAATTGGAAGACATAACTGTTGAAGAAAAACAGACAGCCAAATTGGAAGTAGAACTCACAAAATTTTGTGGTGATGTCAAATGGATGAAAAACAATTTAATCATTCAGCCTGATGAAAGAATTAACATTAAGGTGGATGGAAACAGGCAGATACTTACTATTAAAAATGTGAGCTTAGCTGACCGTGGAAATTACACTTGTGAAACACTTCATGAAAAGGCAAAAGCAAGGTTAACTGTTGAAAGTAAGTTCAACTGTTTGAATACACTTCCATTTGCTAAATCTTTGTACAATGCTGTTTGACATTTAAGTTCTTTCTCCATCATAAAAATATAATGGCTGGAGGGAGATCATGGTTACAAAGCTCCATTTCATTTTTCTAATTAGTGCATCAGAAGTGGAATTGAGAATTGGCCTAGTGTGTTGAAGACTGCAAAATGCCTAAATACAAAATGTAAACATCTATTCTGAATAATGATGATTGACCTAAACTGTTAATTGTTTCTCTCTCCATGGTTTCACCTCTTGAGTACATTGAATGTATTTTAATTCAGATTTCCATAATTTAGCATTTTAATACTACAATTAAAGTTTTCACATGTAATTACAACATAAATTGTGATTTAAAACTGTTAAAAGTAATTTGGTGGGTGGAAGTTTACTTTCAAATTTTATTTTAATACAGAGGGTGATGCAAGGTTTGGAGGAAAATGCATCAGGGACATGCAAATGAGACTAGGTGAAGCAACTTGAAGGCATGAATGTTGAGCTGAATAGCCTGTTTCCATGCTTTATAGCTCTATGACTAAAGTTATCTCTTTTACAGGCTTTACATTGGAATCTTTTTTAATTTTTAAAGAAAATTGTATTATTTGTAGACTAAGTTAAGCAAGCTGGTGCAGCAGATGGTTAGTATGGCAAATGTTGGCCACAACAAGATGATTTTAATGCAGGAATACAGATGTTTTAATGCAATTGTGCATGACCTTGCTGCGATCACATTTTGAGTATAATGTGTTAATTTGCTCCTCGTATCTGAGGAAGAATATTCTTGCTTATGGAGGATTAAGCAAAACTCTTCAAAGTAATTATAGTGGTGGCAAGACAATATATGGAGAGAGATCGAGATGACTGGACCTGATTTTGCTCGACTTTACAAGAATGAAAAGGGAAACTTGTGAAATTCTGACAGGACTAAACAGATAAGATGCAGGAAGAATATTCCTGATGTTCTAAGAACAGGTCCCTGACTTGAATCTTTAACTGGTTTATTTTCCACAGATGCTTCTAAACTGCCTGAATTCTTCCAGCATTTATTTTAATTTTAGATTCTAAGGTTTTGGTTGTTTTCCATTTGATATTTCTGATACTAGACAAGTCTACCATGGACAAAGCTGAGGGTTGTATTTTAGAGAAGAAAGAAATTCATCTAAAAAGAGGTGATCTGATGTACAGCATTGATCATAGGATTCCAGCCACAAAAGTGATCTACCATCATCACCTTCTATCTCCTATTACCAAGCTACCTTTGGATCCAATGTGCCAACTTAGCTTAGATCCTATTAGGACCAGTCTTTTGAGACTAGTCTTACAGTGGAACCTTGTCAAAGGCCTCACTTAGGCAGATGTAGGCTAAATTAACCACTGAATCAATCTAAATATTTTGTTACTTTTTCTAAAAATAAATTCAAATTAATCAGACCAGATTAAAACGTATCATATTATGGTCACTACCTACTAATGGCTACTTAACCTCAATTTCCCTTATCAAATCCAGTTCATTACACAACACTAAATCCAGAATTGGCTTCTCCCTGGTAAGCTCCAGTACAAGCTGCTCTAAGAATCCATCATGGAGGCACTCCACAAACTTCCTTTCTTGTACCAGTACCAACCTGATTTTCCCAGTCTACCTGCCTATTGAAATCTCCCATAACAACTGTAGCATTACCTTTACGACATGCCAATTTTAACTCTTGATTCATCTGACACCCTATATCAAGCCTACTGTTTGGGGGCCTGTAGTTAAGTCCCATTAGGGTATTTTTACCCTTATAATTCCTTAGTTCTACCCATACTGATTCCACATCTTCTGGTTCAATGTCACCCCTTGCAAGGGACTGAATTTCATTTGTCACCAACAGAGCTACCCCATCCCCTCTGCCCACCTGTCTATCTTTTTGATAGGATGTATACCCTTAAATATTCAGTTCCCAGCCCTGGCCCTCTTGCAGCCATGTCTCTGTAATTCCCATCATACTTGCCAATTTCTAACTGAGCCTCAAGCTCGTCCTCTTTATTTCTTATACTTTGCGCATTCATATACAACATGAATAGAGTCCAGTAATAAAATTGAAAGTTGTTCAAAATTAAATGACCAAATTGTTCACATAAATCCCATTTTTTTTTTCTCAGTTCTGATATCCTGCAAACGAAACACCTTAATTCAAAGTGATGGTCATCATGAATATGTGGGGTCTCAAAATACCTAATTTCAGTATCCACAAATTGAGGTCTTTTTCTTTCTAAGTTATTCATTTTGAGCAAGTTGTCATTTGTTGCATGTAATGTTTTGTATTTTATTGACACACTATGCACATTAATAAAACAACATGGTTTTCATTAGTGAGAAAAATTAACCTGATCAAAGGATTGGAAGAGTTGAAGATACACGAGAAAGAAACTTGCACTTTTGAAGTTGAGCTTTCCCATGAAGAAGTGGAAGTAACCTGGTTGAAGGATAATGTCAGACTCAAATCAGGTCCCAACTGCAAGATTACTACCTTGGGCAAAAAACATGCCCTGACATTGTCTGCTTTGAGAATTGAGGATTCAGGACTGATTAGCTTCAAAGCTGAAGGTATAAATACGTCTGGAAGACTCAATGTAACAGGTAAATCTATCTTTAAACTACATGTTTTGTCAAGTTATTAAAGTGCTCCTGTTTTTGTAGAATAAAATAAACATCTTGCCTCTTTGACTTCAATGCTAATTTAATGACTGGTCTTGGGATCATCTCCTTATTAAGATGTCCATATAGCCAGCCAGACCTTTTCTGAGTGTTGCAAAAATTTTTTCTAGGTCATTCAATTCAGTTCAATTCAATTCAATTTTCAGTATCATTTTTGTGATGCCCTCTATTGGTACATATGTGATTTTTCTGGTAATTGGCGGTTTGGTTACCAGAAAAAAACTTTTACGAGAAGAGAAGCAATCTTAGAAAATATACATTCTTATGCAAATTAATTGAATCAAGCATACACTCAGATATAACAATACACGTTGCATGGGATGTACGGCATGGTACAAGGTCTTTCTAGAATATCCCAGATGCATCTGGAAAAGTTTTTGCCGCCTCCAGCAGCAGTAAATTGCAGTAAATCTTTATATTTCTTAAGGTCCACTGGTATTGTTTCTTCTTCATTGCAGCAGTTAGAAGTTGCTTTTTCACAGGTCTTCTAGCTATACGTCCGACTTCAATGAGCTGTCTATGCACAGTGCTTGAGCTTATTGAGAATCCAGTTGCCTCCAAATCTTTCTTCAGGGCATTGCTCGTCTTTCTCAGATTCTTCTTATTTTTCCAAATCAGCAAGGTCTCATCTCATGGAGTCGTCTTCCTTTTGTGGCCACACCTACCTGTCCTCTTGGGTGACAGTGATCCACCTTTGGACCCATGCTTGACAATCCTGGATATAGAAGCTAGTCTATTTCTCCATCACATGTGTACTGATTTATGGCTGTACTACACATTTTTTCTGTGCTACACTGGGATTGCACTATTGCATCATCCATTCAACTGAAGGCACATTTTGCAATAATCACTGAAAAGGAATACCCGAAGAGAGTGCAATGATGAGAACTTTTTTGGAAGATTTAAAGGGTTTCAGAAAAAAAAGAGCAAATGGTAGACATAGAAACCCATCAGATGAAAAAATAGCAATATCAGCCTGTGATTCAATTCATTTGCTCAAGGATGTATATTCTGATGATAATGATATATAAGAAATATATATTTTAGGTAAGTTTCACACATGCTTACAGAAAAAGAAACATCAGTTTGAGTAAAAAAAAGTCCCAGATGCTTTTATTTCTTATCCATTACGCCACTTGATTAATTAGATTAGAAAAAAAAGGAAGCAACAATTCCAAACATTTCCCTTGTTGGTTGAAATTAAAAATTGTCATTCAATTTAAACAGCATTCTAAGATATGGATTTAAATAATTATTCTTACTTGTTTATCGCTAATGATCTTATTGAAATTATGTTGCATTTCAATTATATCTCCATCAGTTTAAAAGTCTTCTTGGTTTAAAAGTGTCAGTGTTATCCAACTTTAAAGTTCATATCCCCACTTTCTTATATGCATATGTATATTTACTTTTGATGAGTTGGACTTGCTGCTTGTGGTTTTCAAGGAATTTAAGGCTTCTGCACTGAACATTATGGATTGGATGCAAAAAGAAGAGTCTACCCTCCTGTCTTGAAATGCGTTGCTGAAGTTTTAAGCTTTCCTATGTGATTTGCTGTTATGATTTCAGCCAATTGTTTTTTTATCACTTGATTCCTATTGACTTCAATTTTATTAAATCTCCAACTTAGCCAAATTCTGAGAGAGATACAGAGACTGCAGTTGCTGTAAACTGGAGCAAAAATTAAACTGCTGGAGGATTCAATGAGTTGAGAAATTAATTGTGGGGTTGTAGGGTTGGGGGGAAGCAATTTTTAATATTGTCAATATTTCCCACCGAGACCTCACATCAGGACTAATGCGGAGTCCCAACCCGAAAGGTTGACAACTCCTTTCTTTCCATAGATGCTGGTTGACCTGCTGAGTTTCTATGGCAGTTTTTTAATGTTCAGTTAAATTCTGCCATGAAATTGGGGCTGTTGTCATCCTTTCAAAATTCAGTGAGTTGGACATTGATTGGCCACAGGAAATATATGATGCAAGTTGGCTGATAATGCAGAACACGTCAGAGGTCAAACTTGTAAGTTTTGCTTTGCACGTTGCAGTTATTCGCTTTTTCTTTTAACAGAGCCTCCAGCAACTTTTGTTAAACCTTTAGAGGATATCAAAGTTCCAGAGAAAGATAAAATTGTCTTGGAATGTGAGCTGTCAAGAGCCAACGCAGAAGTTAAATGGTTCAAGGTAAGAAGACACAAAAATTATCTATTAAGTAAATAGAAGGAATGGATGACAGCTGTTATGACAGATAGAAAATATACTTAAAAACACTAGCGGCACAGCTGATAATGTATCAGTTTTGCACTGTTAAGATATTGCTCTTCCCAAGTGGTTTCTCCAATGAAATTAGTTTATTTGCACATTGATATACAAAAGGGCATTTGTTAGGTGTTCTGCATATGGAAACAGGTAGTCTCAGTGGTGATAATGGTATAGTTTGGATGCTCACCTAAGGAAGGAAACGAGAGAAAAGGTTTGTAGTTAAACTAAGAACAGAAAATGCTGGAAAATGCTGGAGTAACTCAGTGAGCTTCAGGTCGATTAGAAATTATGTTTTATATGGTGTCTCATCGTAATCAATTCTATTCAGTCTTATTTTATAGGCATTTTGTTTCTTTAACTCACCTAACTCTTGATTGACCATATACATCCTCCCAAGATATGGTGCTTCAAATTGAATTTATTTGAAAGATACATTATTGATTGCTTGCCCTTGGGTTTTTGAGGTACAATTAACAAGCTGCACCTATGTCCCTCTTCAATTCTACTATCCAAGATTCCACAGATGTGGAATGCCATAAAATGTGGAACACCATGAACCCAGAAGTTCATCTATATTCCAATGAATTATTACAAAAGGAAAGGTCATGTAACTTATATAATAACTTGAGCTATTACCACAGAATTAAAATTCATACATTTGTAGAGTGAAA
Organism: Okamejei kenojei; assembly: GCA_035221665.1. Taxonomy (NCBI): domain Eukaryota; kingdom Metazoa; phylum Chordata; class Chondrichthyes; order Rajiformes; family Rajidae; genus Okamejei; species Okamejei kenojei. The sequence continues at coordinate 28,438,035 of CM069132.1, read as the reverse complement.
CAGCACCAGGTTAATTCTGTATAGCCCCATCAATAAACTGCTTTCTTTATATCGATATAATTTCGGACATAAAAATAATGGCTGATATGAATGTATAAACTCCAATTAATGTTGTTGCTTTTGCACTAATAATAATTTACGTGCTTGACAATATTAATATTCCTGGGTAGAAGTGTCAAACACTAGAGGGCATAGCATAGGGGTGGTGGAAGCAGACATGATAGTGAAGCTTAAGCGACATTTAGATGGGCACATGAATATGTGGGAATGGATGTATATGGATCATGTGCAGGGATTAGTTTAATTTAGCATCATGGTCAGCACAAACATCGTGGGCTGAAGGTCATGTTCCCGTGTAGGAAGGAACAGCAGATGCTGGTTTAAACCAAAAATAGACACAAAAAGCTGAAGTAACAGTGGCTCGGACAGCATCACTAGAGAAAAGGAATAAGTCATGTTTTGGGTTAAGACCCTTCTTCAGACTGAGAGTCGGGGAAAGGGAAACAAGAGATATAGATGGTGATTATAGTGAGATATAGAACAAATAAATGAAAGATATGCAAAAAGTAACGATGATCATAAAAATGTGAAGCCCACAATGGTCCGTTGTTGGCTGTGGGTTGGATGAAAACGAGTTATACAGAGTGATCTAAATGCTTCTTAAACATTGCTATCATACCTGCTTCTCTCATCTCTCCAGACAGGTCATTCCAGGCACCTGCAAAATGTTTTCCTCGCAAATCTCCTTTAAATTTACCCTTCTCACCCTAAACCTATGCCCTCTGATATTTGACATTTCCACATGGGAAAAAAGACTCAATTACCTCACCTATTCCACTCATAATTGTATATACTTCAAACAGGTTGCTGTTCAGCCTTTGAAGCCTCAGAGAAAACAATCCAAGATTATCCTTCTTATAGATAACATCCTACTAATCAGGCAACATCCCGGTGAACCTTCTGCAACATGATATGTCAAATTTTATATTAAATGACCCAATGGATAAAGATAAGTGTGCCATATATTTTCTTTATCACCTATTTACTAGTATTGTCACTTTTACGGAACTATGCACTTGCATCCTAAGTTCCCTTTGTTAATCAACAACCCCAAGGGTCTTCCATTTACGGCATACTTTTCTCTTGCAGTTGACCTAGAAAAATGTATCACCTCACACTTGTCTGGATAAAACAATTAACTGAATGAATGATTTTAAATAATTTTTAGCTGTACATCACTGTAATTCATATCTCATCATTATGATTTCACTTTCTACAGAATAATATTGAGATTAAACCAGGGAAAGGATATAGCATTATATCTAAAGGAAGGAAGAGGAGTCTTATCATTTATCAATGTGGACATGAACATCAAGCACAATACACATGTGATGCAGTGGATTGCAAGTCATCAGCCATGCTTACTGTCCATGGTATGTGGTTAGTAGTTATTGGTCCTTATTTATACTACTGTTAAGTTTTAATAAAGTAATTCTAATATTTATGGTCACTTGACCTTAAAGATTCCATCTGAAAGGTACGATAGTAGACAATTGTACACATGCACATTTGTGCATAGGCATCCCAAGGTATATGTAGTCAGCTTGCGTTTAATTGCATTTCTTATGCAAAACAAAGCAAGCACTGGATATAGAGAAAATTCCAAAGAAAATGGTATGCAATTCCATACGGATATCAAAAGAAAGAAGTGAATTTATTTTGGTTATATAGAGTCCACAAACCATCTATTCCATGTGCAGGCTAATAAATTATTAATGTGAGCCATATTGTATCAATCACCTTCTTTTCGTGTCCATCTTGTTACAAATGTTTACCTTGTCTCGCTGTCATCGTCTGTCCTGAAAATGGCGCAAGCTTCCGGCTACAATCAGTGGAAACCATCACTTGTCGCAATAGATGATGGTGGTAGCAGAATTAGCTCAGGATACTTGCAGTTTCCAGCCCCACGACGTGGACGCTTCTGCTATGGGGCCATTGTATCAATGATAAACTACAAGAGGATTAAGTGTGTTGCCAGGGAAATGTATGTGTGGCCTCTGCAGCATTGAAGATGATGTTGGGGTTGGGAAAAATATGTCATAAATTCTCATTAGGTTAAGGTTTCATTTATTCGAGTCAAGATGATAACCTGACAGTAGTCCTTCAGGTTTACAGTAAAGTAAAAATGAAACATAAAAAATAAGAACACAATGTCTGATCCCTCGTGCTAGCTCCACTCTTTGGTAAGATCATGGTTGAACTTTTATCTCAGTACCATCTCCTGTACTTACTCCACATCTCTTGATTTTTTTAAATCTAAAGAATTAGCTATCTATACCCGGTGACCAAGATACCACAATACTCTCTTGCAGAGAATTTCAAAGATTCACATTGTGCTCAGTAAAGATAATTCTCATCATCTCCGTCGCGAATAGTTGTTTCCATATTTTGAGACTGATTCTAGTTCCCAGTGAATGGAAACCTCTTCTCTGCACCTACCCTGTCTCACCTTTTTAAGAATTTTGAATTAACTATTATATTGAATTTCTTTGTCCAGATCATTGATATAGATTGTGAACAGTTGGCAGCAAGCACTGATCTTTGGGCACTAGTCATAATCTCCCAACCACAAAACGATTTGTTTAATCCTGCTCTGTGTTTTCCATCAGTTAACCAATTTTTAGTCAATGCCAGCAGATTGCCATGCCCTCTAATATTATTTAATAATATCTTGTTGGTATTGTAAATAAAAACTTTACAAGCTCTTAAGTGTGCAACATCTTTTAATGATAGCACAGGGTATTACATACATCTTCAAGCACAGGCTACATTCTTCTACTGCCGCCCAGGAAGGGGAAGGCGTTATGATTGATGTTAACTAGGCGGGGTTAATGGGAGTGAGGTAACTATGTTATTGGTTGCATATAAACCATCTACATCCTTCCCCTTAGAAATCAAAAAACAGATTGTTGTCACGACAACAGAATTAAACAGCAGAATTAAACAAAATCGCCGTAGCGAACAGGTGGCTTGCTGATCCGGCCCGAGCGCGTACGGATGTCTCCCCCTTCCCCCAAAGGAGCAGAAGAAACAGGAGGACGCGAGGCAGCCGGGGAACCAGGGAAGGGCATTGGGGTGGGAGAAACAGGAGAGGGAGAGCTGCGACCGGCAACAGGGGACCCGCGCAGAGGGGAACCAGGCGCCCGCGACGGGGGCCGAGACATGCAGGGAACACCAGCCGGGACGGCAGCCGGCTGCTGGTAGGAGAGTGGCGGGGCATAGGGCCCCGGGGGCTGCGGCTGCGGCTCATTAACCGCAAGCAGGTGTTGTCGGCTTCTTCGGTAGATAGATCCATCACAGTCGACCAGGTACGAACGAGGTGAGTCGGCCACCCCAACCACGGTGGCCAGACGGTAGTGACCACTGGCGGTCTGCAACCGAACAACCTGTCTGGGCAACAGAGGATCGAGTGGTCTGCACGACCGATCGTGGGAGCGCCGCTGGCTGTCATGTTTCTCTTGAATTCGCCTCTGCACGGAGGCGGGCTCCAGCACCCGAGGTTTCAGCTGGCGCTGGGCAATCGGGATGGTAGATCTGGTAGTTCTGGACATCAGACGCTGAGCAGGTGATCCCATGGCCGGATCCCTGGAAACATTCCTGAGGTTCAGGAGATCCAAATACAAATCAGAGTTGGACAGTCGCGCCTGTTCCATCAGAAGCTTGGCGCTGCGGACGGCCCGTTCTGCAAGGCCGTTGCTCTGTGGGTACTCTGGGCTGCTGGTGAAATGCACGAAGTTCCACTTGTCAGCAAAACTCTTGAATTCTCGGCTTGTAAACTGCCTGCCGTTGTCAGTCTGCAGCCTGACAGGGGTCCCAAAAGTGGAGAAGTGTTTCCGCAGCTTTCGGATCACCATCTCCGACGTGAGGGATGTCAGCAAATCCACTTCGAACCAGTTGGAGTACGAGTCGACCAGGACAAGGTAGTGGTTACCACGCCACTCGAATATGTCGGCAGCCAGCGAGGACCAGGCCAAGGCAGGGGCAGGCTGTTGCAGCAGGGGCTGTCGCTGCTGGTGTGGTGCAAGACTGTTGCACGTGGAGCAGGCAGAAACTCGGTCTCGGATATATTTGGCCATCCCAGGCCAATAGAATTGGCACTGAGCGTGGGCGAGTGTTGCATCGACCCCAGGGTGCCCGCTATGGGCTGCACAAAAGTAAAAGTCAAACAGGGAGGACGGGACTACAACTTTATGTCCCTTGACGATAATGCCATCCTGGAGCACCAGTTCGTCGCGGACCAGGAAGAAAGGCTGTGTTTCAGACGGCGCGGCGGAGCGCTTTGTTGGCCACCCTGCTTTAATCACAGAGGCGAGCCGCTGCAAAACCGGGTCGGCAGCGGTGTGCTCGGCCAAAACCTGTAGCTGCTTGGTTGGAATAAAGTTAACGCCCAGTACGAGCAAGTCCTCTGTTTCGTAGGGGTGGCGAGCGCAGGAGGTTCACGGGGCGCGCGATAGGGTGTCCGCAATGTGCATCTCGGTGCCCTTCTTGTAGATTATATCAAAGTCGAAACGCTGGAGCTGCAGCATCATACGCTGCAGCCTGGCAGGGGCAGCGTGAATCGGCTTGTTCAGGATTGTCACCAGTGGCTGGTGGTCGGTTTCGACCGTAAATCTGCTGCCGAACAGGAAGTCTCTGAACTTGGAGCAGGCGAACACCACCGCGAGCAGCTCTTTCTCGATCTGAGCGTACCGCTGCTCGGTGTCCGTCATGGTGCGGGAGGCATAGGAGACAGGATGTAGCGATCCATCGACAGACTGAAGGCAGGCCGCACCCAGGCCGAACTTGGAAGCGTCACAGGTGACGGTGACGGGGCGACCCACGTCGAAGAACCGCAACGTCGGAGTGCTAATCAGTTTCGTCTTGAGGCAGTCAAAGGCCTGCTGGTGATGTGGGAGCCAGACCCAGGCGATATCCTTTTTTGTCAGCTGCCGCAGGGGAGCACTCAGCTCACTGAGGTTTGGTACAAACTTTCCAAGGTAGTTCACCATGCCCAAGAATCGTTGCAGACCTGGCACGTCAGTGGGGGCTGCCATCTCGGAGATAGCAGCTGCCTTCAAGGGGTCGGGCTTTAGTCCGTTAGAGGTGAAAACATGTCCAACATGCGTGACCTCTGAGACACGAAACCGGCACTTCTTGGGATTCAGCTTCAGGTTCGCCTCTCGCGCCCGATCCAGGACGCGGCGGAGGTTCAGGTCGTGCTCGGCAATGTCCTTCCCATAAACCAGGATATCATCCACGATGATGGCACATGGCAGGTCCGAGAATATCTGCTCCATCGTTCGCTGGAACACCTCGCTAGCAGAATTGATGCCGAATGGCATTCGCAGGAACTTGAATCTGCCGAACGGTGTGGCGAAGGTCGTCAGGTCAGAAGACGCTTTGTCCAACGGGATCTGCCAAAACGAGTTCTTAGCGTCTAGGACCGAAAAGATGGTGGCTTGCCCGACCTTTGCCGCCACATCCTCAACAGACCGCATGGGGTAATGTGGTCGCCTGATGGCAAGGTTTAAGTCCTTCGGGTTGATACACACACGTATTTCGTTCTTGTCTTTCTTAATCGTGGCAACCATGGTGGAGACCCAATCGGTGGGCTCGCTAACTGCTTCTAGCACCCCCTTTTCGACCATCTTGTTGAGCATCGCCTCGACCCTGTCCTTCATGGCGTGAGACACCCTGTGAGGTGCGCGGACCACGGGTTGTATATTTGGGTCAATGGAAATATGGTATGTCAGTGGTAACTTTCCCAGGTCATCGTCGAACAGGTCCTGGTATTCTGCAACCGGGTCAAACGACAGTTGCACTTTGTGGACCGTGCGGTCAAAGGACACCAGGCCAAGATCCTGGCACGCACGGTTGCCCAACAGGGTTACACAGTCAGAGTTCAAAACATAGAAAACCAGGTTTCTTGTGGCCTTTTGCAGCACGCAAGTTAAAGTGGCCCTCCCCGCAGGCCTTAGAATCTCTCCACCATAGGCGTGCAGGGTAGCATCGTCAGCAACCAGAGGCTCATTATTCCTGATCTTGTTGAAAAGATTCATGGACAAAACATTGACTTTCGCACCTGTATCTAATTTAGCAAGGAAGGTTACATCATTGACAGTCACAGATACGGAGGGATCAGTGCGGTGGGCGGGTGTCTGTAGGAGGGTAAACACATGCGAGTCCTCGGGAGGATTAATTGGATCTGCAGCATAGGATTCAGCTAAGTTGGGCTGTGAGTCGTAACAGATATCAGATTGCCTCAGCATGTTTAGACTGGGTCTGGAGGCTTGTGCCTGGTTCCCACGGGAACGGAATAAGCGACAGGAGGCAGAGAAATGATTCAGCTTTTTACAAAAGTTACAGGTTTTACCAAAGGCGGGACACGTCGACAGTCTATGGTGCATGTAGTTGCAGTTTGGGCACCTTTTTCGGGGCACTTCACCAGGACCAGGGTTGGCACGCGGCAGAAAAACATTGTTTCCCATCCGAGGCTGTGGGCTCCTAAACCCAGCCAGGTTGACAGATTTATTGCCCGAGTCCCGGTGGTCATCTTGCAAAACAATGACCTCAGACAATCTGCAGGCATGCATAGCTTTTTCCAACGTTAGATCCGGATCCCTCAAAAGCTCACGTCGCAGCTTCTGGTCACGCATGCCAGTTACTAAAATGTCTCTAGTGAGCTGGTCTGTCATGTCGCCAAAACGGCACCGCTGGGCGAGATGACGCAAATCAGCAATAAAACATTCAACATGTTCATCCGGCAACTGTCTCCTTGTAAAGAACCGTGCCCTCTCTCGAATGCGGTTCGAGGGCAGGTCACAAATCTCCCTGAACTTACGTAGCAGGCAAGCGGGGTCGTCGGCAGACTCTGCAGGAGTAATCACCTCGTCGTCGTCGCCCAGGACCGCTGGAGCGTAGGTGAAAGTTCTGGCTCTCTTCATGGCATCAGGTCCGACAAGGTTGAGTAGGAGGGAAGCTTTAAGGGAGTCAGGATCAGCGCGGTGTGCGACGTTGACAAAGTGTGTGAAATCAAATTCAAACGTGGCCTAGCGCTCAGAGATGTCAGCATCAAAGACAAGCTGCTCGGGCCTTCTGCAAGAGGACGCCATGGCCAGAGAGATTGAAAGCACAAAAAACACAAATCAAAAAAAAGAAATAAAACCCGATAGACAGGAGACGCAAGTGTCTTCCAGCTTCGACACCATGTAAATAAAAACTTTACAAGCTCTTAAGTGTGCAACATCTTTTAATGATAGCACAGGGTATTACATACATCTTCAAGCACAGGCTACATTCTTCTACTGCCGCCCAGGAAGGGGAAGGCGTTATGATTGATGTTAACTAGGCGGGGTTAATGGGAGTGAGGTAACTATGTTATTGGTTGCATATAAACCATCTACAGGTATCATATCAAAAGCCTTCTCAAAGTCTAAATACAATGTGCCAACTAGTTTATTCTGAACTGTTTTGTTAATTACAACCTAAAAAAATTCTAAATTGTGAAATAATTGAACGAGATGAAAGGCTGCACCTATGCTCTCTGGAGTTTAGGAGAATAAGAAGTGATCTCTCTCACCTGCAATCATCCTACTGTAAACCATACAGGAAAAGAAAATAGTCAGCTTGTGTAGATCAGGTCAAATTCTTAAATAATCTTAACAATCACAAAGGCACAAAACCATAGTTGCTGGAATCTGGAGCAAAAAAAACGAATTGCTGGAGGGTGAGGATGTTTGTCATTTTGGGTTGGGACTGCATCCTGATGCAGGGTCATGATGTCTGACCTGTAGTCTGTGCTCTCAAAATCCACTGTAACAAAATTATAATTGTTCCCAAAAAAGATGGACTAGAAGGTGTTCAATTATAGCAACGTAAACTGAAGTTTAAAATTAAATGGTAGACAAAGTACCCTACATTATTTTGTGCAGAATGGCCTTCTTCACATTGTTTGAGATAGCTTATTTATAAAGTGATTACCATTCTTTAAGCATGATTCTTAACTGTTTTATTATTATTAAATAATAATAACTGACATGGTAGGTGGCATGCAAGAGCAGAAAGAAAGCAGGAGAGCACTTGGTTTTAGAGTGCATTCAGAAAGTATTTAGACCCCTTCACTTTTTCCACATTTTGTTACATTACAGCCTTATTTGAAAATTGATTAAAAGCAATCTACGCATAATACCCCAGAATGAAGAAGTGAAAGCAGGTCTTTAGACATTTTTGCAAAGTAATTAAAAATAAATAACTGAAATATCACATTTACATGTTTATTCAGACCCTTTGCTAAGACACTCAAAATTGAGCAAAATTGTCCGTAGACCTCCGAGACAGGATTGTGTCGAGACACAGATCTGGGGAAGGGTATAAAACAATTTCTGCAGCATTGCAGGTCCTGAAGAGCACAGTGGCCTCTGTCATTCTTAAATGGAAGCACTTTGAAACCACCAGGACTCTTCATAGAGCTGGCCGTCCGGCCAAACTAAGCAATCGGGGGAGAAGGGCCTTAGTCAGGGAGGTGAGCAAGAACCCGACAGTCACTCTGACAGAGCTCCAGAGTTCCTCTGTGGAGATGGGAGAACCTTCCAGAAGAACAACTATATCTGCAGCACTCCCAGAGATGCCAAGTGTCCCGGATTCGCCGTATTTTATCCCGGCGAAATAAACTTTTTACGGTGTTCCGGCAGCCAAACATGCTGTTACGGAACACCGCCGCGCCGGTGTTCCTCCCGTGGTGAACACCGGCGCCATGTGTCCCCGGTTTGCCAGCCTGCGCGATCAGCGGCACTTTGCCGGGCCCCAGTGGCCGCGCGTGCGCAGTGGGGGAGGGTTGCCGGGCCCCAGTGGCCGCGCGTGCGCAGTGGGGGAGGGTTGCCGGGCCCCAGTGGCCGCGCGTGCGCAGTGGGGGAGGGTTGCCGGGCCCCAGTGGCCGCGCGTGCGCAGTGGGGGAGGGTTGCCGGGCCCCAGTGGCCGCGCGTGCGCAGTGGGGGAGGGTTGCCGGGCCCCAGTGGCCGCGCGTGCGCAGTGGGGGAGGGTTGCCGGGCCTGGCGCCATTTCGAGCCACGCCACGCCCGGCCCAGAGCCCGGGCGGCGCCGGCCCGCGCGATCAGCGGCACTTTCTTGCCGCCAGCCGGCCGCTCGCGGCAGCCCCATCACCGGGCCTACCCCCCACCCCCACCCAGTGCGCAGGCGCAGACCCGCCGGCAACCTTGCCAAGTGCGCATGTGCCGCACCCGCCCGCCGGCAGCCCGCTGATCTGCACCAGTGCGCAGGCGCATAGCCGCCGGCAACAACCCCAGGTGAGTATGTTACGGAGAGAAATGCATTTAACCCCATTTGTTACGGACAAATGGGTTAAATGTTACTGTGAACTAAATTTAGGGTTGGCATCTCTGCACTCCACCAATCAGGCCTTTATGGTAGAGTGGCCAGTCGGAAGTCACTCCTCAGTAAAAAGCACGCTCTCAAACCATCAGAAACAAGATTCTCTAGTCTGATGAAATGAAGATTGAACTGTTTGGCCTGAATGCCAAGCGTCACGTCTGGAGGATACCAGGCACAGCTCATCACCTGGTCAATACCATACCTACGGTGAAGCATGATGGTGGCAGCAGCATGCTGTGGGGATGTTTTTCAGCGGCAGGAACTGAGAGACTAATCAGGATCGAGGGAAAGATGAACGGAGCAAAGTACAGAGAGATCCTTGATGAAAACCTGCTCCAGAGCGTTCTGGACCTCAGACTAGGGCGGAGGTTCACCTTCCAACAGGACAATGACCCTAAACACACAGCCAAAATAACGCAGGAGTGGCTTTGTGACAAGTCTGTGAATGTCTTTGAGTGGCCCAGCCAGAACCTGGACTTGAACCCGATCGAACATCTCTGGAGAGACCTGAAAATAGCTGTGCCTTGACACTCCCCATTCAACCTGACAAAGTTTGTGAGGATCTGCTGTGAAGAATGGAAGAAATGATCCAAATACAGGTGTGCCAAGCTTGTAGTCATACCCAAGAAGCTGTAATCCTGAGTCTGTAATCGCTGCCAAAGGTGCCTCAACAAAGTACTGAGTAAAGGGTCTGAATATTGACTGAAGTGTGATATTTCAGTTATTTTTAATTACTTTACAAACATTTCTAAACACCTGTTTTCGCTTTTTTATTATGGGGTATTGTGTGTAGATTGATGATTTAAAAAAAAAGAATTGAATCCATTTTAGAATAAGGCTGTAACGTAATAAAATGTGGAAAAAGTGAAGGGGTCTGAATAATTTCTGAATGCACTGTATATATTAGCTTCATAGGTTCAGAATATTTTACGTGGTTAAACTGTTACTGAAGTGATGACAAGAAGTGTTATGGAGGTAAATTCAAGCACTGACTAGAAATATAACTTCATTTTCTTCTTTTGTACGTCTTTCTTTAGCTCGTGATATCAAAGTAGTCCAGCCGCTGGAAGACCTTGAAGTGATTGAAAAGGAGAATGCCACCTTCTTATGCGAAATTTCACATGATGAAGTTGATATTCAATGGTTTAAGAATGATGTGAAAATCAGGGCTGGGGAAAACGTGAGGTTTCGTCAGGAAGGTAGGATCTTTTTTTACTGCATTTTGATTTGATTTTCCAAATTATTTAAAGTAAAATTTGTTAAAATTGCTATTATCCAAATGCATGCTTCAAAAAAGAACCAGATAATGGATACTCTAGAGCCCATTATGCCACACAGATTTTGTATTTTCATGTTGTCGATATAGAGTATAACCAAATGTATTGTTTATAGGAAGGAAACATATTCTAATCTTTAAATCCATAAAACCTGAAGATGCTGCAGAGATCAAGTTTGTTGCTGAAACTGCTACTACTCGAGCTTTCCTTCGAATTAAAGGTAAGACTTCTTGGAGAAGCATTATTAATTTTGAGAGTGAAGGCTCTTGTCCTACAATCCTGCCTTAATTTTCTTTACAAAATTGAATTATTTTTTGAGAATTAAATTTTAAAATTGACTAAAAGAAAAGGAAATATTAATAAGCTCCAGAAAGCCATGTCTGTTTGACTTTTTGATATGCTGGGTTTGTTTTCCCTGGAGCGAAGGAGGTTGCGGTGGTGACCTTCTTTTTCTTCTTCTTCTGCTTCTTCTGCTTGCGTGTGGCGTGCACAACCTAAAGTTGTAGGACAACTCGTTCTATTTGATCTTATTTGATTGCATTCGTCGAAACAGCGTGGACCACGTGAAGGTTGCAATCTCCCACCCCGGTGGTCACCATATAGAGTTATATATATATAATTAGAAGAGGCATAGATAGGTAAAATCTTTTTTCCCCAGGGTAAAAGTGGTATTAAAAGCAAGAGGGCTTAGTTTAAAGGTTTAAGGTGAGAGTCAGGAGTGTAATGGGGATTTTAGGGGAATTTTCTGTAAACACAGGGAATGGTTGATATCTGGAACACACTAAGTCGGGAAAACCACTATGTTTTAGAAGCATTTAGACAACACTTAAATAGGTGAGTCACAAATGGGTACGGACCGAATGCATTATGACAGACATAGTAATATCTGGATTGCCTTAACATCTATCATCATTAGTGCCTGTGATGCTTTGCCGCCCAATCTTAAAACATCAAGACGGGTTTGATGAGAATATTGATGAACTCCAGGAGGTAATTTACCCCAAATGCAATTTGTTCCTGGATTCAGAAGTGGATATACGTTACCTTTAATCCCAGGAATCTGCCTAAGAAGAAAGACTAAGGTTGATTTGAGATCCTGGCCTGAGCAGTCTTGGCAAAACTTAAACTGGGCATGAATGAATATGTTGTTGGAGAATATGTGCTGCTTAGTAACACTCTCAAAAACACCTTCCATTAATTTGCCATCAAGAGTGTTTAATTGTCAAATGCACAGGGGCTGGAACAATGAGATTCTTGAAATTGCATAAATTGTATTTAGCTTTGTTGCTGTTTCTGTAAGATGGAAACATTCAAATTGGCTGAAGTTGGCCTCTGTGATGGTTCCTCTCTGGACTTTTTAGTTGAAATCCCTGAGTGACTTCTCTACGTGCTTATGCACTGCACCACCATTGTACATTTCTGAAGTATACAGAAGTGCATTTAGAGATATGAGATGAAGATCATCAAACAAAATTAGTTAACGATCAATCTATGTAATTTTTATATTTAAATTGGAACTATATAGAAAGAAATATAGTGAAATTCGACTTGGGGTAATGTAGAACAAGTAATATCAACTTGTTTGTCAATGGAAATAAATAGTTGGGTCGTATGAAATGGATAGTTTTCTGTAATTGCTTACCAAACCACGCAGTTGTATAGGGCTCTGGTAAGACCACATCTGGCGTATTGCGTACAGTTTTGGTGTCCTAATTTGAGGAAGGACATCCTTGTGATTGAGGCAGTGCAGCTTAGGTTCACAAGATTGATCCCTGGGATGGAGGAACTGTCAAATGAGGAAAGATTGAAAATACTAGGCTTGTATTCACTGGGGTTTAGAAGGATGAGGGAGGGTTTTATACAAACATATAAAATTATAAAAGGACTGGACAAGCTAGATGCAGGAAAAATGTTCCCAATGTTGGGCGAGTCCAGAACCAGGGGCCACAGTCTTAGAATAAAGGGGAGGCCATTTAAGTGAGGTGAGAAAAACCGTTTTCACCCAGAGTTTTGAATTTGTGGAATTCCCTGCTACAGAGGGCAGTGGAGGCCAAATCACTGGATGGATTTAAGAGAGAGTTAGATAGAGCTCTAGGGGGCAGTGGAATCAAGGGGTATGGGGGAAAGGCAGGCACGGGTTATTGATTGGGGATGATCAGCCATGATAACAATGAATGGCGGTGCTGGCTCAAAGGGCCGAATGGACTCCTGCACCTATTTTCTATGTTTCTAGTTCCAGTGTAATTAAGGATGGGCAATAGATGCTGGTGGTGCCAGTGATTCTGTCCTATGGATGAATAACAAAAATTGTAATAAAAATGACTATTTTGTCCATCTTTATAACTGTATCTTTTTAATTCTGGATTAGCAATACCTGACTGTCATTCGGTATAATTTCATAGCTTCAATGTTCAAATCAAACTATTGTTCAAATATGTTTTTCAGAATTGCCAGTTAAAATTGTGAAACCCTTGAGAGAGAAAATTGGCATGGAGAAGCATCGTGTCTTTTTTGAATGCAAGGTTTCCAGACGAAATGCTGTGGTCAAATGGTATAATAATGGAAAGGAGATTCATCCCTCTGAAAAGTATGAGATTGTGAGTGAAGATTTGTACAGGAAGCTCGTAATAAATAATATTGCTTTTGAAGATGAAGGCAACTACATGTGTGACGCCGTAGATGACAAAAGCACAGCAATGTTATACGTGGAAGGTAATGATATGCTTTAAAATAGGTTTTAGAAGCATTAATTTTGAAATATTCTATTTGTATCCAAAAAGAGTGGAACGAAAAATGTTTTAAATCAAGTCATGTTTTATGGTTTTGTTTATAAAATACCCTAATGCTTGGTTAAATAAGACAGTACACAGTTTGCAACTATCCTATATGAATTGCAATCATTGCTATTAATGTTTTAAATCCACATTGGTTCTTGATCCCCTCTTTAGGTTATTTTATTTCCATAAACCACATTGGTTCTTGATTCTCTCTTTAGGTTCTTTTAAATCCACATTGGTTCTTAATCCCCTCTTTACGTTGTTTTATTTCCATAAACCATGATGTATAACTAAAGTGGATGAGTGGGTAGACTCCTATACTGCTCTAACTGCCAAATGAGAGGATCATGAGAGAAGCTGGGGTTGACACACCCTCCAGTTTTTTAAACTTGTGTGACCTAGCTACAATTTGTTTTTAATTCCAGTAATTCCAAAATACACAAGAGCTATTGATGGAAATGTTTACTAAATGTACATTTGCTGTCCTTGGAAAGATGTGTAACTTATAGTATACTTAATACCTTCCACTAGTGACATGATAATCCAGTGAGGCAGGAACAGATAATTCCTATGCTCAACAGTACTATTTGTAAAAGAAGGAACTGCAGATGCTGGAGAATCGAGGGTACACAAAAAGCTGGAGAAACTCAGCGGGTGCAGCAGCATCTAAGGAGCGAAGGAGATAGGCGACGTTTCGGGTCGAGACCCTTCTTCAGACTGGTCAGGGATCAGGGAAACGAGAGATATAGACGTTGATGTGGAGAGATAAGGAGGGAAGGGGGTATCACAGAGGGGGAGCAGTTAGAGAGGAGGTTGTGAAACTGTCTCCGTAGGGAGGAGGAGAACTTCTTCAAAGTAGGCATACCTTGAGGAGATATTGCAGTGGAGTAGACAAATTGTTAAAGAAGGAACTGCAGATGCTGGAGAATCGAGGGTACACAAAAAGCTGGAAAAACTCAGCGGGTGCAGCAGCATCTAAGGAGCGAAGGAGATAGGCGACGTTTCGGGTCGAGACCCTTCCTCAGACTGGTCAGGGATCAGGGAAACGAGAGATACTATTTGTAAATATCAGTATCATAATCCTCATAATCCTACACAGTGGTTTCAAGGGAGATAGAAACTGATGGTGAGGATTTCACTTAATTATATTAGTGACATTGGATACCTACTCAGTTTTATAATCAAACTAAATTATAAATCAGTTTTATACTATAAATAATGTTACTGTACTTTTGAAATAATCTATTTTATTAGAAGTAGCTTTTGGTTTGCAAATGTACTGTTTAAAAGAAAGAACAGAAAAAATGTGGGAGTGTGTTGGCAGTGGTGATAGCAAGATAAATCGGCAGGTATCCTGGTTGTGAAGAAAAAGACAGAAGAAAAGGTAAATATTACATAAATTAATTATTGAAGAACGGGAGATGAGTGAAAGAAAGTATTATTAGAGAAGTTTGAAGAATAAAAGACATGTGAGACTGCATAAAAATGTGTATGAAAGAAAACATGGAAATCTGATAGATGAAAGCCAGCTTTTCCTCAAGAATCTAATAGAAGAAAAGAATGTCACTGTGCATTTGCACATGTGACAATAAAGAACCATTGAGAAAAGGACAAGCCAATATTAGGAATGCAGGCCATACAACTGGCGGTGTGTTTAGCGTTTCTAACATTTTCTGTGATTACTTTGATCCCTTAGTCTATTTTCTACTAAATACCTTTGCAACGTGGCACTCTTTATTCCTCGGTGAGCAGAAGTAATTTCCTCACTTAGTGTGTGCTGACAACATGGTGAGCAGCACGGTGGCGTAGTGGTAGAACTTACAGCACCAGAGACCAGGGTTCGATCCTAACTATGGGTGCTTGTCTGCGCAGAGTTTGTACCTTCTCCCAGTGACCTGCGTGGGTTTTCTCAGAGACCTTTAGTTTCCTCCCACACTTTAAAGATGTCCAGGTTTGTGGGTTAATTGACTTGGTCCCTTGTGTGTGTCTTGTAGTGCAGGGATCGCTGGTCGGCGCTTACTCTGTGGGCCGAAGGGCCTGTTTACGCCATGTATCTCTAAACTACACTGAACAACGGAAAATCTATATTAAGATCTCTGCAACAGACCTTGTGAGTTTTGCATTAACAATCAGTGCTTCAAAATATGAATTTGAAGGAGGTGCACGTGAATCACTGCCGTACCTGGAAGGGTGTTTGGGTCCCTGGATGGTTGTGACGGGGGTGACATAGGGCCAAGTGTTCATCGCACAGGGTTGAAGAGGAACATGCCAAGGGGTAGGGTGTGGTGGATGGAGAGGGATAAGCAAATTTGAGGGTCATGGAGAGAATGGTCCCTGCAGAAAGAAGAAAAGTAGAAAGGGGTGAAAGGAAAGAGATGACTGATGGTGGGATTATGTTGCAAGTGGCAGATATCACCAAAATGATATGTTGAATGAGGAGGCTATCGGATGAAAGGTGAGGATCAAGGGAACTGCCTGAGAGAAAGGGGGAAGTGAGTGCAAACATTCAGAAAATTGTGAAAATGCGAGTGTGGATTCCATTAGCTATGAAAACATAACACATTTCACAGGTCTTAGAACAGAAAACCTCATCTTGAAAATGGATGCTGCTGAAACAAAGAAACTGAGAGAAACTGCGCTCTTATAACAGGAGACATCATGGGAGGAGGTGTAGTCATAGAGATATAAAACTATACAGTGCGGAAGCAGCCCTTCTGCCCACCTTATTCATGCAAACCATGTTGTCCCATTTGCCTGCGTTTGCCCTCTAACCTTATCGAGGTAGCTATGGTAGTCGGTGAGTGTGCAGATATCAGGGGATAGTTTGTCTCTCGAGATGCAGATAGATCTAGGAAAGGGAGAGGTGTCAGAAATGTCCAAATGGATTTGAGGGCATATTGGAAGTTAGTAGCAAAGATGATAAAATTGACGAGTGCATCAATAAGCACTAAGGCAGTCATAGAACATCGAACAGTACTGCATAATAGGCCCTTCGGCCCACAATGTCTATACCGAACATGAAGCCAAGAAAAACTCTTACCTTCCTGCACATAATACATATCATCCGCTCCCTGCATATCCATATGCCTATTCAAAAGTCTCTTAAATGTCACTATCGTATCTGCCTCAACCACCATCCCGGCAGCACATTCCAGCCACTCGCCACCCCCTGTGTAAAAATAACTTACTCTGTACATCTCGTTAAACTTTACCTTTCTGATTCTGTTTACCCTATCTAAGCCTCTCATAATTTTGTACACCTCTATCAGGTCTCCCCACAACCTCCTGCGTTACAGAGAAAACAACCTTGCATCTGTCTAACCTGTCCCTGTAGCTTGTACCTCCGAATCCAGGCATCATTCTGGTAAACCTCCTCTGCAAGCCACCGCATCTGTCCTGTAATGAGGCGACCAGAAATGCACGCAATACTCCAAAAGTGTTCCAACCAAAGCCCGATAAAGCTGCATCATTACTTCCTGACTCTTGTACTGAATGCCCCGACCTACAAAAGCAAACATACCATATGCCTCTTTCACCACTTTTGTGTTGGCACTTTCAGCGATTTATGGACTTGGACCCCACGATCCCTCTGCACATCAATGAGTCATGCCAATAATTGTATATTTTCCCCTTGCATTTGCCTCCCTAAGTGCAACACCTCACACTTGCTCGGATTAAACTCCATTGCCATTTCTATAGCTGATCAATATCTGCTGTATACTTTGACAGCCTTCCTCACACTCCATGGCATTAGCAACCTTGGTCAACTGCAAACTTACTAACCAATCCCTCCACGTTTACATCCAAGTCAGAAACAGCAGAGGTCCCAGATTCCAGTGGAACTCCACTGGTCACAGACCTTCAGTCTCAATATTGCCCATCCACCACAATCCTCTGTCTTCTATCATAAGCTAGTTCCGAATCCATATGACGAAGTCACTGTTAATACCGTGCAACTTAATCTTCTGGATCAGCCAAGCATGGGGGACTTTATCAAATGCCTTACTAAAATCCATGCAGTTAACATCAACTTATTGATCACTGAGTTTTCAAATCTTCTATGTAGCCGATGAAAAGTCAGCCATAGCTCGTGCCCATACCTATTGCTGCACATTTGAAAAGTACGGCACAGTAACAGGCCCATTAGTTGACGATGTTTGTGCTGACCATGATGCCAGCTTAAACTATACATCGGGCCCCCCCATCCCCCACGTTGTCTCTAACTATTAATTCCCTGCTTGTCCATGTATCTATCCAAATCTGTACATAACTAAAGCTCTGATTATGTGCTCTTCCGGTTTGCGCATGTTTTCTATTTGCGCAAAAACAGTAGGTGATAGCGCTACGATTTTTCGCCAGCTCACTCATCATTCTTCTGTGCTGCAAGTGCAATAAGTTTTGTTCCGATCGGTGGTATATTGTAACGGTTAGTGAGGTTTAAAAATTGTAAAAACCACGCTGCGCAGATCGATCTGCTCTCCTGCCAGTCAGCACCGCGTAGATTGGTCTCTTCTCCTGTCACTCCCCGGGACGTTCCGCCCCTTCCTGCGTCATTGCAACTTTACTGGAGCTCGGGGACACTGTGGGTGGCCGGCGGAAGTCTCCAACCAGAAACAGGGACGTCGCCAAACGGAAAGCGGTGAAACTGGTTAGTCCCCAACGCCCCGCAGCTCCAGCCCCTTCCCCTCTGGTCCCCCTCACTGGCTCCTGCCACCTCCCCCATGATACTCCCCTCTCCCCCATGGCTCTTCCCCTGTCTTCTCCAAGCTTTCCAGCCCACACGCCGGCGCGGCCGTAGCTGCTGGTGCTTCCAGGCCGATCCGAGGCCTGCCTCCGAGGGTGCCGGCCCTCCGGGGCAGGCAAGAAGGGAGAGGAGCGGCAACCTCGAGATCCTGGGGAGGGAGAGTGTGGGAGGAGAGGGAATAGAGGGAGTGGAGGGGAGTAGGGAGAGGAGTTATGGAGGGAGGAAGTAACTGAGGGTAGGGGAAAGGTGAGGGAGGGATTGGGGAGGGGAGGAGGAGAGGGAGGAGATGAGGCGGGAGAGTGGAGGAGGAGGGGGAATAGAGGGAAAGGAGGGTAGTGGGGGAGGTGAGGATGGGTAGTGGGGGGGGATAGGGGAGGTGAGAATGGAGGAGGTGGGGGATAGGAGGGGGTAGGGAGGGGAGAGGAGTTATGGAGGGAGTGACAGAGTAAGGGGAGAGAGAGGTGAGGGAGGGATTGGGGGAGGGGAGGAGGAGAGGGGAAAGAAGAGGGAGGGTGAAGAGGGAGAGAGTTGCGCTTGTGTAGTTGGGGGCTATGGGCAAGTGGTAGAATATTGTGTTGGGGGACAAGCCTCCTGTGTTACAGGAACCCAACCGGTCCCACATAGTCTAGTGATTCTTAAATGCTGTTAATGTATCTGCTTCCACCACTTCCCCCGGCAGCAAGGTTGTGGCATTTACCAATCAACTAGCCACATTAATCTCCTTTAAACTTTCCCTTCATACCTTAAATCTATGCCCTGTGGTATTTGAAATTTCCACCCTTGGAAAAAGTCCACACATGTATCTCATAGTTTTATATACGTCTATCAAGTTGCTTTTCCTCACCCAAAAAAAATCTAAGTTCAGTGTCTCCTTGCAGTTGATACTCTCTAATCCAGGTGGCGATCCTGGATGATCACTGGTGATCCTATTTTGCACCCTCTCCACACGGTCTTTTTCCCAGAGACTTGGAATCAAAAACTGGAGAGTTGAGGTTTAAGTTGAGAGGGGAAAGATTTAAAAGAGACCAGAGGGGCCTTCTTGAGAGGATATGCATACGTGGAATGAGCTGTCACAGAAAGTGGTTGAGGCAGATTTAGTTTAGTTCAATTTAGTTTAGATCAGAAAAACAGCGTGGAAACAGGGACTTCCGCCCACCGAGTTCGTGCCTACCAGCGATCTTTGCACACTAACACGATCCCACACACATTAGGGACAATTTATTATTATACCAAGCCAATTAACCTACAAACCTGGACATCTTTGGAGTGTGGGAGGAAACCGCAGATTTCGGAGAAAACCCACGCAGGTCGCGAGGAGAACATATAAACTCGGTACAAACAAGTGCCCATAGTCAGGATCAAACCCGGGTCCCTGGCAGGGAACAAATCTAACGCTGCGCCACCGTGCTGCCCCTAGGTATGATAATATTTTAAAGACATTTGAACAGGAACATGGAAAGGAACTTTTTGAGGGATATGTGGCTAATGCAGACAAGCTAAATTGGGCATCTTTGTTGGCATGGCCAAATTGGACCAAAGAATCTATATCCGTGCTGACTTTATGACTCTTAAGATAAATGTTGTGCCTACTCAGACTTTGGAATTCTATAAGACTCACTTTTTGACGCAACATGTCTGATAAACTCTGTCAGAACTGGACAAAATAGAAAGCAAACCATGAATATTGTGGAGAGAGAAAGTGATCTGGAAACTTAATGTAGCATTTAACATCAGATTCATCTTTGTCCGTGTTATGTAAAGGTAATAAACGACTTTGGTATTCCGTAAAACGCAAGGAATCATGGAATTTGTCAAAGGTCATTCACCACAGCTCTCCATGCTGCACTGTCCCACCTGGAGCAGCAGGGGAGCTACGTGCGGATGCTCTTTGTGGACTACAGCTCTACTTTTAATACTATCCTTCCCCACAAACTGGTGGACAAACTGGGGGACTTGGGACTTCCACACTCCACCTGCATGTGGATAAATAGCTTCCTATCGGGTCGCAGCCAGAGAGTCAGAGTGGGCCATCACACATCCACGGCCCTCAGCCTCAGTACCGGCTCTCCACAGGGCTGCGTGCTGAGCCCCCTGCTCTACACCATCTACACACATGACTGCATCCCCACCCACCACAGCAACACCATTGTCGAATTTGCGGATGACACTACGGTGGTGGGACTCATCTCCAGGGGGGACGAGTGCGCCTATCGGGATGAGGCGGAACAGCTGACAGTGTGGTGTGGAGAAAATAACCTGCTCCTCAACACCTTAAAGACCAAGGAGATAATAATAGACTTCAGGAAGAACAAAACAGACATGGTACCACTGATCATCAGAGGGGACTGTGTGGAGAGGGTGGCGGATTTCCGCTTCCTGGGAATCCATATTGAGGAGGACCTGACGTGGAACGTGAACACTTCTGCGCTGCTGAAAAAGGTCCAGCAGAGACTGCACTTCCTGAGGGTGCTCAGGAAGAATAACATCACTCAGAGACTGCTGCTGTCCTTTTATCGGTGCTCCATTGAGAGCATCCTAACATACTGTGTATGCGCGTGGTACACCAGCTGCACAGCGGCTCAGAGGAAAGCGCTCCAGAGGGCCATTGACAATGCCCAGAGGATTGTCGGCTGCCCTCTCCCTACCTTGGAAGACTTACACAGTTCCCGCTGCATAAAAAAATCCCAGAATATTATAAAGGACATTTCCCACCCCGGACACTCCCTGTTTGAACTGTTGCCGTCAGGCAGACGGTAGAGATCTACAAGGACAAGGATAAACAGACTTAAAAACAGTTTTTACCCCACTGCTCTAAAGGCACTAAATGTAGCCGCCAAGGAACGCAGGGACTAAGGGACTGTGGTTGGTACACTGTGAAATCGACAGAAGGATGTAGGGTTGGGTGTTTATGCGTGCTATTTTCATATTTATTTTAGTTCATCATTTTTAATATTTTATCTTGTATGTATCGTTAACATTTAGAAATGTTTGAATGGTGCACTGACTGGCTGACATTTTTTAAATTTCGTTGTACATGGTTCATGTTACAATGACAATAAAGAAACTATTCTATTCTAAGGTGGGGGGGTGTTTGTGGGGGCGGAAGGGGGTCAAATGAGTGGAACAAGGTGAATATTGTGGAGAGAGAGTGATCTGGAAACTTAATATGGCATTTAACATCAGATTCATCTTTGTCCGTGTTACATGAGAATTAAGGGACAGAAGTTTAGGGGTAACGTGAGGGGGAACTTCTTTACTCAGAGGGTGGTGGCTGTGTGGAATGAGCTTCCAGCAGAAGTGGTGGAGGCAGGATCGATTTTAATATTTAAAGGTAAAGCGGATAGGTATATGGACGTGAAGGGAATGGAGGGGTATGGTCTGAGTGCAGGTAGATGGGACTAGGGGAAAACAAATGGTCGGCACGGACTGGAAGGGCCGAGAGGGCCTGTTTCCGTGCTGTAATTGTTATATGGTTATATGGTTATATGTAAAGGTAATAAACGACTTTGGTATTCGGTAAAACGCAAGAAATCATGGGATTTGTCAAAGGTCATTCACCATAAAGAAAAAGCGAACGAAGCACTGGCTGAAGAAACTGTGTATAAATTCTTATCTTTATTCATAATTTATGTGTAAATATATATTTAATCTGAGGAACGGGGGTGCTATAATGTGGTCACATTATAGGAAAATTAATGTATTCTAAACTGGAACACAAAGATGATAGTTTCTGAGTCAAACTATTCTGCTAATTTCAAGGCTATGGGATTCTTCAGCCTCATCTATGAATACAAATGAGCATTGAAATTCTCGATTCCAGAGAGACTCCCATAAATGCTTAGCTCCTCAACCTCCCAAAGGAACAAGTAGTGGGAGAGTGGGGTGCAACAGTGAGGGAGAAGGGGGCGATACAAGTGGGAGACGGGAGAGCGTGCACACAGACCTGTGCCTCATCCGCAGCCAGGATCGAGCCCTGGTCCCCGACGCCGTGGACGCTGGCGAGCCGCTGCTGGGCCGCCCCGTCTCCCCCCCCCCGGGTGTCCCGTCCCCGCTTGGGGGGCAGCCGGAGACGTCCCAGCGGCCCCAGGCCCACAGCCAGCGCAGAGAAGAAGCGCCCCCAGCTCAAATCCACCTGTCCCACCGGGCCAACCGACAGCCCCAGACTGACTATACCAGCGACCCCAGGCCCACAGCCAGCTTGGAGAAAGAGACCCAACCTCACCAGCGCAAAACCGCCTGTCCCGCCGGGCCAACCGATAGCCCACAGCCAGCGCGGAAAAGAAGCGCCAAATCCAGCCCAATTCCGCTGCAACTCCTGAGGAATGCACTCCCTGACGGGCCGGGGACCGCCAGCGGCTGCCGGCCAACCCTTCCCCCCCCTGGCGCCGGCAAAAGCCGAGCACCAGCCATCAACGGGGATACACACAAAGTGCTGCAGCAATTCAGCTGCCTACTACGCATGCCGGCTGCAAGCCCGGCCCAACACCTCTAACCGCCTCTGGCCTCCCTCGGACAGGGACAGGACACCCGGGGGATGGCCCAGCAGCAACTCAAGAGCGCCCGCAGTGCCGGAGACCCGGGCCCGACCCCGACCACGGACGAGCACGATCTCGCTCATTCACCAAAGCATAAAGCAATAGAAACGACAAAATAATCTTAGCTTTTAACAAAGGAACAATAAATACAACTAATTCAGAGGTTGAAAGCAGCTTTTTATTACCTAGAAGAATTAAACCTGGAAAAAACGGAATTAAGGTGTATATGTTCACAGCTCCACTGCTTTCCAGCAATGGTTATGCATAGTGACCTTTGACCTGGGCATGCACAGTCGGAATACAAAACTCGCTTATGGTGAAGCTGTGGGACTATGTAGGGTTACAGATAGGTCAGAGTGCAAGAGTGATGGTTTATTAAAATGGTAAACATCTATAGATTAAAATGGTAAACATCTAATTAAAACACAGGGTGATTCCTGGCAATGCACAGTACAATCATCCACACCCACTCTTGTCACTTTGCCCATTTTCTTTGTAGTCAGTGCGACTGTTAGAACAAGACCAATGCAAGCTAAAGGGGCATTTCTCTTTAGTATGTTGCAGATTGCAGGAGTCAACATTGAATTCCGTTTTCAACTCCTTCCTCTCATTTTAAACCTGTGTCCCCTACTTTATGATGCTTCTACCATGGGGGAAAAAGATTTTGGTTATCTACCTCTGACTACAAGATTTTGCCCCTCATAATCTTATACACTTATATCTGGTCACTGTTTTCTATCGCTCCAGGGGAAACAAACCCAGTTTATCCAATCACTTTCCATAACTAAAGTCCTCCAATCTAAGCAACATTCTGCACTCTCCAGCACAGTCACATCCTTCTTACAGTTTGGTAACCAGAATTACACACAATATTCAAAGTTCAGTCCAACAAATGTTTTGTAAAGTTGCACCAAAATATCCAAACTCAAATTTTATGCCCCAATCAAGCATGCCATATTTCTTCTTAATGTATAAATGTATATTGTGGAATATTCACCTAAGCTTTTGCTAAATATGCTTTATTGACAGATCAATCAATTACCATCATTAAGCCAATATCTGATGTGGAAGTGACAGAGCCAAATGAAGTCAGCCTCGAATGCGAGATTTCAGTTGCTGATGTGAAACCTCCAAAATGGTTACTAAATGGTGAAGTTCTTCATCCTTCTGAAAATGTGGACATTGAGCATTGTGGTACTATTCATCGTCTATTTCTGAAAAATACACATTGCAAGATGACTGGCATTGTACAGTTTACTGCTGGGAAAGCAAAATCTGAAGCAAGGGTAACCATTAAAGGTATTCATCCACGAAAGAGACTTGAATATAAGCACGTGGTTTTACAGACACAGACAGTATTTGTTCATAACCTGAAAATTCCTTTGCCTCCACAGATGCTGTATAACCTGTTGAGTTCTTTCAGCAATTTATATTTTACAACAGTATTTAGTACTTTGCTGTCATAACCCTGTTTTTCATAGTTTCTAACATGACGTCAAAGGGCCTGTCCCACTTTCACGACCTAATTCGCGACCTCTTTTGAAGAGCAAGGGTGAAGAGGAAGCACAAGAAGAGGTCTCAATGGGTGAATGGAGATGATGTGATGGACTATCCCAGTACACCAGCTGACTGGAAGAGAGTGGCGCTGGGCTTTGACAAAAGATGGAACTTTAAGCACACATGTGGGGCAGTGGATGGCAAGCATGTCATTCTTGTCCCTGTACCCCTCATTTTCCTTTTCATGACCATGCTGCGAGTATGAGTCGAGGGCAAACTCGGCAGAGGTCGTGAATTAAGTCGTGAAAGTGGGATAGGGGCTTTATTGGTGATATAAAAATCAGAACTTCAAAGCAACTTTGAATCTATTTTTCACTGTCTTCTGCATTGAGGGTAAACTCTGAGAGGATTTTAAATTTAGAACAATAGGGTTTAAATTAAAAAAGGACACAATTGCTGGATTAACTCAGCGGGTCAGGCAGCATCTCTGGAGAACATGGATAGGCGAGGGTCACGGAGGCACACATATAGAGGGTCACGGAGGCACACAGAGGGAGGGCCACGGAGGCACACAGAGAGGGTCACGGAGGCACATATAGAGAGGGTCATGGAGGCACGACATCGAGGCGGTGCGTAATGCGTCGAGGCAGCTACGGGTCGACAGGCCGTTGCCGCGTGGAATTTTTGAACATGGTCAGTTTTTCAGAGCCCCGCGCGACGTCGGGACCAGCTCCGCACAACTCTATACAGCTCCGGCAATCGAAGTGGGACCGGCCCCGTGAGGCCGGGCGGCTCAAGCGACCACGTTAGGTCGTGCTCACTGCATGGAGTCGCATGCTGGTGGGACAGGCCCTTTATGTTATAGTGTCAGAGACCTGAGTTTGATCCTGACTTTAGGTGCTGTCTATACGGAGTTCTCCCGTTCTCCCTGTAACCACATGGATTATCTCCGGGTGCTCCGGTTTCCTCCTGCATTCCAAAAAAGTGCAGGTTTGTAGGTTAATTGGCCTCTGTAAATTGTCCCTAGTGCCAAAAGAACTGTTCATGCTGTATCTCTAAACTATATTAAACTAAACTGACATGGTGCATGTATTCTCCAAAATAAATTATCCCAATGTTCTTTCTGCTGGATTCAAATTTAACTTCTTAAAGTTGAGTTCATCCAAAACTCGCCTACAAATCATGTTTGTTCAACATCAGTATGTTTGCATTTGTACATTGACTCATAATCAGAGAACAACTTGATTTTAAAATTCCCATTTTCAAGATCCTCCATGGGCTTGAGACTTGTGGAGATGTGTGATTTCCTTGTGTCTTATAACCCTTTGAGATCTCGAGTGCCTCTATTCTAATCTCCTTATACCCTTTCTCTTTCACCCCATTATTAGCATAGTTACCTGTCCAAGCCTGAAGTTCTCTCATTCAACGCCTCTTCTAAAGTTGTTAAACATTCCATCTCTCTATTTAAAGATGCACGTTTTGCCATTATCTTGTGAATCACTTAAAAATTGAATAATTACAAGCTGTTGGTTGATTGCTATAATTGCAAATTTACTAATTTTCCAGAGCCTCCATCAAAGGTAGTGAGAGAACTACAGAACATTACAGTGGAAGAGAAGAAGTCTATTACTTTGAGCTGTGAGTTCACACCTACTCCCAAGGTAGTCAGATGGTACAAAGACCTGAGCTTAATTGAATCTTCTGATCGATTCAAATTCATGCAAACTCAGAATGTGACAGAGCTTATGATTTCAAATCTCATCCCTGAAGATTCTGGTGAATATCGTTGTAAATCAAGTAATGCACAGACCACAGCCACTCTCACAGTTGAAGGTAAGAATTTTCAGCTGGCAGTAAAACATGCAACTTTATGTTCATGAAAACAGAAAAAGGTTAACATACTCCGTAGGTCACGCCGTTTCTGTGCGAAGAGAAAAATAATGAACATCTATACTATTACTAAAACTCTCATCTTGTCCTCTTCCGGTTTGCGTTGTTTTTAAATTTACCCTATATCGCTAGGATTTTCTCGCTACCTTACCGTTCTCCTGTGCTGCAAACGCACCAAGTTTTGCTCCGATCGGTGAAATATTACAAAAGTTATTAGTCTGTTATACACCGGGAGGTGACGCCCCTTCCGGCACCCGTTGTCAATCAAGGCGCCGAGAATAAAGCTGATGGAGGGGGAGGGAGTGTGGGCTGTGTTCCGCGGGCGGGGACTGGCTGTGGTCGCGGGCTGGCTGTGTTCGCAGGCGGGTGTTGGCTGTGGGCGGGGGCGGGCTGTGTTCGCGGGCGGGGCCTGTGGGCGCGACAGGTGCTGTGGACAGGAACCGGTGAGCCCACACACCCCCCTCCCAAACCCCCCACCTCATACCCACACCCACCCCTTCCCCACACCCACACCCACCCCTTCCCCACACCCACACCCCCCCTCCCCCACATACCCCCCTCCCCACACTAGGAATGTTGCAACATTTTGATATTTTAGAAATCAATCCTGTAATTTTTCCCATCAGATCAAGCATAAAAATAACTTTAATTTGATACCTAATTCACTTTCATATCTTCAGTATTAAAAAAATTATGGTCATTTTCATACTTGGAAATTAGCATCTTGTTCCCTATTGCTAATCCATTAGACTTAACACAAAAGTTGTGATCGAGGACAGTCAAAAGTCCATAACTTTCTTAAAAATTAAGAGAACTGAATGACATTTTCAGTTATTATAGATTGAAGCATTCTGAAACAAATATGAAACATCTTACTTGGATGACCTGAAATCAAAGCATATAATTAGTTAGTTACCTAATTGCAGCTAATTACAAAATTCAATTGTGACGGAAATAGTTGACCATTGACGGAAAATTGACCATTGTGACGGAAATAGTAATAAACACCGAAACTGCCTTGAAAATTCAAAAATGTGATATTCTCAAGATCAGAATCAGGGAACAACTTGATTTAAAATTCCCATTTTCAAGATCCTCCATGGACTTGAGACTTGTGGAGATGTGTGATTTCCTTGTGTCTTATAACCCTTTGAGCTCTCTTGAGTAAGTCCATAACAGACAGGTAAAGAAATTACAATTTCATGCAAAAGACCAAGTCTTTATGGAGAAAGTCATTTGCTAGCGGGTTCATTGGCATATCATAATCAGTAGCATCATCATACTTCTCAGATTGTAACCAATAAGTAACTCTGTACGCCTTGTTTTTCCTCAACTTTTCAATTTTGGCATTGTAAACTACAAGTTTTTGCTCTTCAAACCACACATGACATGCCTTTCTCACAATACTTTCCCATTCAGAATGTCCTGTAGATCATCACATTTGGAGCAGTCCAAATTCGGAAAATTTCTGCGAATGCTGTCTAAATCAGTCTCTTTTGCTGGGCATTTGGATTGACAATTTTGCATTTCTTCTTCAGAGACATCTGTTTAAAATGCAAATGGAAAAAAAAACACTAAACAGCATTAACAGAAACAAGTTATTTGCAGTTTTAGAAAAAAAGGTAGAAATGATAAAGTTAAACGCTAAAACAAATAGTAAATACCCAACAAAAAATCATATTAATCAGTTTCATCAAATCAATTAAATTCTTCTAATCAATTAAATTAATCTAAATTCAATTATCTAAACATCTATCAATTTCTTAAGAAAAGGCTAAACATTTTTAATATAGACTAAGTATCCAAATAACAAATAACAAACTGATCCCATTCACACAAGAATTCACAATATAACATGATTTTTAAATCTCACTTTGTCATGAATTTATATGCCAAATGGAAGGAATTTAATGTTTAATTCCCATAAATTAATCCAGAAACATCCACTCTCAAGATAATCAAAATCATTATTTGTTGCACAATACATCTGACTAAAAGTGTACTGTGAATATTTAGTATGAAAATGTTGATCGTGGTTAGACAATAACACAAAATATAGATGATTTAGATGTTCTTATGACATAATTGTGCAAAAATAATAATGAATTTGATTATCTTGAGAGTGGATGTTTCTCGAATGTGATCAATTGGAATGTTGCCAGTGCCATACATTTTAAGCCCATATTGGCAGGCAAGGCACGGCTGATTCGTATTGGGCCTAAATAACATTTTTGCATCATAAGATTAGAATGAAGCCACACCAAAAAGCAAGATAATATGTTAAATAAACACATATTAATAATATGTTAAATAAACAGAATGCTCCTGCCGTTGTGTTGGGGGAACAGGTGAGTGATGGAATATTGCATTGTGGAATGGGTTGCATTGGGGGCCCAGGCCTCCCTCCCGTGAGACTGGGACCAAACGTGTCCCACTTAGTCTAGTAGCAGATTAAAGATCCCTTATCAGCTCTTTTTATTTCACACCTACAGTATGTGCACATTTAAAATTTTTCAACTGTTATATATTAACTAGAAGGAACATTGGGCATAATTAATATTAACACTCATGGTATAAGTATTAAACCTCGATTATTGCAATTTGTGATTTTTTTTCAAATGATGCTCAGATGCGTTTTTAAATATTTTTTGTCACTACCATTTTGGGATACCTTTCTGCCATTTCATTTCCTTAAAATGTGCATTTTCTAATCATTTTTTACCCATAGAATTGCACAACATAGAAACAGGCCTGATGCCCTGCCTTGATAATACTCTTGATCATTTAAAAAAAATGCTATCAAATTTGTGAAACACACAAAATGTCATGCTGCCTATCCCTAATCAGTCCTTGCATTTAAAACAAAGTAAATAAATCCTGTATCTTAAAATCCCTTCCAATAACTTTCCCCAGCACTGATGTTAGGCTCACTGCTCTGCAGTTCCCTGCCTTCTTCCTTCTACCCTACTTAAGCAAAAGGGATAAGCATTAGTGATCCTCCAATTTTTCAGTAGCCCACCTGAGGATAATGAAGTTGAAAAAATCTGACGGGGGCCCCAGCAACTCTTCCCTTGCTTTCTATCCAAGGATGCTCTTGGACAGGTCGCAAAGATTTATCCACCTTTATGCATATCATGACCTCCAACACCACATTTGCAATGTTGATATACTTTATAATATCACTGTTCGCTACTCTGATCTCATTAGCGTCCATGTCCATCTGCATGTTGATAAGGATTTTCCATTTTTCCTTGGACAAAGTGGTGAAGAAGCCATTTGGCATGCTTGCCTTCATTGGGAAGGGTGTTGAATATATTACAAAAGTTTGGACATAATGATGCAGCTGTACAAGTTGTTGGTGAGACCATACTTGGAGTACAGTGTTCAGTTCTGTTTGCCCATCCAACAACCCCAGCAACATTTCCAAGGTGTGCTGTTGTGGTGTTAACTGACATTTGCAGGATAATACATTACAATCAATCACAATCACAATAATACTTTCTTAGCCAAGTATGTTTTGCAACATACAAGGAATTTCATTTGCCAAGTCAGTCATACAAATATAAAGCAACGGAACACACAAAATGCATGTTAACATAAACATCCACCACAGTGACTCCTCCACATTCCGCACTGTGATGGAAGGTGAAAAAAAAGTTCAAATCTCTTCCCTTCTATGCTCTCCTGTGGTCAGACGGGACGATCTTGACTCCCGTAGCCGGTGGCGTTTGGGCCCACTGCATTGGGGCGATCAGCTCCTGCATCAGGGGGATGTCAGCTCCCCCACGCTGGCGATCGGACCCCGGGTCAGGGCCAGTCGAGCCTCTGCGTCGTTGGAGCTTCCCGTATCGGCCTCTCTCGAGACTGCGAGCTCGTGATGGTAAGTCCACAGGCCACGGTTGGAGCGATCCCAGGGATCAGTTCCTATGTTAAGTCCACGCCCCGAGGTGGGGTTCATGTCAGTCCGATGTGGCTTCCAGCTCCATCGGTGGTAGACCGCAGAGTGACCGGAGATGCGATCCACATAAAACAAACCGGAGAACGTTGACACAAACTTTTAACACACATTAAAATGTAAAACAAAAAAGCCAAAAAAACAATCTGTTGGCAGGGCTGCCAATTGTGCGGCGTCCCTGGTGGTGGGGTGTGGCTTAGTGTTGGAGCATTTGACTGCAGATCAAGATGTCCCTGTTCATATCCATATGCTCCTTTGCCAGCTTTCTGTTGGCATGGGCAAGGTGGACTGAAGGATGTGTTTTTGTGCTGTGTAGCTCTATGACTACTATCCCTCTACTTAGATAGGATTAATAGGATTTTTCTCAGAGCTGGATTAGACATGATGGGCTAAATGGTGAAGTTCTCTGTTTTAAAGAAATATGGAAATTTGATTCCATGTTGGTTTCCAGTAGAGCAATCCCAATAACCATGTTCTAATTTTCTGTTTGCCCCTGAAATTTCCCCTGTATATTAATTCCTATTTGATTATTTGTGAGTCATTTGCAGTAGCCACTTGGCCTGCACATCTTTGGGGTGAGGGAAAAAACAGAGTAAGATGTAAACTTCGCAGAGACAACACTCAAGATCAGGATTAGAATTGAATTCCTGGTGCTTGAGTCTGTAGAACCAGTTGCTGTCCCGTCATCCTGTCTATTTTGGGTCTCCCATATTTAAGGCGCACTATCATTGGCAATTGCATTTAAACTCTAGACTTTCCTCCTTAAATCTTTCCTCAATGCTATTTTTGTTCTTCCTTTTGTATGAGAGTTTTGCCTTATCTAATTTTACTTGGTCATGTTGCTGTGAAGCTTGGAACATTTCACATCATTAAAGATATTGTCACTGTTCAGTCGGGATTGCTAGGACTCGAGCACTGAATCAACGTGAGGCTCTTGTGCCAGGAATTAAAGTTTACGGCAGTGATTGGCAATTATATATATATAAAGGTAAAAAGATAAACTAACTGTCTGTATTTGTATTGGCAGCTTTGAAAATAGAAATAACAAAACATTTGGAAGATGTAGATACTGAAGAGGAAAGCAATCTTGTATATTCATGTGAGCTGTCCCATGATATTGATGAAGTACAGTGGTATCTAAATGATACCCCCTTGTTCTCGAATAACGTCAATGAGATAAAGAAGAAAGGAAAGAGACACACATTAATTCTGAAAGGAGTAATGCTTGAAGACACAGGAGCAGTTATGTTTAAAGTGAGAAATGTGACAGAAACAGCACAGCTGACTGTACGAGGTAAACATTGTTATTGT
The DNA here is from genome assembly GCA_035221665.1 of Okamejei kenojei. Classification (NCBI taxonomy): domain Eukaryota; kingdom Metazoa; phylum Chordata; class Chondrichthyes; order Rajiformes; family Rajidae; genus Okamejei; species Okamejei kenojei. The sequence continues at coordinate 28,406,623 of CM069132.1, read as the reverse complement.
TTGTACATAATGAAAATATTTAAGTGCATAAAGTTTTCCAATGATTCATATTGAAATTTTATTCAAATAGAAGGTAAAATTAAAGTAATTGAATTAGTCATGTTATTGGCACTAGAGATCAAAAGGAGGAATTTAAATAGAATTGTGGAATTGTAATGACACAGAAAGAGGCAGTTTGGTTGTTTGGAACAGGGTACTGATTTTAGCTGATCAGCCATGATCATATCGAATGGAGGTGCTGGCTCGAAGGGCTGAATGGCCTACTCCTGCATCTTTTTTTATGTACTATGTTTCTATGTCATAATTATTCTGAGCAGTCAAAACGTACATGCCTAATGAGATAGACATTATATTGACATGTCACTAAACTGAAACATTAACTCTATTTTCTCTATTCACATATACTGCCTGACTGTTGAGTCTTACCAACATTTTCTGATTTTACTAAATATGTAAAATAGTTTTGCATTGCATCTCCCTTGTTTCTTTTGTCAGCATTTTAAATCTGTTTCACCTAGTCCTTGAATGATCTGTGAATGGAATAACCTCCCTCTCCTACCCAATGTAACCAGTTGTGATTTTATACAGCTCTATCAAATCTTCCTTCAACTTTTATTACTTGAAAAACAACCCTACACAGACATATACAAAAACAATCCATTCACAGATCATTGCTGAAATCCTTCATCTGTGGAAGGGTTCCACAATCATAGTCATTCTAGCAAATCTTGACATACTGGCTGGAGAACTGTGACCAGTGGAGTTCGACAGGAGAGAGAGAGATATATATGGACATAAAGTAGATATGCTGCTTAGTAAGTTTGCAGATGACATCAACATTGGTAGTTATGTACCATGAGGAAGGCTGTCAAAATATACTGTGAGACATAGATCAACTACAGAAATGGGTGGAGAAATGACAGATGGAGTTTAATAAAAGGAAACACGAGGTGTTATACATCTCCTCAGGTTTTGCACGTTGGGAGCACTGTGTGCAGTTCTGGCTGCCACATTGCAGGATGGATGTGGAGGCTTTGTAGAGGGAGCAGAGGAGGTTAACTAGGATGCTGCCTGGTTTAAAGGGTATTGGTTTTAAGGTAAAGTTGGACAGACTTGGATTGTTTTCTCTGGAATGCGAGAGGGTGAGGGGAGGCCTGATAGAAATATATAAAATTATGAGAGGCATTGGTAGGGTAGATAGTTGGACCCTTTTTCCCCTGGGTAGAAATGTTAAAGACGAGAGGGCATAGCTTTAAGGTAAGAAGTCAGAGTTTACATGAGATGTGTGGGGTAGGTTTTTTTTACACAGAAGGAAGTGGGTGCTTGGAACAGTCTGCCGGGGATGGTGGTGTGGGCAGATATGATAGTGGCCTTTAAAAAGCTAAGACAGAGTTTTATGCTCTATCTTAGAAAATATTCGGCAGACTAGCAACCTAATTTTGCATCCCATGCAAATTTCAACTAGAAATAATCTAAAGTGCAATTTATTCTGTGTGGTCAAAAGTGGACATCCTGGCACCCAAAAAAGCAGGTGTTAAGAGGTTGGATTTCTAGGTTTCGGGGCAGCAAGGTGGCGCAGAGGTAGAGTTGCTGCCTTATAGTGCTAGAGACCTGGGTTCAATCCTGACTACAGGTGCTGTCTGTACAGAGTTTGTAGGTTCTCCTCTTGACCTGAATGGGTTTTCTCCAGGATCTCTGGTTTACTCCTACACTCCAACGACGTACAGGGTTGTAGGTTAATTAGCTTGGTATAATTGTAAATTGTCCCTTGTGTGTGTAGGATAGCATTGGTGTGCAGGGATCACTGGTCGGCACTGACTCCGTGGGCTGAAGGGCCTGGTTCTGCGCTGTATCTCTAAACTAAACTAACCTGATTTCAATATAAAAGTCGATTATGCAAGATGGATTTTTAACCCTTCAGGGAATTTTGAAAATAAATATTTTTTCTGTCTCATTGCAGAAAAGCCCGTGGTCTTCATGAAACCATTGGATGACATTAATGGGGAAGAGAGAGGAATGATTACACTGGAGTGCGAAGTATCTAAAACTAAGGTCAATCCCATCTGGAAAAAAGATGACGTGGTTCTTGGTTCAAGTGACAAATATGAACTACTGCAGGCTGGAAAAACGCTTTGTCTTATAGTACATGACTTGAATAAAAGTGACGCTGGAGTGTACACTTGTGACATAGGCAGTGATAAAGCTAGTGCTAAAGTCACCATACAAGGTATGTAGTACCATTGGTTGTTAATTGTAAACTGATAATCAATTTCTTTAGATAAAAAATATATATAATTGAAACTAGTTCCAGTCTAATGGCTGCAGTTCTATACTCAGTAGTCCTGTGGGGTGAGTCTGTACTGTCGATGTAAAATGTCAATGACCTGACCCTACATATTAAAATGGGCTACTTGGGAAAGGCTTTCTCGGAAATGATCTTTTAAAAAGGTTTATACTTTGGCAGAACATTTGCGGTGACTGTCAGGTCTGGGATACTTATAATCAGATAATAAGGCATTATTATTATCTTTAAGAGAAAAGAAAGATATGAAATAACAAGCTCTTCTTGTCTGCCATATTGGTTGCTCAGTAATGATGCTGCTCAATTTACAAGTATATGAAGTAGTAAAAGTACATCAAACAGTGTAATTTAAGAAAATACAGTGTATGAAGCTCATGGAATTAGAATTAAATCTGGTGTGCACATTGTTTGGCCAAAAATTTATAAATTAAAAGGTTGGTAAATTGGGGGATGGGCAGGTAGGGGAGCAAAGAACATTCTTGATTGGTTTTACTCACTGCTTTTTCCCCCATATTTTTTCTGGTAACAAAATCCCACAAACATATTTTTTCAGTTCCTTGTTTTTTCTGATATGTTATGCAAACAAACTATCTGAGAGAACAAAATTCTGGTAATTCTGCAGTGTCATGTGCCACTAATTAAAATAATGCCCCCATGTTGTGCCTGTGGAAATCTGCATAACTAAATATCAATTATATTATAAAATGTATTGTTTGCTAACACCAATAGCATGATCACATATGTCTAATAATATATTTCTATTTCTATTGGCATTGTATTTGGCTTAGGAAAGAGCATTCTCTATTGCACACCTGGAGCATTATTAAAATGTTCCAAAGTATTATCCAATAGGATTTTACTCTATCTCTTTTACCTAATATTTTTGATACCCATTGCCCAATGGAGCAATCAGTAATAACGTATGCTTCTTATTTTGAATATTCTAATTTTCTCACTTTGTTACAGAACTAAACATTGGTATCACAAAACGGCTAAAGAGCACGGAGATTAAAGAAGGAGAAAGTGGATCTTTTGAATGCATACTTTCTCATGAAAGTATTGATGAATATTACTGGACAGTTAATGGAATGTTAGTGAAAGGCAATGAACGGTTTGAGGCATTTAATATTGGTCGAAAATATTTACTAAGCATTAAGGACACCACTCTGTCAGATGCAGGCGAAGTTGTTTTCTATGTACGAAATCTCAAGTCAAAGGCTTCTTTGATGGTCAAAGGTATGATCTGAAATCATCACTATTTATATAATTTACATTTTGGTGACTGTCTGAGCAAGCAGCAAGGTGGCACAACATTTAGCACTATTGCCTAATGTTCCAGGAACTGGGGTTTTTATCCTGACCATGGGAGTTCACTGTGTGGGGTTTGCATGTTTCCTGTCTGATTGCGTGGGATTCCCCAGGTGCTGCATTTTCCTCTCATATTGCAAAAATGTTTTGATGGGCTAATTGGCTGCATTAATTTATTATTCCCAGTAAGTGGCAAAATAAGCATACGAAATTTGATGGGCATGAGAAAGAGAACAAGTCAATGGGCTACAAGGAAACAAGGAGAGGGGGATTGGGCCTGATGGGATTGCCTTGCTTTGACCCAGTACTATTCTTCCATGTTGCAGTGAGTACTGGAAGTAAATAACCATTGAATAAACTCTAAGTAGTCGTTAAAACAAAACTGCAAATACCAGGTTTGTTAATACAAGAACATTATTACTGCTCAAGAGTAAGCCCTGAACTACAGTATAATGTAATACAATCCTAGATGGCTGAAGTTTTTGCATGTGAGATATACTCTTTTCACAGCTGGTCACTTAATATTAGTTGAGAATAGATATAATTTAGTAAAAATGAGTGAGAGAGAGAGAAATGAACAATTGTGTAGGAAAGAACTGCAGATGCTGGTTTAAATTGAAGGTAAACACAAACTGCTGGAGTAACTAAGCAGGACAAGCAGCATCTCTGAAGAGAAGGAATGGGTGACGTTACGGGTCGAGACCCTTCTTCAGACAATGATTCAGAAATGTTCAGAAATGAACATTTGATCTTTTAGTAAACTAAGTAGTCCAATTTCATTCATACTGTTCGTATGGAGAAAGAATTGCACCACCGTAATATGTTAGCTTATTAGCTCCTTCAGAATGAAAGATTAGTGATAATATACTACAGGCTATTTTTCTGATATGATGCAGGCTTTTGACTCCAGCAAATTGTTTATTACTTGGATTCCAGCATCTCTGGTTCCTCTTGTATCTATTTTTCTGACCACTCCATTGTTCACATTATTATTTTCTATCTTTCCAGTTTTCCTAGACTGTACAAGATTAGCTTGTAGAGGGCTGGGAACAACTTTTTAATGAATAACCTTACTCACTTCAACTACTAAGAGACATTGTAAAGAACTCAGTCAAACCTCTTGCCATATCTTTGCAGAGGAATGTTAATTTCCTGGAGTAGGTTACAAACACAAATAATTGTTAAAAATGGTCCTATGTAAACATTTAAAAGTAAGAATATTGATTTTTATGTTTTAGAAAAAACAACGGAAATCATAAAGAAACTTGAGGACAAGGTGGCAATAGTAGGTGAAGAGATTGTACTGTCCTGTGAATCATCAAAGCCTGATTCTTCATTGAAGTGGTTTAAGGATGGCAAAGTAATTAGAAAGAGCACCAAGTATGAAGTATCTCAGCATGGAATTGTAAACCAATTGACAATCCGTCAAGCCACTACAAAGGATTCTGGAGAATATGAATGCAGAGCAGAGAATTCTAAAACTAAAGCTTCTGTCACTGTAAAAGGTAAAATAAAAATATTCAGTTTTTAGATTCATATACTTTATTTCTTATTAATACCTGTTTGTATGTGGTTAGTATATTACAAATTATGACGCAGTCAAGAATCACCATTCACTAAACATAGAACATAGAATAGCACAGCACAGGAACTGATTTTGAATTACATGCCATTGTAAACATTTTTGTCTGTGTTCGCTATTTGGAAGTATGCATTATAAGGTGTCTCATTTTTAATCTTGTCTAATTGATTAAAATCATGTTGTTACATAGCACCTCGATTAGGATGGTAATTTGTATTTAAATTCTTTCAAACACATTGACAGGATTTCAATTGGTCGTTAAAATAATGTTTAAAATTCTAGGGAGATATTTCTATATTATTATTCACCTTTGCCCATGATTTTGCCCAATTGGTTACATGGTTGTTTTGCTAATAAGTAGGGAGTCTCCTGCTTGCTTGCTCATAAAGAACCATGGAAAGGTTTTGAATATTACTAACATTATAGAATTGAGGAAGCCACAGTGCAGGCATCCGGTTTTATCAACATCTACCAAAAGTGGCAATGGGCCTGTTTTTTAAGATGTATAGGCCATACTTTCACAATTTTCAAAAATGTACTCTATATTATTGTATCTCCCAGCTAGGAATGCGGAATTACCCTGTATCATTTAGTACTTATATTTATCTATGTAATTTTAAGTCATTTTATTTGTGAATATCTTTGTATTTTTACATCTTATCCAGAACTAGTAAATCGATTTACCAAAGAATTACATGACATTAAAACTGAAGAGAATGGATTTGTGATTTTTGAGTGTGAAACTGAGCAGCCAGCTGACAAGACTGTCTGGAGAAAAGGAATGGCAGAAATAAAGCCAAGCAAGAAGTACGAGATGAAACGGGAAGGCAGTTTACTCAGCCTTAAAATTAATCAGCTTGAGAAAAATGATAGTGACCACTACACGTGTGACATTGGTAATGCACAGTCAAGAGCTCTACTGTCGGTTGCAGGTCTGGACCATTTGTATTCCATAAATTGTTTTATCTTGTTTGCATTACTAATTAAAATAGAAACTTTTAACAAATTTAATGTGCCAACACCCATTATTCATGATCCAGTAATATTATGTAATGAGTATAGAAGTTTACATTTTTATGGCCACCTCAAGAAATAGTTTCATTGGCCCCTGTATAATACTTGGTTTTAATTTATTGTTTTGAAATTATATAAAACATAATCATTCAAGGGAGGAAAAGGTACTGTTATAAATTAACAGTTAAAGAAAATGCTTAATTATCTTCCATTTTTACCAGTGGTTATTAACTGATATTACCTTTATTTCATGTATTTGAATGGTATATTTATGATTGAGATTTATTTGCTTGACTATGTTTAGCAGCATGGAGTCATACTGTATGAAAACAGGTCCTTGGGCCCAATTTGCCCACGTCGACCAACATGCTCCATCTACACTAGTCCCACCTGCCTGCATTTGGCCCATATCCTTTGAAACCTATCCAATCCATATACCTGTCCAAATGTCTTTTAAACATTGTGATAGTACCTGCCTCAACTATCCCTTCTGACAGCTGTTTCAATACAGCCACCACCATTTATGTTAAAATAAAATTGCCCCTCAGGTTCCTATTACATTTTTCCTCCCACACCTTTAACCTATGTCCTCTGGTTCTTGATTTCTCTATTTTGGGTAAAAGACTGTGCATTTACTGGGAGTCAGAACTGGACCTAGGGTGGAGATTTTTGATTGGAGATAGGCTAACTTTGAGGGAATGCGTAAGGATTTTAAAGGAGTGAATTGGGACACTTTGTTTCATGGGAAGGATGTAGAAGAGAAATGGAGGACATTTAAAGGGGAAATTGTAAGAGTACAGAATCTTTATGTCCCTGTTAGGTTGAAAGGAAATAGTAAAAATTGGAAAGAGCCATGGTTTTCAAGGGAAATTGGACACTTGTTTCGAAAAAAGAGAGATATCTACAATAATTATAGGAGGCATGGAGTAAATTAGGTGCTAGAGGAGTATAAAGAATGTAAAAAGAATCTTAAGAAAGAAATTAGGAAGGCTAAAAGAAGATATGAGGTTGCTTTGGCAAGAAAGGTGAAAGTAAACCCAAAGGGTTTCTACAGCTATATTAATAGCAAAAGGATAACGAGGGATAAAATTGGACCATTAGAGAACCAGAATGGACAGCTATCTGCAGAGCCAAAAGAGATGGGGGAGATATTGAACAATTTCTTTTCTTCGGTATTCACCAAGGAGAAGGATATTGAACTCTGTGAGTTAAGGGGAAAAAGTAGAGTAGCTATGGAAACTATGAGATTCAAAGAGGAGGAAGCACTGACACTTTTGAAAAATATAAAAGTGGATAAGTCTCCAGGTCCTGACAGGATATTCCCTAGGACATTGAGGGAAGTTAGTGTAGAAATAGCAGGAGCTATGACAGAAATATTTCAAATGTCATTAGAAACGGGAATAGTGCCGGAGGATTGGCGTACTGCGCATGTTGTTCCATTGTTTAAAAAGGGTTCAAAGAATAAACCTAGCAATTATAGACCTATTAGTTTGACGTCAGTGGTGGGCAAATTAATGGAAAGGATACTTAGGATAATATATATAAGCATCTGGATAAACAGGGTCTGATCAGGAACAGTCAACATGGATTTGTGCCTGGAAGGTCATGTTTGACAAACCTTCTTGAATAATTTGAAGCGGTAACTAGGGAAATTGATGAGGGTAAAGCAGTGGATGTTGTCTATATGGATTTCAGTAAGGCCTTTGACAAGGTTCCCCATGGAAGGTTGGTTAAGAAGGTTCAATCTTTGGGTGTTAATGGCGGAGTAGCAAGATGGATTCAACAGTGGCTAACGGTGGATGGCTGTTTGTCAGGTTGGAAGCCGGTGACCAGTGGGGTGCCTCAGGGATCTGTGTTGGGTCCACTGTTGTTTGTCATGTACATCAATGATCTGGATGATGGGGTGGAAAATTGGATCAGTAAGTATGCAGATGATACTAAGATAGGTGGTGTTGTGGATAATGAAGTAGATTTTCAAAGTCTACAGAGAGATTTGGGCCATTTGGAAAAGTGGGCTCAAAGATGGCAGATGGAGTTTAATGCTGATAAGTGTGAAGTGCTACATCTTGGCAGGACAAATCAAAATAGGACGTACATGGTAAATGGTAGGGAATTGAGGAATGCTGTGGAACAGAGGGATCTAGGAATAACTGTGCATAGTTCCCTGAAGGTGGAATCGCATGTAGATAGGGTGGTAAAGAAAACCTTTGGTGTGCTGGCCTTTATAAATCAGAGCATTGAATATAGGAGTAGGGAAGTAATGTTAAAATTGTACAAGGCATTGGTAAGACCAATTCTGGAGTATGGTGTACAATTTTGGTCGCCTAGTTATAGGAAGGATGTCAACAAAATAGAGAGAGTACAGAGGAGATTTACTAGAATGTTGCCAGGGTTCCAGCAACTATGTTACAGAGAAAGGTTGAACAAGTTAGGTCTTTATTCTTTGGAGCGCAGAAGGTTAAGGGGGGACTTGATTGAGGTCTTTAAAATGATGAAAGGGATAGACAGAGTTGACGTGGATACGTTTTTCCCATTGAGGGTAGGGAAGATTCAAACAAGAGGGCATGACATGAGAATTAAGGGACAGAGGTTTCGGGGTAACGTGAGGGGGAACTTCTTTACTCAGAGGGTGGTGGCTGTGTGGAATGAGCTTGCAGCAGAAGTGGTGGAGGCAGGATCGATTTTAACATTTAAGAGTAAAGTGGATAGGTATATGGACGTGAAGGGAATGGAGGGGTATGGTCTGAGTGCAGGTAGATGGGACTAGGGGAAAACAAATGGTCGGCACGGACTGGAAGGGCCGAGAGGGCCTGTTTCCGTGCTGTAATTGTTATATGGTTATATGGTTATACCCTATCTAATCCTCTCATGATCTTATGCACCTCTATAAGATTATCCCTTATCCTTCTGTTCCAAGGAATAAAGTCCTAGCCTGCTCAACCTCTCCCTGTAACTCAGGCCCTTGTCCCGGCAACATCCCTGTAAATATTTTCTGCATTCGTTCCAGTTTAAAAATATATTTTCTATGACCGGTTGACGAAAATGGATCACGATGCTTCAAATATGGCCTCACCAACTATAACATAGCATCCCAACTACTATAGTCAATACCATGACTGATGAAGGTCAATGTGCTGAAAGTCTTCTTGACCACCCTACCTATGTGTGATGCCACTTTCAAGGAACTATGTACCTGTACTCCGTGATCCCTCCATTCTACAACACTCCCCAGAGCCCTACCATTCACTGTGAAGGTTCTGCTAGGGTTTGACTTTCCAAAATGCCCTCTACATATTGTCCAAGGAAGCTTTCCTGAACACATTTCACAAATTCCACCCCATCCAAGTTTCTTCGATCAAATTCTGTTCAGCAAATTTAGAAAAGCTTAACATTTTTGAAAATATTTGCAATGAGATAGACAATTATTTCTTAATGCAATTAAGTCATCTTTTTGAGTGTTTAGGAATAGAAGGGAATTTTGAATTTACTGAAATATTTACTGGAACACAGTATCAAGCTTAAGAACAATTTCAACCACCTAAAGTTGACTTTGTTAATATTTGTCATTAGATTATACACTTTTACTAAATAAAGAGTCACAGCTAGGGTAGATAGCATATTTTCCTATGGTAGGGGTATCAAAAACAAGAGGGCATAGGTTCAAGGTGAGAGGAGTTGTGAAGGGAATTTGAGGGGAAAGTTTTCTTTTCAGTGTGGTTAATATGTGAAATCATTCCCAAATGACATGGTGAATCAGATACAACAATATGTTTAAAATATATGTAGACATGCAGTTGAATAGGCATGTAAAGATATGGACCTAGTGCAGATAAATGCGATTAGTATAGATGGGCCGAAGGGTCAGTTTCTGTGCTGTACAACCCTATGGTTCTAAATATTGTATACTTAATACATCACGTTAACATTTTTGACAGTTCCTGAGTAAATGGCAAATGCTTTTGGTCAGTGAGAAATCTAATTATCTTTGTCTTGCCTGTATTATCTTCACTATTAATTTGTTCTAATCATAACTTTCATTGTATGGGATAAAAAGTACAAATTTCCAAATCCCAGGGCTGATTTTCTTCAATCTATTCCCTGCCTTTTGCTGGCAATGGTTGGTGGTCATCGTGTAGTGCAAATCAGAATCCTAAGGCATAAATGAATCTCACACAGAGCAAGCCTCAAACACAATCTTGATCTTAAAGGAATTCTTGAAAGCTGCTGAAAAAGGACTTTTAGATACTAACCTCAACTATACCAATCCATTGCCCAATTTTTTATCAATATTCCCACCTATCACCCGATAAATAAGTGTAGATCGTAGGTATCTTATGAGTTAATGCAATTTGGGCATCTAGATGACACTTTTATAACCTACTAATTCATCTGACCACTGACTTGTACACATCCATCTAGAGTATGACTTTAATGAATTTTTTTAAATATTAGCTCAAGAAGGGCAAAAGGAATGATTTTATTTCTCCATCACACGTCTAAATAGAGTGGATGTGAAAATACAATCATTTTGGGATACATGTTGTCTGATCATTATTGACATCAGCTGGTTGTTGGTTATTCTGGTCATGTTTCTGCACATCCAGCCAGCTGTGAGAAGACTGTATAACCTGCATGCAAATTAGGGGCCGTTGTAATAATAGGTTACTAATCTGATTCTAAAATTGTGCAAAGATGAAAGTTTTGCCTCCAGAGAATAAAGGATGCACTATAAACCACAGGATTGTGGGTATCTGGTTACTATAGTACTTTTTGAATTATCACAGATGTTTTCTCTTTGAAATTTGCATTTTCTGTACCATTAGATTATTTAAAGGCTGTCAATGTGCATGTTGCTTATGATAGAAGACATTCTTGGCACTTTAATTTAATTGCATGAACAACAGCCACAACAGGCTATTGACTGACATTAATTAAGCATGTGAAGAGACAAAGGAATGGGAAGGCTACTTGAACATAACCTTCTCCACCATTTTTTAAGTGTCACAGTGATTCCTTGATCTGTCTGAGAAGTACACGAAACGGCTCTTTAGTCAAAATGAAATAGCATACCTAGACAGCTTTCTGCTGCAAGCTGGTCTAGTTGTTCATTTTGTCTCTGAAAATCCTAACAACTCTTAACTTTCACGACACTACATGAATATTTACAGAATCCCTCATTTGGTTGTTCGGAAATATTTCAAGCAAGCAGCCTATGCTTTTTTATCAGAACCAAAAGGTGCAAACTAGTAGAATAGAAACCAGCAGTCAATACGAGAGAGCTCTGATTAGTTGCTGGGTTCTGTTGCAAGCATGCATGTAACCATCAGTTCTGTCATATCTAGTTACTGATGATTGCCTTAGATTTATTCATCCTGCACGTTATTATTTATCCACAATTCAATAGACAATTCCACTAATTCATGAATACAAGTATTCTTTTAGTGGATATAGGACTGCTGCTCCTTGTATATTTTTTGATACTCTGGAAGCCAGAAATATGATATGAGACTTTGGGTGCTGTGGTCAGGTCTGAGGTTCCATTTAGAATAACCACAATAATTGCGGGTAATTTTCTTCACATGGAATACAGAAGAGAAATGGCAGAAGGAACTCCTTAAATCTTTTGGTAATGTGAAGGAAAGAATGGAAGAAGAATATCCTGCAGTCGGTGATTCCGAGGATAAGTTATCCAAATGTTTCCACAATCCTGTTCTGCAATAGCAGTCCTTTATTTCTTCATTTGACAATTGCTGAACTATAAAACAAATAGCATTGAAAACTACTGAATCATCTGTCGTATATATGTAAACCTTACCCGCTGGAAAACAACTTTGTAGACAACGATTTGAAATATAAAAGGATGATATCTTTAATGCTTCCAAAAATAGTTTTTATATTTTTCCTGCCTAAATATCACAGGGCTAAATTTCAAAAACATCTGTTGCACCTGCGAAATGCTCCCACTAAGGTGTGGGTGTATACCTTTTAAGGGACTTCTGTTTGTCAATTTGTAACAATTGAGATACTTAAGACCTGACACTGAGACTGTATGGATGACTGATCCCAAGATGTGCATTGTTAGTAGACTTTAGAAAATATTACTACCACATGCTGTTACTAGTATAAAATAGGTATATATGTAATTTGAATAAGAAAAAGCAGTAGTGAAAAGGAATATGTAGGTGAGGCAAGTGCTCAGATGTGTGTTGAAAATAATTGTTGCAGCATATGATGATGGAAAATGAAAATGTAACAGCTTTCTGAGGTCAATCATTTTCTTTTATATAGCAGTGTAATCAAACATGGCTGAAGGCTAGTTTTTAAATTGTTATGCTATGTTAACGTATGTGGTATTATTTATTGAATTTTAAATATTGGTTGTTGAAGTGGATAGTGCAAGTTGCATTTTATAGCGAGACGCGTGTTGTCAAACAAAGTGATCTTTATTAAGTTAACACAAAACAGCTCTCAGAACCACAAGGGCAAGGCCATTACTAGCGGTATATATACTCCAGGGGGTACCCGTGACCTGCTCTTCCCGCCATACCAAGTCTCGTGACCCAGAGCCGAGGGTTCGCAGCACGAGTGGCTAACCACCAGGGACAGCCACAGGACACCCCCCAGAACCAAAGGCACAGAATCGAAAGGGAAGACGAATGAGGCGTTGGCCCCTCACATCGACTAACAGCGATTGAGCCTGCAGGAAATCGGCGCCCAGCAACAGCTGGGACATGTCGGCAACGATGAACAGCTAGGTGAAATGGCAAGAGCCAAAGATGAGGGGGATCGTGCGGACGCCATAAGTCCGTATGATGCTGCCATTCGCGGCAGTTAACGAAGGTCCCCACTTCCCAGAATGAGTGGCCACCCCCGATGGGGGCAAAATGCTGACCTCCGCTCCTGTGTCCTCCAGGAATCGTTGTCCTTGAGTGCCGGTCCCATGCGTACAGGCAGCGTATTTGGCCGACCGCCGAGGTGCTTACTGGTGGCCGGCCCCGGCATTTCACGGAAACGAGCAGGGCGAGCGGCATAGGTGGGCCGCGGAACCCCAGCCTTGGTGGTAGAAGCACCACTTCTTTTTACCGGCTTCAGCCGGAGCGAGAGAGTCAGCTGTGCCCCCCGTGGGAGCGGCCCCTAGTGGCTGTGTTTTCCAGGGCGTCAACACCCGATTGAGCGAACCGCTGCTCTGCAGCATGGACAACCACAGTTCGTCGGCGCGTTCTGCTAGCTGCCGGGGGTCGTTGAAACTCTCACCTGAGAGCAGCAGGCGGATGTCATCTGGCAACTGCTCCAGGAAGGCGTACTCAAAGAGCAGGCAGGGCCAGTGGCCGTCCATCAGCGTGAGCATTTTGCACATTAGGACCGATGGCTTGTGGTCGCCGAGCCAGTCCATATGAAGGAGCCGCGCCGCTCGATCCAGGCGGCTGATCCCGAGCCCGAAGCAGCACCTTGAAGCCCTCAAACTTATCGGCAGCCGGTGGCTTGCTTGGGTAAGGAACCAAGCGACCGGCAGTCTCCTGATCGAGCGCGCCGACCACGTAATAGTAGTGGGTGTCGTCAGCTGTGATTCGGCGGATGTGGAACTGGGATTCGGCCTGCTTGAACCACACCCGGGGCTGCGAGATCCAGAAAGCCGGCAGCTTAAGTGCGACAGCGTTTTATTGGGCTGGATCGGCGGCAACGGCAGATTGAGCATTGGCAGCGTCCATTTTTACAATCCAAAATCGACACACTAATCCACATCCTTCCTCTTAAAGAATTAAATGCAAATGTAAAACTACTGATTACATAAAGTGCATATAGTATGTGTCCATATGCTGGAGGAAGTTCAAACATAGCCCGGGTACTTTATGGTGGGCTTACAGACACGGCCTGCAAGCGTACAGTACATCTTCTCCCGTCCCCGGAGACGCGATTGGTGGTGAAATAGGTGTGGGAGATTGAATCGGCATTCCCAGTGATGAAACAGAAGACTTCGAAACAGGTGGAGGCAGCGTGGCCATAGGTGAAGTAACCGGATCAGAAACAAGTTGTCGTGCTGGTATGGTTGGTCTGATGTCGCTGGATGTGGATGGAAGTATACCGGTGTGGTCTGGATAGTAACTGAGGTGATGATGGCTCATTCACAGGCAGGATGTGCTGTCTATTACGTCTGTTGGTGCCGCCATCGGCATTGACCAAGTATGAACGTGGCTCGGAGGCAGTTCCAGAAATTACACCGAGGCGGTCGTGACCTTTATCGGTTTGCAGATGCACCATCTGTCCCTCGGCAAGTGGTTGACAGGTGGTGCATCTGTCTTGCACGTCTTATCATACCACCCTTTCTGAACATTGAGCTTTTGTTGTTGCCTGGGCTGGACGTCTGACGGTGGGAACAGGCAATATCGCTCGGGTCTGCCTTGACATCAGATGCTGGGCGGGAAAACCCAATATCGGGTCGCGGGAGATGTTGCGCAGGTTAAGCAGGTCCAGGTACATGTCTGGTCAGAGAAATGGCCTGCCAGCTTCTGGATTACCCCTGCAGAGGTGGAGCTACTTAGAAGATTGATGTAAAATCAACCAGATTATGAGTCGACTAGAACCAGGTATTGTTTGCCACGCAACTCAAAAATGTCAGTTGCCGCTGTGGACCACAGGAGGTCAGGAACCGGGTGTGAGAGAAGTGGCTGCAGTGTTGGTGTGGTGCCAAACTGTTACACACTGCACAGGATTTCACTTTCTCATGAATGTAATCGGCCATGCCAGGCCAGAAAAACATGCTTTTTGCTCGCTGGACAGTTGCTTCCGCGCCTGGGTGCCCTTCATGGATGGCATCAAAATAGTTGCTATGTAGAGAGGCAGGAACTACAGCTTTGTGGCCCTTGACGATAATGCCATCTTGTAGTACTAGTTCATCACGAACGACAAAGAAGGGCCGGATTGGGAGTGGTAGATTGTATTGCTTGTCTGGCCAACCGTGCTTAATGACAGCGGAGAGTGATCGTATGGTATCGGGTCAGCAGCAGTGTGGGCTACCAGGTCCTCCAAACAGGACGAGGGAACATAGGAAACAGTCATAACCACGGAACTGTCATCTGGTGCGGATGAACCCTCGCAGGTCTTTTGAGGAGCATGTGACAGGGTGTCAACCAGGTGCATGTCCTTGCCACGTTTGTAAGTTAGAACAATGTCATACTTCCTGTAGCAACATCCATTGAAGGCGTCCTGGAGAAGCGAGTATCGGTTTGTTCAGAATGCTGATCAGGGGTTGATGGTCAGTCTCAATCGTGACTGTTTTCCCGAAGATAAAGTCATTAAACTTCCTGCATGAGCAATTCCTTTTCAATCTGGGCATAGCGTTGTTCTGTGTCTGTCATGGTGAGAGAAGCATAGGCAACAGGCCTGTTGCCGTCACCATCTTGGAGGCAAGCTGCTCCTAAACCATACTGTGAGGCATCACAAGTCAGTGTGTCCGGAAGTCTAGCATCAAAGTAGGAGAGAGTGGGGGCGCAAGACATCTGTTGTTTGAGAGTGTCAAACGCCCTCTGCTGTTGTTCATGCCAGGCCCAGACAGTGTCTTTGTGGGTTAGCTGGCGCAGTGGGGCCGATATTTCACTGAAGTTTGGAATTAATTTCCCCAAGTAGTTTACTATGCCAAGAAATCTCTGCAGGCTGAGTACGTCTGTGGGTGCTGATAACTCGTTGATGGTGATGGTCTTTGATGGATTGGGTTTGAGGCAGTTAGTGAACACATGGCCTATGTAGTTCACCTCATTGACTCTGAATTTACCTTTAGAGGGTTTAACGAGGTTGACTATCTTTCTCTCTCTGTCCCTCCCTCTCAGGGCCCTCTCTCTCCCTCCCTCCCTCCCTCCCGGGGCCGACCCTCTCACTGTCTCTCTCTCCCTCCCTCTCGGGGCCGCCCCTTCCTGCGCCATCGTGTCTTTACTGAGGGATGCTGCGGGTGGCCAGCGGAGGTCTCACAATTGTCGGAGGGTCCGGAAGCGGCCTGTCCCGGCCCGGCACGGGAGATGTCACCAAATGCAAAGTGGAGAATCTGATCCCGACGGAGGAGAACGTCCAGTGACCAGCGCCCGCTGTGAGTCCCCATCACACCGCCAGCTCCAGCCCCTTCCCCTCTGATCTCCCTCGCTGGCTCCTGCTCCCCTGCTCTGTGATACCCCTCTTTTCCCCACAACCCCCGTCTTTTCTCTGAGCTCTCTTCCCCCGCCCACACACACCTCCGCCCACACCCCTCACCCCTACCCACACAACCTCCCCCCGCCCACACACCCCCCCTCCCCCCTGCCCAAACAATGGAATTTACATTACAGGAAGATTTCAGTAATATGAGAAATGGAAGGTGATGGTTATCCATGTAGTCGGCCTCTCTTTCCTGTTGCAACAACTCTGACAACTTCCCTGCACTCTTTTCAACTGATTGAAGCGTGTGAGGGATATTTTTCTTTCTCCGAGGGCTGACTCCCTCGATTGTGCCCTGGATGGTCTGTCATGTGAAACGTTGTGATTGGCATGCTGAATAATTATACCTGCTTACAGCTAGAATATTTTCTCAAGTACAATGGCAAAGCATCAGAAATATGCAAGATAATGGTAAACAGAATGGTGGTGGCAATACTTGGCAGTAACAACAGAAGGAAGGACTGTAATGTTGAATTGATTAAATGAAATAAAAATAGAAACATGGAATTTGAGATTATTGATAATGTTAAGGTAACATGATGTAAGGTAGCACTGACAATGACAGTAACACCAGTATGTAAGTCTTATCGTAAGCAGCTTTATTCAGGTTATTTGTCTATTTTTATTGTGCATTGTTTACCAAATTTTTGAGCCAATCATTGATTGTATATTAATCATAGACTGTTTGTACCTGGCATAGTAGCAGACACCCTTTTCTCAACTGCTGGATATATCTTCAATGCCCATTAATCTTCTAGAGCACCCTCTGACAATTTAGAAGCCATCTTAATGGACATTTACTGCCTTCAAATTCATGGAAGTGTATGCTGTACCTCAGCTTTAAGATGTTACAGGCTAGCAGGAATTGTTTGTGTGTTAGCCAAGATCCCCATTTTACTTCATCCAAGGAATTAACTGTGCAACATCAAGCATATCCATCAAAAGGCATTGTGCATCACAGGTGTGTTGTCACTGTGTGAACAACCCGATGGTCCTGCCCACTTTAATATTTAAGATTTAAACATTCAACCTAAGCACTAAAAGTTTGATGTATAATAACATAGAGATTGAAAGGTTCATATACAATCTCTCCAAAATAATAAATTGCATGGAGGTACATAACATTTCAGCTAACTACATCTGTGAAAGGAATGCTGTGCTGTGTACTTACGTTGTTTGAAAACTATGTTCACACTTGTTTTATTAATAACATCAAAGACAGTATGGGTTAGATTTAAATCTAGGTCTTAAAAGAAGAATTCTTACTTGCTCCTCCTCCTGGTCCTCCTGCAAAGGAAGAAAGTATGCAATTCTTATGTACTAATTACAGGTCAGAAAGTTCGAATGGTTGAAGATCTTGAAGATGTTGAAGTCTTTGAAGGAGAACTGGCAACATTTAATTGCCGGATATCGCCATCAGATTATACTAATGTTCAGTGGTCCTTGGATAAAACACCGCTCCATACCAATGACGTGAATGAAATCAAATCGCTAGAGAATGGCTATCATACTTTAACTGTTAAAAAACTTTCAGTCAAAGATTCTGGTAATATAACATTTGAGGCTGGAGATAAGAAAACATCTGCTGTCCTTACAGTGAAAGGTAAAGTTTTTATTAAAAATATATTCAAATAACATGAGAAATGTACCTGTAAGATAAATACTGTAAAAGCATTTCTTCCCTTCAATGAACCATGATGCAAGTTTTTTGTAACAAACAACATCACGATTATATATAATTGCACATTGTAGTTTCTCCAAAGATTTGGAGGTAGCTTCTTTATTCCATTCAATGTAAAGTTGATGTTAATACTAAAGCACTGGTCAGATCAGTGCATTTTAGTCAGCAATGTTAGGATGGCTTTGAATTAATGAGAGGCTGCTGCAGGGATTGGTTCTGCGATCCTTGCTTTTCTCAATCTATATCAGTGATTTAGAGGAGGAGACCAAGTGTAATGTACCCAGCTTTGCTGATTTTACAAATGGCAGAGTGAGCTATGAGAAAGGGAGGCTTCAGGAAGGTATATCGCACATATATCTTGCAGCCCATCTTAAATAGATGGACAACATTAGCCACCCTCTAGTCTTCCTGCATCTAATGATTCATAAGTCTAAGCAAGGGCGTCTGCAATTTCTGTAGCTTCCCACATCATTCTCTGATATATCTGATCAGGCCTGGGAGATTGTTCTACCTTCATATGCCTTAGGGCATTTAGCACACGCTTCTACCATAATTCTGACTGTCCTCAAGACACTTCTACTAACAGTCACAAGATTCCCAGTCATCATGTCTTTCTCCATGGTATAAAATAATGGAGAAATACTCATTGAGGACCTTATCCATAGCCTGTGGCTCCACACATGGATAACCTTTAGTTTCCCTGGGGCCCTATTCTCCTTCTAGTCACCGTCATTCCCTTAATGTACATAAAATCTTTGGGTTTCACTTGATATTATCTGCAAGAGCTATCTCCTGCCATCTTCTTACCCTCCCGATTTACTTCTTAAACTCCTCAGTTTCTGAAACTCCTCCAGATATACACTTGATCCCAGCTGCCTATCCCTGTCCCAGGCACCCTTCGTTTACATAACCAGAGCATCAATTTTTCTTGGCAACCGCTTCCTCATGCCCACCTGCCTTGCTCTTCACTATAACTGCATGCTTGTTATCGTGAACTGAACTCTTGTTATCACACTTATATGCATTCCATTTTTCGGTTGTTCTTTTGCCCGCAACATACTCCAATGAACTTGAACACTTTCCTGTCCATTTGCATCAAAGTTGGCCTTGCCCCAATTCAGAATTGGGAAGGCATTGCAGATGCTGGTTTAAACCGAAGATAGACACAAAAAGCTGGAGTAACTCAGCGGGTCAGACAGCATGTCTGGGGAAAAGGAATAGGTGACATTTCGGGTCGAGACCCTTCAGACTGAAAGTCAAGGGAAAGGGAAATGAGATATATAGATGGTAATATAGAGAGATGTAGAACAAATGAATGAAAGATATGCAAAAAAGTAACGATGATAATGAAAACAGGCCATTGTTAGCAGTTGGCTAGGTGAAAACGAGCTAGACAATGAAACTCCCCAGATCGACAGTGAAACTAATACAACTGAGGGGGAAGGACCGACGGAGAGAGAGGGGATGCAAGGATTACTTCAAGTTAGAGAAATCAATGTTTATCCCGCTGGGTTGTAAGCTGCCCAAGCGAAATATGAGGTGCTGTTCCTCCAATTTGTGTTTGGCCTCACTCTGACAATGGAGGAGGCCCAGCACTGAAAGGTTAGTATGGAAATGGGAAGGGGCGGTTAAAGTGTTTGGCAACCGGGAGATCATGTTGGCCCAGGCGGACTGAGCGAAGGTGTTCAGCGAAATGATCGCCTAGTCTACGTTTGGTCACGCTGATGTATAAGAGTCCACACCTGGAACAATGGTTGCAGTGGATGAAATTGGAGGAGGTGCAAGTGAACCTCTGCCTAATCTGAAAGGACTGCTGACTCTGTCCCGGGACCCCTTTTATTCTAAATGTGTCATTTCATCCCCTCTTCCCACCATGAAATATAACAATTGTTCATTCCTGTTTGGCACAAAAATAAGATGGGAAAAATGGATCAACCATGGAGAGAATGTTGGGGTTGTATTAGATCCCAAGGGGAAAATATAAAAAGGACAGAAAAATGTAGCAAACCTTATTTCTAGGTGCTGTTTAGATTTCAGCACAAAGGACCATGGGATTGATTAGAAAGGGGAATATAGAGTATGAGAGTGAGCTTGCCGAGAACATTAAAAAATGACTCTAGAAGCATCTATAGGTATGAGAAGAGAAAAGATTAGTGAAGCCAAATATAGGTCTAAGAACTGGAGGACAAAGAAATGGCAGACCATTAAATTCATGCTTTGCTCTGCCTTCACGAAGGAGGATATGAATCACCCCCAAGGATCGTTGGGGAATGTAACATCTAGTGAGAAGAAATAGCTAATATTTATACTAGTGATTTGGATGAGAACATAGATGGAATGGTTCATAAATTTGTGGATGATATTAAATTTGTTGGATAGCTAAGGAATAACAACAAATGGAGTGTAATTCAGATAAATGTGACGTTGCATTTTGGTAAGATAAAACAGGTCAGGACTTACACAATAAATGGTAGAGCCCTGGGGTGTATGGTAAAACATAGAGATATTGTGGTGCAGTTAAATAGTCCCTAGAAAGTGGTGACACAGCTAGAGAGGGTAGTGAAGAAGGTAATTAGTATGCTTGCCTTCATCAGTTATGGTATTAAATACAGGAGTTGGATTACAGCTGCACAAGACATTGGTTAGGCTACATGTGGAGTACTATTCTGGTCACGCTGCTATAGGAATAATTTCTGAGCAAAAAAAGATTTATGAGGATGTTAGCAGATTTGGAGGGTTTTAGTTATAAGGATAGTCTGGGTTCTTTTACCATAGAGTGTAGGAGGCTGAGGCGGGACCTAACAGAGTAATAGATAAAATGTATGTGAAACAAGCTGCCAGAGGGATTGGTAGCCAATTACAACATTCAAAAGACACTAGGAGAGATACATGGATAGGAGAGGTTTCGTGGGATGGGGCCAGGTGAAGGGAATTGGGATTGCTCATTTATTTAATTTGGTTGATATGGGTGAGTATAGCTAAATGGCCTGTTTACCTGACCCATAGCTCTATAAGAAAAGGAACAAAATATCAGTAATGGAGGAGAAATGATGCGAGGTGAAACTGGAGGTTTCATGGATCAATATATCCCCAGGGCCCGATTCCTGAATGTTAATGGAAGTGATCCTAGAAATAGCTAATGCATTACAGGTCATTCTTTAGACTCTGGAACAGTTCCAACAGATTGGACGATGACTAATGTAACCCAAATATTTTAAAAGATGGTAGAAACAAGAAAAGGGAATTATAGACATGTTAGCCTGAAATCGGTGATGAAGAAACTGTTAATTTTAAAGTCCATTATAAAATAAATAACAGTAGAGCACTTTAAAAAGTGTGGCTGCCAATGTGGGTTCTTGGTTCATTTAAGATGTAAATGTACAAAAGGTAGGATGATATGCATGGAATGGTTGCATGTTTAAACTATCTACACCTTGTGAAACAGAATAGATAGCAAAATGAAAGTAAATGAGATGCAAATGACTGGAGTAAAAATGAACATAATATATGCAATGGTCCAATACCAGCCAGCATTCTCTCCTCTGATGGTTGAGATTTGTGCCATTTGTTCTATTGCTTCAGATCCCGTATGTGCGTGAGCGTGGTTAACCCGCACAATGTGCCTGTTTGGAATAAGCAGCGGGTTTTTTGCAGAAGCATTATTTGAGCCTTATTATAGTAGTAGTAGGTGGTGTGGATGTTATATATAAGACTTGATATAAGAATTGTAGTCAATGGCTGATAGGGTTCTTGGAGGGTCAACACCTCACATCGGTGGTTGGTTTGAACTAGTACCTGACTTCTAATGGGAAGAAGACTTTTATCCAACTATTCGACAAAAGCTTCTAGAGCTACATAGAAACAATGTTTGCTTCCTTTTGCCTGAGATCAGCCATGGCTTCCAGAATTAAAGCTTTCAACTGTAAAGAAATGCAGCAATGGCATATTAATTGTTTACTGCCTTAAATTTGTGCTAATTGGCCACAAAATTGACCTTCACAGACAATGCAGTTAGTGCTGTATTATCCAATTGTTGTAATTATCACTATGACTAAAGAAATTTCTCCTCATCTCCTTCCGAAACGAACGTCCTTTAATTCTGAGGCTATGACCTCTATCCTAGACTCTCCCACTAGTGGAAACGTCCTCTACACATCCACTCTATCCAAGCCTTTCATTATTCGGTATGTTTCAATGAGGTCCCCCCTCATTCCTTCTTAACTCCAGCCAGTACAGGCCCAGTGCCGACAGACGCTCATCATAGGTTAATCTACTTATTCCTGGTATCATTCTTGTAAACTTCTTCTGGACCCTCTCCAGAGCCACCACATTCCTTCCTCAGATATGGTGCCCAAAATTGCTCACAATATTCCAAATGCAGCCTTACAAGTGCCTGATAGAGCCTTAGCATTACATCCCTGTTTTTGTACGCAAGCCCTCTTGAAATAAATGCCAGCATTGAGCTTGCTTTCTTTAATACAGATTAACTTTTTGGGAATCCTGCATCAGTACTCCCAAGTCCCTTTGCACCTCCGATTTCTGGATTCTCTCCCCATTTAGAAAATAGTCTACGCCTTTATTCTTACTACCAAAATGCATGACTCCACACTTTGCTACACTGTATTCCATCTGCCACTTCTTTGCCCACTCGCCCAACCTATCCAAGTCCTTCTGCAGAGTCCCTGCTTTCTCTACACTACCTGCCCCTCTACCTATTTTTGTATCATCTACAAACTTGGCCACAAAGCCTTCAAACCCCTCCCAAATGTTAATGATATTTTAATATAAATTCTGGTTCGAAAATTTTGAGATGGGGAATAAAAACAAAAATAAAATGGATGAAGAAAGCTGAACTAGTATACCAAGGACAACGGGCACAAGCTGACAGTTTGTGGTGGGGGATTTGCTTTGGACTCTTTTCTATTAATACTTGTGCAACAAATGCAGGCTACGATTTAACAGCTGAAACTCGCATGCGATTTGCTTTGGAAACCAAGAAGGCAATATCTCTGTTGATACTTTGATAATGATGCTTCAACAAACAATGCAACATCAATTTCTAGAGACACATGAGACTGCAGATGCTGTAATTCAGAGCAAAAAATCAACCTGTTGGAGATCAGGGGGTCAGACAGAATCTGTGTAGGGAACAGAAAATTCAACATTTTGGGTTGAGACCCTGCATCAGGAAGAAGGAAGATAGCAATTTCTAGTTAATCAAAACAACAATCATAATTCCCTCCTCAAGAATGTACTCCTATGAGAGCATTTGAGATGAGATAAAAAATTCCTTTAGGAATATGCCCTAAATTATAATGGGATTAAATCCTATTATGATAGGATTAAATGGGATTTGCTTTATGGAAAATTATGATAGGGAAGGTTTTCTAAGAATGCAACCTACTTGTAAAGTAGGGCAGGGGTCGGCAACCTACGGCGCCCGGGCCGAATGCGGCCCGTAACTTTAAATCATCCGGCCCGCAGACGGATTTTTTTCCCCTGTAATCATCCGGCCCGCAGACGGATTTTTTTCCCCTGTAATCATCCGGCCCGCCGTCGCCCAGAGCAGTGGCCGGGCACACGGAGCGCCGAGCTCTGGCTGTACCGCATCCTGCGCAAAGCCGCTGGCACAGCCGCGCACCTTCTAAGAACACGTTTAAGAAACAACTGCAGATGCTGGGAAAATCGAAGGTGGACAAAAATGCTGGAGAAACTGAGCGGGTGAGACATGCAAGGATTGCATGAGGCTGCCTCACCCCCTGAGTTTCTCCAGCATTTTTGTCTACCTGTGAACACGTGATTTGGTGCCTGCCATCCCGGGCAGGATGGGGGCGGGATCCATGTGTTCACGTGATAGATGAGGCCCGCCATCCGCTCACAGACATGCGTCCCGGCACTTATGCAGAACAAGGTTGCTGACCCCTGCAGTAGGGTATACTGTACTTGTAGGATTGAATATAGTATCTATATAATTTATTAATCATCCAAAGTTAAATTATGTTACCATTCTTCTTAATTGATTTGCAATACATGTAATCCATCCAATTCAAATACTTTGGTGTTTTTCTGCAGATAGCTTTAGTTTTGACTCGTGAATTCCCTGAGACTTATGTAACATAGCCAAATGGAGTTGGAATTTTGATCAGTAGTTGACTTTTACTGTAAGAACATCATTGGAATAACTTGGCAGTGCTTTTGCCAGCAGGGGTGTATTATTTGTATCTGCTGGAATGGGATTTGAATATGAACAGATGGCACTTGAGGATATACAATTTCACTTTCTTTTCATGGCGATAATCTCTCTTATACAAGGAGCCAAATATCTCTGCATATTCTATATAACTGGCAGTTTTGAGGATTATCCAGAATCAGCTGAATTCAATTGTACCTTTAAAATGACTTTGTTGGGGAGAAAGTGACCAGAAATGGATATGCAGGGTACCTTCTTGTAACGCAGGGTGAAATGAGGGGCTTTAACTACACCAACTACACCAATTTACCTTCAACATTGCTTTTTGGGACAAGGATTTTTACACAGACTGTGATAGATGCTTGGAACACACTGCCAGAGGAGGTGATAGAAGCAAATAAAATAGCGATATTTAGATAAATTAAGTGATACACATGAACTAGCAGAAATTAGAGGGATTATAGACCATGCATAGGCAGATTTGATTGTTAGATTGACATCATGGTCACTATGAACATGGTGGGCTGTAAGTGTCTGTTCCTGTACTAATTTAAGTCTTGTTATGTCACACACGTTCTATTGAGCTGCCTGCAGAGTAATTCAATCTGTCTCATTTCCCTAAATTTATTTCCCTCAAGTGCCTATTGAATTCAATTTTGAAATTATTGATATCTGTACTTTTACTCTTCTTGTAGATAGCAGGTTCCATGTCAGTACAATTAACGTTTAAAAAAAGATTCTTGATCAGATCCTACTTTCATTTCGTGTCTCTATCTCCTATAATTTAACTAATCGTACAGCTTTACTTTGTCCACATGATCCAAATCTGCTATAGTCTTATGGAGACTGTAATCTGGAGCACAAAACAACCTGTTTGAAGAACATCAGTGGGTCAGGCAGCATTGTTGGAGGAAAGGGATGGTCAACATTTTGGTTTCCTCAAGAAGAGCAAGCCCAGCTTCTTCAATCCAACTTTGTTGCTAAAATCCATCATCCCCGGAACAATCTAATAAATTCCTCTGTTCGTAAGTCACAGGCCATTGGGCCCATTGAGTCTACTCCACCATTCAATCATAGCAGATCTGGCTTTTCCTCTCGACCCTATTATCCTGTCTTCTCCCCATAATCTTTGAACCTGAATCATCTCAAGAACCTTTATATCCTTCCTAAGCTGTGATGATCTGAACTGAACACAGTCCCCTTGTGGTCCAACAAGACCTTTAGAATGTTCAACTAAACTTTTTTTTTGTACTCCTTACTCCTATTTATTGAACCCAATATCTCTCTATGCTTTATAACGATTCTCTCAACAAATTCTGCTGCAATCATAGATCTAAGCATGTAAATCCTCGGATCCTCCTGTTCCTTAAATGTATCAGAACTGTGCAATGAAGCCTACATTATCTGTTTCGATCCCTTCTGCCAAAATTCATTTTCCACCTTTCTCTGTATTGTTTCACTTGTAATTTGACCAATAATTCTGCAAGTCCTTTCACAGTCAATTAGAATAATTATCAATATTTATTATATATCCAAGTTTGATATAAGCTGCAAAAGGTTACTATGTATCCCTGTATCGTATATTCCTATATATATATAATTTATA
Organism: Okamejei kenojei; assembly: GCA_035221665.1. NCBI lineage: Eukaryota > Metazoa > Chordata > Chondrichthyes > Rajiformes > Rajidae > Okamejei > Okamejei kenojei. The sequence goes on along the minus strand of CM069132.1, from coordinate 28,380,758 downwards.
TATATAAAAACACACACTGACATTCCTGTCATCATCCAGTTTGAAAAACAACTTTTTTTAAATTGTGGTTCACTGTTTGTTATTAAGCCTGTATTTTTGTTTGTGTCAAAGCTGACACTAGCCCTCCATTCCATGAAACTCAATTGTGTTAACTAGTCTTTTATGTTGTAATTTATTAAACCATTTCTGAAAGACATAGACAAATGGAGGAGATCATCTTCAAGACTCTATCAAAGAAACACAGTTAGTTTAATCATATACACGTGAACATTTGAAATGGGAGCAGTAACACGCCATCCTCCTTCGCAGCCGACTCTGCTATTCAACAGGATCATGAGTAATCTAATTGCAAACTCATTTCCACATTACTGTCTACCTACAGAAAATTGATCAAGAATCTATCTACCACACTCGGAGACAGCTTCAAAGATTGATCAATCTCTGATGGGAAAGAAAATATTGTCTCATTTTCATCTTAATGAGTGACCCTTTATTTTTAAAGAATGAACCACAAAAGAAAATATCCTCTCCACATCAATCTTGTCAATATCCCTTGTTTGTTTCAATCAAGTCACTTCTCAAGAGGGCGGCACGGTGGCGCAGCGGTAGACTTGCTGTCTTACAGCGCCAGAGATCCGGATTCGATCTTGACTATGGTTTTGTCTGTACTGAGTTTGTACGTTATCCCTGCAACCCTGTTGGTTTTCTCTAGGGGCTCCAGGTTCCTCCCACATTCCACAGACATACAGGTTTGTAGGTTAATTGGTTTCTGTAAATTGCCCCTAGTGTGTAGGTTGCAAAATTGGGATACCATAGAACTAGTGTACAGTTAAATGGTGTGGACTAGGTGGGCCAAAGGGCTACAAACGGAATCGCCTAAACTAAACTTGATGCAAGCTTAGTCAACCATCCAATCCACATAAACATTTCACACATTTTCACAAAACCTTTTCTGAATTGCCTCCAACACATTAATGCCCTTTCTTACGTAAGGAAACCACAATTGTACTCCAAATGTGGTATCACCAATGCCTTACCAACCTGAATCATAGCCTACTGACTAATAAACAATAACCTTCATCCTAGCCATCCCAATTATTCTAGCCTTTTGCAAATAGTGCACTAGAAATTCATTTTCAGATCTAAGACATCTGACATTTCTCAACTTTTACTTATTATACTTTTATATTTTTCTTGCTAAAGTGAACAATATCATATTTTCCCATATTGGACTTCATTTGCCATATTTTTGTCCATTTGCCCATCCTGCCTATTGTATATCTTTTTGAAGCCTCCTTAATTCTTCTTCACAACTAACTTTGTTACCTCCCTCTATGTCAAATTTAATGCCTCATACACACTATTTATATAAATTGTAAAATAATGAGACGCCACCAGATGTCCCTGTGGCAAGCCACTTGTTACATAGATTCATGGAGTCATACAAAATGGTACCAAGCCCTTAGCCCAAGTCAAAAACACTGTCTGCTTTTGAAAAACGTTGCTGGCTCTCTTTAATTAACTCAAAGCTCTCTAAATATCTGTTAATCATTTATCTCTAAACTTTCTCCATCGATGATGTTAAACTCTTCAGCCTATAGTTACTCAGAATGTTCTTACACCTTTGATGAAATGAGTGACTTATATTTCCACTTCCTAGTGTCTTGTAAAATTTGTAAGATTTTTGCAAGCTCGTTTGTTACATTCACCCCATATCCCGTGGCAAGTTTTGTGACTAAGCTTTTCCCGTATTTACTGGAAGCCAGTTTTCACCTTCCATTACCTTCACCATCTCTACTTCTATGGATATTTATATCACATATTTTGAAAAAATATTGTCATAGTCTTACTAAGCAGTTTTCCAAACTGTAAGTATTGTAGCATAGTATTAAAAATGCATTTTGACCTCTTGCAGAAGGACGTGTATGAAATTAGCTTTATTGGTATCAGTTTATTATTGTCATATGTACTAAGAGACAGTGAAATACTTTGTTTTTTTCTATCCATCTGCACATTATATCATAGATAAGTGCATTAAGTAGTGCAAGGGAAAATAAACAGAGTGCATAGAGTTACAACTGCAGCTCTTAGATCTAAAACGTTTCAAGATTTCAAGGAGTAGGATGATTTAAAAAGTTCCAGATTTAAAAGAGTAGGACAATTGTAATAGATGCAAAAAGATCCACAGAGGTCAGCATCGCCATGCTCCGTGACATCTTGTTCAGTCCCATTCATGCCAGGTAATTCACTGGTGATTTTGATAGGGAAAGTTATGAAGAGCAGACTGTGGGGAGTGCTAAACCATTGACAACTTGGTGGAAATTCAAAAGTTGCTTTCAGTTTTCTGGATTAAAGGTGTTGTGCTAATAAACTTCACCTTCATTTCTCACACCAAATTAGAGCGATTAATACCAAAGTATTATTTTAAAAATTGTGTTGCCCAAAGTTATGATTCTTTACTCAGATATTAAATTATTCCTGTTAATACGTCCCTCAGCTTTGCCTGTGCTTTTCAAGCAAGAGCTTCAGAATGTAGAAGCTGAAGAGAATGGTACTGCTACATTGCGCTGCGCAATTACAAAACCTGGTGCTCAAGTAGAATGGAAAAAAGGATCTATGGCACTCCACCCAACTGAAAAATATGAAATGAAGCAGCAAGGTGCCATCACTAAATTATTAATTCACAATCTGCAAATAGAAGATGCTGGAACATATAGCTGTGATTCTGGAGATCAACAGACTAGCGCTTGCTTAAAAGTGAAGGGTAGGAAGACTGAAGTCATTATTAACCTCTATTCAGTTTTTTTTAAATCGTGAAGCTTTTACATTTGTATTTGTAATACTTACTGACCTTTTCATCTTGTCACATCCTTCTACTCTTTTGAAATCATCTTAAATGGCAGGACAAATCTGTTCACTACAGATTTCTTTCGTTAGTCATTGATTTGCCATTGTTATCCTAAACACTAATGTAAGAAGAATATATTTTTCATATTTGCTGCATTATTAATTCTTTCTTTATCTTCTTCAAACCTTATTTGGTCAATTAATTTATCCACTGCACTGCTTTGTAGCTGCTCTTTCTTAGCTGATGTTCCATGTAACCTATCACCTGCCATGTTAACACTCATGACTCATGAATGAACTTACTAACCTATGCTTGATGATGTGATTAACAACTATTGTTTCATTATTTCACTGACCATCAAAACTGTTGTTATCAAATCTACTTGTAATCTTCTAATTCGTAAATGTTTATCTTTCCAGCCTCAAATTCCTTGTAGTTTCTGAAATGTAGTCGGTTTTGCAAATATCTCTCCCGTTTCTCAAATTGATTCATGATGTTGCCATTGGGTTTCTTTGTAATTTCAGTATGTCTTTCTTAACTTTAAATATAATGTTATTTTGTAAAAGGTACATTGAAAGTTGTCCTGAAAATTATCATTAATTTCTAAAATTGTGCCTGTCACTGCTGTGAGCTGATCAGCCTGTAGTTATTTAGAAGGATATTCATTAACATGTGTCTTATATTTATTTGCCACTTCCTGGTGCCATGAAGTCGGTACGATTTTTGTAATCACTTCTGTTACATCTACATTTCCCTCAGCAACCTGAGATGCAAGCTTTCCAATTGTCTATAGTAACTATTCTTAATACAACTAACATTTCCCGTATTTGATGGCAGGTAGTTTTTATCAATCCATTACCTTCACTTTTTATCAATGCCTTACCTTCACTGCCTCAATCAGTATTTATATATCTTATATTTTGAAAATAATATCATGTCATGCTATTACTAAGCAGGTTCCAAACTGTAAATATGGGAGCAAGGCGTTAAACATGTATTTAGAGCTTTATTGGTAATGGTTTATTACTGTCATAAGTGGGAAGTTACAATGAAATACTTTATTTTGTGTGCCATCCCGATAAACCAAGACATATGTACATCAGGTATTGCAAAGGAAAATTAAACAGAATGCTTAGTATTACAGCTGCAGCTGACCGTCTTATAATTCAGATTTTCAAGAGTAGACCTATTGTAATAGTTGTAAATAGAACCACCAGGGGCCATTATGCAAGAGTTGCCACACTCTGGGACATCTTGTTCTGTCCCATTCATGTCGGGTAATTTCCTGTGATTATGATAGGAAAAGTTGTGAAGAGCATAGTCTTTGGGGCGTAATGAACCATTGACCAACTAAAAAAAAACAAACGTTTCTTTCAGTTTTCTGGGTTAAAAGCAGTGTGGTGATCAGCTTCACCTTCATTTCTCGTACCAAATCAAGGTGATTGTTCCAAAGTAACATTAAAGGAATTGTATTGTCCAGTGTTATGCATCTTGTCTAAATTTCACCAAGATATTAAATGGCTCATGTTAATGCATCCTCAGCTTTGCCTGTGCTTTTCAAACAAGTGCTTCAGAATGAAGAAGCTGAAGAGAATGGTACTGCCACGTTGCGCTGTGAAAATAATATCACGTCACAGTGTTCTAAACTGTTCTACAGTTTTCTAAACTGTAAGGTAGCATAGCATAAAAACAATATTTTGACATCTTACAGCAGGACTCGTATGAATTTAGCTTTACTGGAATTGGTTTATTATCGTCACGTGTACTGATTTAGCGTTACAATTGCGGTTGACAACCTTAAAAGATTTAAAGAGTAGGATGATTGTAATAGTTGCAAATAGATCCACCGAAGCCAGTATCAAGAATCATCATGCTCCGCAGCATCTTGTTCAGTCCCATTCACGTCGGGTAATTTCCTGTGATTATGATTGGGAAAGTTGTGAAGAGCACAGACTGTGAGGATTGCAGAACCATTGACAACTTTTTGGAAAACCAAAAGTTAATTTCAGTTTTCTAGATTAAAGGCAATGGGCTAATATTCTTGATCTTCATTTCCCACACCTGATCAAGGAGATTGTTATCGAAGTATTATTTTTTTAAACTGTGTTGTCCAAATTTATGCATCCTGTGTTAACTTCATGCGGATTTTAAATGATTCCTGTTAATATATCCCTCAGCTTTGCCCGTGCTTTTTAAACAAGAGCTTCAGAATGTAGAAGCTGAAGAGAATGGTACTGCCACGTTACGTTGTGCGATTACAAAACCTGGTTCTCTAGTAAAATGGAAAAAAGGATCTATGGCACTCCACCCAACTGAGAAATATGAAATGAAACAGCAAGGTGCCATCACTGAATTATTAATTCATAATCTGCAAATAGAAGATGCTGGAACATATAGCTGTGATTCTGGTGATCGACAGACTAGCGCTTGCTTAAAAGTGAAGGGTACGAAGTTATTATTCAAACCTAATCAGTACTATTTTTCATCATGTAGGCGTTTACATTTAGTTTGTAATACTTAATGACCTTTTCACCTTGTCTGTTATATACTTCGGATACACTACTTATATGCTGTTCTATGCAGTCTGAAGAAGGATCTCAACCTGAAATGTCACCTATTTCTTTTCTCCAGAGATACAGCCTGACACGCTGAGTTACTCCAGCTTTTTGTGTGTATCTATTGTTATATACTTTTACTCTTTTAAAATCATCATAAATGGCAGGACAAATCTATTCACTGCAGATTTCTTAATTGGATCTTATATTTTGAAAATAATATCACGTCACAGTGTTACTTAGCAGTTTTCTAAACTGTAAGTAAGGTAGCACAGCATAAAAATATATATTTTGACATCTTACAGCAGGACTCATATGAATTTAGCTTTACTGGAATTGGTTTATTATCATCATGTGTACTGAGATAGCGTTACAATTGCAGTTGACAACCTTAAAAGATTTAAAGAGTAGGATGATTGTAATAGTTGCAAATAGATCCACCGAAGCCAGTATAAAGAGTCATCATGCTCCGCAGCATCTTGTTCAGTCCCATTCACGTCGGGTAATTTCCTGTGATTATGATAGGGAAAGTTGTGAAGAGCACAGACTGTGAGGATTGCAGAACCATTGACAACTGTTTGGAAAACCAAAAGTTAATTTCAATTTTCTGGATTAAAGGCAATGTGCTAATATTCTTGATCTTCATTTCCCACACCTGATCAAGGAGATTGTTACCGAAGTATTATTTTTAAAAACTGTGTGTCCAAATTTATGCATCCTGTGTTAACTTCACTCGGATATAAAAATGATTCATGTTAATATATCCCTCAGCTTTACCCCTGCTTTTTAAACAAGAGCTTCAGAATGTAGAAGCTGAAGAGAATGGTACTGCCAAATTGCACTGCGAGCTTACAAAACATGGTGCGCAAGTAGAATGGAAAAAAGGATCTATGGCACTCCACCCAACTGAGAAATATGAAATGAAACAGCAAGGAGCCATCACTGAATTATTAATTCATAATCTGCAAATAGAAGATGCTGGAACATATAGCTGTGATTCTGGAGATCATCAGACTAGCGCTTGTTTAAAAGTGAAGGGTAGGAAGTCATTATTCATCCCCTAATCAGTGTTATTTTTCATCATGTTGTCCTTTTATATTTTTATTTATAACACATACAGGCTTTTTAATCTTATCTGTTGCATCCTTGTATTTTAAAATTACTTAAATAGCAGGACAAATGTATTCACTGCATATTTCCTGCTTTGGTCTATAACCATTTTCATCCTAAACACTAATGTGAGAAGAACATATACATTTCACCGTGCTACATCATCCATTCCTTTACTCTATGTTTTTCCAGCCTTGCTTGCTTGCTTGCTTCTCTTTATTATCTTATGTTCTGTGTAATTTATCACCTGTTCTGTCACTTTTAATCAATCAATTTCCTTCACCATCTCTACTTCGATAGGCATTAATATCACTTTTATTTTGAAAATTATATTATGTTAAGCAGTTTTCTAAACTGTAGGTATGGTTGCATTGCATTAAAATATATTTTCAATTCTTACAGCAGGACTCGTATGAAATTAGCTTTATTAATATTAGTTTATTATTGTCATGTATACCATCCAGTGAAAGACTTTGTTGTGTACCATCCAGACAAATCATATCATCCATAAGTACATCAGGTAAAGCAAAGGAATGAAAAAAACAGAATGCTCAGCATTACAGCTGCAGTTGACCATCTTAGAATTTAGAATTTCAAGAGTAGAACAATTGTAATAGTTGCAAATAGAACCACCTGGGCCAGTATGCAAGAGTTGCCACGTTCCGGTGACATCTTGTTCAGTCCCATTCATGTCAAACAATTTATTTTGATTATGATAGGGAAAGTTGTGAGGAGCACAGACTTTGGGAGTGCTGAAGCATTGACAACTTTGTAGAAATCCAAACGTTTCTCAGTTTTGTGGATTAAAAGCAGTGTGGTTACAAGCTTAATTTCTCGTACTAAATCAATGTGATCGTTAACAAAGTAATATTAAAAGAATTGTATTGCCCAAAGTTATATATCTTGTGTAAACTTCACTCAGATATTTTATATGATTCATGTTAATCACCATCTCTACTTCTATCGATGTTTATATCACTTACATTTTGAAAATTATATAATGAGGTTAGGTTAGGTAAAGGGGAGGTGCAGCGAGACCTGGGCGTCCTTGTACACTGGTCACTGAAAGTTGGCTTACAGGTACAGCAGGCAGTGAAGAAAGCTAATGGAATGTTGGCCTTCATAACAAGAGGATTTCAGTATAGGAGTAAAGAGGTTCTTCTGCTGTTGTATAGGGCTCTGGTGAGACCACATCTGGAGGATTGTGTACAGTTTTGGTCTCCCAATTTGAGGAAGTTCATCCTTGTGATTCAGGCAGTGCAACGTAGGTTCACGAGATTGATCCCTGGGATGGCGGGACTGTCATATGAGGAAAGATTGAAAAGACTAGGCTTGTATTCACTGGAGTTTAGAAGGATGAGGGGGGATCTTATAGAAACATATAAAATTATAAAAGGACTGGACAAGCTAGATGCAGGAAAAATGTTCCCAATGTTGGGCGAGTCCTGAACCAGGAGCCACAGTCTTAGAATAAAGGGGAGGTCATTTAAGACTGAGGTGAGAAAAAACTTTTTTATCCAGAGAGTTGTAAATTTATGGAATTCCCTGCCACAGAGGGCAGTGGAGGCCAAATCACTGGATGGATTTAAGAGAGAGTTAGATAGAGCTCTAGGGGCTAGTGGAGTCAAGGGATATGGGGAGAAGGCAGGCACGGGTTATTAATAGGGGACGATCAGCCATGATCACAATGAATGGCCTCCTCTTGCACCTATTTTCTATGTTTCTATGTCTATGTTTTCTATGTTCCCAAGCAGTTTTCTAAATTGTAAGTATGGTAGCGTAGCATTAAACATTTTTTTGAAATCTTACAGCAGGACTCAACCAGGCCAATCATACGATATATAAGTACACCAGGTCATGCAGAGCATAAATATTAAAAAAAACAGAATGCATAGAATTACAGCTGCAGCTGACAGTCTTACAGTTGAGATTTAAAAGAGAAGAACGACTGTAATAGTTGCAAATAGATCCCCTGGGACTATGCAAGTGATGCCAGGCTCAGCAACATCTTGTTCAGTCACATTCATGTCAGGTAATTTGACATGACATTTGACATGGATAGAAAATTGGCTCCTGGAAGGAAGCAGAGGGTAAAGGTGGCAGGTTGCTTCTTGGACTGGAGGCCTCCAACTAGTGTGCCTCGGTTTGGTGCTGGGCCTGTTACTGTTTGTCATCTATATCAATGATTTGGATGAGAATATACATAGCAAGATTAGCAAGTTTGCTGATGATACAAAAGTGGGTGGTTTTGTAGATAGTGAAGATGGTTGTGAAAAGTTGTAGCAAGATCTTTATCGATTGGCCAGGTGGGATGAGGAATGGTTGATGGAATTTGATACAGATAAATGTGAGCCATTGTATTTTGGGAAGTCTAACAAGGGCAGGACCTACACAGTGAATGGTAGGCCATTGGGGAGTGTTGTAGAGCAGCGGGATCGTGGAGTGCAGGTGCATGGTTCCTTGAAGGGATCGTGGAGTCAAAGGTAGATAGGGTGGTCAAAAAGGCTTTTGGCACATTAGCCATCAGTCAGAGTATTGAGTATAGAATTTGGGAGGTCATGTTGCAGTCGTATAAAACGTAGGTGAGGCCTCATTTAGAGTATTGTGTTCAGTTCTGGGCTGTTCCTGTTACTTCCTGTTTTCTGGATTAAAGGCAGTCTGCTCCGTTACCTATCCATTATCTTCACCATCTCTACTTTTCTATCAACGTTTATATCACTTATATAGTGACAATTATAACATAACATTTTGCCAATTATATCATGTCAAGATGTTACTAAGCTGTTTTCTTAACTGTAAGTATGGTAGCATAGCATAAAAAAATTATATAATTATTTCTTACAGCACGACTCGTATGGATTTAGCTTTACTGGCATTGGTTTATTATTGTCATGTGTACTTGAGATACAGTGAAAGAGTTTGTTTTGTGACACCTAGTCCAATCATACCATATATAAGTACCTGAGGTAGTGCAAAGAAGAAAATACACAAATGCATAGCGTTATAACTGCAGCTGACAATCTTAGAAGTAAGATTTAACAAAGTAGAATGACTGTAATAGTTGCAAGTGGAACCACCTGGGACTATGCAAGAGTCGCCATGCTCTGCGACATCTTGTACAGTTCCATTCATGTCAGGCAATTTCCTGTGATTATGATGGGCAAAGTTTTGACTAGCACAGACTGGGGAGTGATGAATCATTGATTACCTTGCAGAAATCTAAAAGTTAGTTCCTGTTTTCATGATTAAAGGCAGTGTGGTAATACGTTTCACCACTCCTTGCACTAAATCAAGGTGATTGTTACAAAAGTATGATTTTTTAAAAATTGTGTTTGTCTAATGTTAGGCATCTGGTATTAACCTCACTTAGATGTTAAATGATTCATGTGAATACATTTTTCAGCTTTGCCTGTGCTTTTCAAACAAGAGCTTCAGAATGTAGAAGCTGAAGAGGCTGGTACTGCCACATTGCGCTGCGCAATTACAAAACCTGGTGCTCTTGTAGAATGGAAAAAAGGATCTATGGCACTCCACCCAACTGAAAAGTATGAAATGAAACAGCTAGGTGCCATCACTGAATTATTAATTTACAATCTGCAAATAGAAGATGCTGGAACATACAGCTGTGAGTCTGGAGATCAACAGACCAGCGCTTGCTTAAAAGTGAAGGGTACGAAGTCATTATTCACCCCTAATCAGTACTATTTTTCATCATGTAGCCTTTTACATTTATATAGGATAACACTTTGTGCCGTATCCCCATGTCTATTTCATCCTTGTACTCTATTAAAATCACTTTAAATGGCAAGGCAAATTTATTCATTCCATACTTTCTGCTTTGGTCTTAGACATTTTCATCCCAAAGACTAATATGTGAAGACCATCATCCATTAATTTACTCTACTTCCGACCTTTCTTGCTTATTTATTTTAACAACTACTCTGCACCTCTTTGTAGCTGCTCTTTTTTATCTGACGTTCCGTGAAACCTATCACCTGCTCTGTTACCTTTCTATCCATTATCCTCACTATCTCTACGTTTCTATCAATAATTATATCACATTTTGACATTTATATCATGCCAAGATGTTACTAAGCAGTTTTCCTAGCTAAGTATGGTAGCATAGCATTAAAAATATATAATTTCTTCTTACCGCACGACTCGAATAAATATATCTTTACTGGTATTGGTTTATTATTATCACGTGTACTTGAGATCAGTGAAAGAGTTTGTATTGTGTCACCTAGACCAATCATACCATATATAAGTACCTGAGGTAGTCCAAAGAAGAAAATACACAAATGTATAGCGTTATAGCTGCAGCTGACAGTCATAGAAGTAAGATTTAACAAAGTAGAATGACTGTAATAGATGCAAGTAGAACCACCTGGGACTGTGCAAGAGTCGCCATGCTCTGCGACATCTTGTACAGTTCCATTCATGTCAGGCAATTTTCTGTGATTATGACGGGGAAGGTTTTGAATAGCACAGACTGTGGGGAGTGCTGAACCATTGACAACCTTATAGAAATCTAAAAATTACTTCCTGATTTCTGGATTAAAGGCAGTGTGCTAATAAGCTTCACCTTCACTTCTTGCACTAAATCAAGATGATTGTTACAAAAGTATGATTTTAAAAAAAATTGTGTTTGTCCAATGTTAGGCATATGGTGTTAACCTCACTTAGATGTTAAATGATTCATTGGATACATTTTTCAGCTTTGCCTGTGCTTTTCAAACAAGAGCTTCAGAATGTAGAAGCTGAAGAGGCTGGTACTGCCACATTGCGTTGCGCAATTACAAAACCTGGTGCTCTCGTAGAATGGAAAAAAGGATCTATGGCACTCCACCCAACTGAAAAGTATGAAATGAAACAGCTAGGTGCCATCACTAAATTATTAATTCACAATCTGCAAATAGAAGATGCTGGAACATATAGCTGTGATTCTGGAGATCAACAGACCAGCGCTTGCTTAAAAGTGAAGGGTACGAAGTCATTATTCACCCCTAATCAGTACTATTTTTCATCATGTAGCCTTTTACATTTATATAGGGTAACACTTAGTGGCCGTATCCCCATGTCTGTTACATCCTTGTACTCTATTAAAATCACTGTAAATGGCAGGAAAAATCTATTCATTCCATATTTTCTGCTTTGGTCTTAGCCATTTTCATACTAAAGACTAATGTGAGAAGACCATCAACCATTCATTTACTCTACTTCTGACCTTTCTTGCTTATTTATTTTAACAACTACTCTGCACTTCTTTGTAGCTGCTATTTTTTATCTGAAGTTCCGTGTAACCTAGCACCTGCTCTGTAACCTATCTGTCCATTATCCTCACTATCTATATTTTTCTATCAATAACTATATCACATTTTGACAATTATATCATGCCAAGATGTTACTAAGCTGTTTTCGTAACTGTAAGTATGGTAGCATAGCATTAACAATTTATATTATTATTTCTTACTGCACGACTCGTATGAATTTAGATTTACTGGTATTGGTTTATTATTGTCATGTGTACTTGAGATGCTGTGAAAGAGTTTGTTTTGTGTCACCTAGACCAATCATACCATATATAAGTACCTCAGGCAGTGCAAAGAATAAAATACACAAATGCATAGTGTTATAACTGCAGCTGACAATCTTAGAAGTAAGATTTAACAAAGTAGAATGACTGTAATAGTTGCAAGTAGAACCACCTGGGACTGTGCAAGAGTTGCCATGCTCTGCAACATCTTGTACAGTTCCATTCATGTCAGGCAATTTCCTGTGATTATGATGGGGAAAGTTTTGACTAGCACAGACTGGGGAGTGATGAACCATTGACTACCTTGCAGAAATCTAAAAGTTACTTCTTGTTTTCTGGATTAAAGGCAGTGTGCTAATAAGCTTCACGTGCACTTCTTGCACTAAATCAAGATGATTGTTACAAAAGTATGATTTTAAAAAATTGTGTTTGTCCAATATTAGGCATCTGGTGTTAACCTCACTTAGATGTTAAATGATTCATGTGAATACATTTTTCAGCTTTGCCTGTGCTTTTCAAACAAGAGCTTCAGAATGTAGAAGCTGAAGAGGCTGGTACTGCCACATTGTGCTGCGCAATTACAAAACCTGGTGCTCTTGTAGAATGGAAAAAAGGATCTATGGCACTCCACCCAACTGAAAAGTATGAAATGAAACAGCAAGGTGCCATCACTGAATTATTAATTCACAATCTGCAAATAGAAGATGCTGGAAAATATAGCTGTGATTCTGGAGATCAACAGACCAACGCTTGCTTAAAAGTGAAGGGTACAAAGTCATTATTCAATCCTAATCAGCACTAATTTTCATCATGTAGGCTTTTACATTTATATTGGTAACACTTACTGACCTTTTCATCATGTCTGTTACATCCTTGTGTTCTTTTAAAATCACTTTAAATGCATGACAAATCTATTCACTACATACTTCCTGCTTAGTTCTCTCTCATTATATATATAATGAGTTCTCTCTCATTATATACAGTGCCTTGCAAAAGTTTTCATACCCCTTGAACGTTTCCACATTTTGTCACGTTACAACCAAAAACGTAAATGTATTTTATTGGGATTTTATGTGATAGACCAACACAAAGTGGCGCATAATTGTGAAGTGGAAGGAAAATGATACATGGTTTTCAAATTTTTTGCAAATAAAAAACTGAAAGGTGTGGCGTGCAAAAGTATTCAGCCCCCTTTACTCTGATACCGCTAAATAAAATCCAGTGCAACCAATTGCCTTCAGAAGTCACCTAATTAGTAAATAGAGTCCACTTGTGTGTAATCTAATCTCAGTATAAATACAGCTGTTCTGTGAAGGCCTCAGAGGTTTGTTGGAAAACATTAGTGAACAAACAGCATCATGAAGCCCAAAGAACACACCAGACAGGTCAGGGATAAAGTTGTGGAGAAGTTTAAAGCAGGGTTAGGTTATAAAAAAATATCCCAAGCTTTGAACATCTCACGGAGCACTGTTCAATCCATCATCCGAAAATGGAAAGAGTATGGCACAACTGCAAACCTAGCAAGACATGGCCGTCCACCTAAACTGACAGGCCGGGCAAGGAGAGCATTGATCAGAGAAGCCGCCAAGAGGCCCATGGTAACTCTGGAGGAGCTGCAGAGATCCACAGCTCAGGTGGGAGAATCAGTCCACAGGACAACTATTAGTCGTGCCCTCCACAAATCAGGCCTATATGGAAGAGTGGCAAGAAGAAAGCCATTGTTGAAACAAAGCCATAAGAAGTCCCATTTCCAGTTTGCCACAAGCCATGTGGGGGACACAGCAAACATGTGGAGGAAGGTGCTCTGGTCTGATGAGACCAAAATTGATGTTTTTGGCTAAATGCAAAACGCTGTGTGTGGCGCAAAACTAACACTGCACATCACCCTGAACACACCATCCCCACTATGAAACGTGGTGGCAGCATCATGCTGTGTGGATGCTTTTCTTCAGCAGGGACAGGGAAGCTGGTCAGAGTTGATGGGAAGATGGATGGAGCCAAATACAGGGCAATCTTGGAAGAAAACCTGTTAGAGTCTGCAAAAGACTTGAGACTGGGGTGGAGGTTCACCTTCCATCAGGACAATGACCCTAAACATACAGCCAGAGCTACAATGGAATGGTTTAGATCAAAGCATATTCATGTGTTAGAATGGCCCAGTCAAAGTCCAGACCTAAATCCAATTGAGAATATCTGGCAAGACTTGGAAATTGCTGTTCACAGACGCTCTCCATCCAATCTGACTGAGCTTGAGCTATTTTGTAAAGAAGAATGGGCAAAAATGTCAGTCTCTAGATGTGCAAAGCTGGTAGAGACATACCCCAAAAGACTTGCAGCTGTAATTACAGTGAAAGGTGGTTCTACAAAGTATTGATTCAGGGGGGCTGAATACTTTTGCATGCCACACTTTTCAGTTTTTTATTTGTAATAAAATTTGGAAACCATGTATAATTTTCCTTCCACTTCACAATTATGCACCACTTTGTGTTGGTCTATCACATAAAATCCCAATTAAATACATTTACGTTTGTGGTTGTAACGTGACAAAATGTGGGAAAGTTCAAGGGGTATGAAAACTTTTGCAAGCCACTGTATATAAGAACATATATTTCATCCTTACTGCAACATCCAATCCTTTACCTTATCTTCGTCCAACTTATTTGCTCACTTCTTTTATCATCTGCCATGCACATTTTTGTAGCTTCTCTTTAATATATGATGTCCCCTGAGACCTATCACCAGATCAATTAACTCACTCATGACCCAGCTACAAATGAATGAACTTCTTCGCTTGTAGTCAGTGATGTGATTAACATCTCTTGTTTCTTTATTTCTATGACCATCAAAATATTTGTTACCAATCTTCCTGTAATTTAAAATTTTCACCTTTCCAATGTCAAATTCCCCGCAAAGTTTCTGAAACCTTTGCAATCATTTCTCCCATTTCTCTTGCTTCTTGAACTGATTCATGTTCATGATGTTGCCACTATGTATATTTGTAATTTCAGAATGTCTTTCAGAACTTCAAATATAATTTATTTTATTTTATAATGTACTTTGAAATAGGTTTATGAAAATATGGTATAATTTGAATGCAAATTCTTGCTTGCTTGCAGGTCTTCTCAAGGTTCTGGAAGCAGTGAAATTCAGCGGTTGTTATATCTTGTTTGATAGTTTGTTGGGACTGTCGTGGACAGAGGAATAGATTCTTTGTGCACTAATGATTGTGTTGTATCATATATTTGTCCTTGATAGTAATTGGGCTGCTAACTAGGATGGGACAGTCTTTGCAGAAGCCGAACAACACTGACTGATTGAAGTTTGTTGCAGAAATATGCTACAACAAACTTCAAGGATAGCTTCCTATCAGCGGATAGGACATTTTCTGAGGGGGGTGTGTGTGTGTGTGTGTTTGTGCGTTTTTTTACGGAAATTGTTCACCAATCTGACATTTTAAAAATCCAATGTGCTGAAGCGAGCTGGTGATGTCACAATGCTCCTCGCGGCAAGCTGCGCAGAATTTTCAACGCGCAGCCACGATCTGCGAGTTACGTGGCCCAGCCGCCCCCCCCCCCCCCCCCCCCCCCGGCTCTGGATTGAAGCCGTTGAACAGGTGATCAAGTCGTGCTGCGCGCTCTGCCAGGCTCCTTCAAGTTCTACAACATGGCGGCAGCGGTCGTTATCGCAGCGCGGCTGTGGGCAAGTGCAGTGGAAAACTGGCCTTGGCGGCCATCACAGAGGAACAACCTCCTCTCTCTCCCCCCGGCCCGATCATCTGTCACACTGGTGGGTGCGCTTCCCCGAGCGGCCCTCCGCTGCTTTTCACCATGCTCAGATCGCTCCCGGCCACGCTCTGGACCTTGCCAGCCACAGCCTAGCTCGGGCCCGGCGCCTGGTGGGGAGGACTGCTCTACGACCTGGGTAGATGCTGCCTTGACCCCCTCCCTCTCTAACCCCTCCCCGGGGCAGAGAAAGAGAGACAGAGGGTGGGAGGAGAGAGGGGGGTGGAGAGGGGGGGTGGGGAGGGAGGGAAGAAAGGAGAGGGAGAGGAGGGGGAGGGGGCCTCCCATCTCTGCCCCCCTCTTTGCCTTCCCTCCCTCTCTACTCACCCCCCTCCCTCTCTGCCCCTTCTCCCTCTCCAGGGAGTGGTGAATATTGGGACCTATGGTGGGAGGTGGAGTATTGCGTTCAGGAACCAGCACTCCTTTGTGACGCCGCGCCCCCCCGCCCACCCCTCAATCTCTAACCCCCTCCCTCTCCACCCCCCTCTCTAGCCACGCATGCGCAGTTGGGGGTTATGGGTGAGTGGATAGGGCGGGGGATGGGGTAAAAGGAGCGAATTAATAATATTAATATAATATCAAGGGGGGGGTTAGTGTGTGTGGTGGGTGCGTGTGACGCCTAAGCTGCCGCCCCACCTCCCACCACCACCCCCAACCCCCCCCCCCCCCCCCCCCCCCCGCAACTGAGCGTTGAGGGGACGGGACCCAACGGGTCCCCCTTGGTCTATTGTATTTTAAATGTTGTAGTTGTACCAGCCTCTGGCAGCTCATCCAATATATCTATCACCTTCTGTGAGATAATCAGATACGGTCCACATTCTCAACTACTGCTGTAATTGCCACTGATAGTTTTGTGCATTTAACTGTCAGTGAAGGAGGTGGAATGAGAGACCTTTAGGTTCAGTTTCAATGTTCTCCATAAATTAAGTTTGCTGACATTTGACATTGGTGTTCAATGCTTTTCAACTCTGGGCTGCTCATTGTATTTGATTCTCCTAATCCATTTTGGTCCTTGACCATGCATGTCTGAGGAATTACTAATGACAGTGCTAATAACAATTCCTCTTTCAAGAGACCTTTGATAATATAATTATTGCAGGAATAACTGCAGAATAATCGAGAAAATCTTACCCCTGTTGATTCTAATCACTTCATGTTCGTATGAAGGGTTAATCAGCAGTTGCATTTGCCTTTTCTCTTTACAAATCCTGCTTATATCCAACATAGTTTGATATTTCTATTTGACACCTTAATAGTTGAAGTAAAATGTTTTTATCATTCATACTCCACATGCTTTCTCCCATTCTTTCTCATTTAGCGTTACCTGTATTAATCTTTCTTCCCTCTTATAATATTGTTTACTCATTTATTTATATGAATGATAAAATACTCTTCTTATCAAATCTGAAATTTTGATTATGTTTTTTCATATAATTTTAAAGATCTTTCTTAAATTATCCCTCAGCCCTTTTTCAACAGAAAAAGAAGGAAGGGGAACATAATTTTGCTTAAATCACAGGAGTAATTTCTGGGATTGTGAAAAGTCTATGATAAAATAATTACAGGTGACTTTGAATAGTGATGAATTGAAGTTTCTTACCTTTTATCTTATTTTGTTCTGATGACAGCTATTAAATAAAATGCATTTTGTCAGCCTTGATTCTCTTTCTTCATCCATTGTTACTGGCTGTAAAAATTAGAGAGCCATGCAGGGTAACCATAGCCTAATTTTTCATTTGGAAGTGACAAGTTTATATGTTGTTGTTATAGTATCGAGTCTTTAATATTTCCCATACAGCTGTGCCAGTGATCTTCAAGCAGAAACTTAAGGATGAAGAAGCTCAAGAAGATGATACTGCCACATTGCGTTGTGAAATTAGCAGACCAGAAGCAGTGGTACAATGGAAGAAAGGATCAACTCCACTTCATCCGAGTGACAAATATGAAATGAAGCAAAAGGGATGCATTGTTGAGCTGGTCATTCACAAAGCTACACCCCAAGATGGCGGAAGATACACATGCGATATTGGAGAACAGCATACCAGTGCTTCCTTGAAAATTAATGGTAAGAACAAAATCTATATCCAGCATAAATTGTGTGGCATCTGGCTCATTGGGTTCAATTGTCCATGCACCCTTTAACTGCACTGGGGCACTGTTTCCTACACACCTTTTAAATACACTGGGGCTTCCTTTCCCAGGCTTTCTTTAAATGCAAAGGGGCCCTGTTTCCCATACTCCTCTAAAGCTCATCAGGGCACTATTTCAAGAGATAGTTAATAATAATAATAATAACAACTTTATTACGGACTCAAGGTCCAGACAAGGGGCAACATTACATTAAAAATGCATTGCATATCAAATATCATAAATATATATAAAATCATGGTAAATCACATAAAAAAACATCATAATTTATATATTTAAAAAAAAACCCACAATACTTAAGTTAAAAGTCCAGAGTAAAAAATGATCAATGTCGTACAACGAGACGATATCAGTGTCTCCACAACTGGGATTCGTAGCGTGTAGTGCTAACTCTTATGTTTGTCAAGGCCACAATAAGCACATTTTTAGAGTCATTTATCCTGCAAATGAATTTATACATGTGGTGTCTTAGGATAGCTTCTAAAGTACTGACTCCTTCAGCCACAAACATATTACTGGCACTACACCATCTTGGTTGCCTTAGCAGTGTTCTCATGGCATCGTTATATGCCACCTTTAGTCTCTGCATACTTGTCTTTAAATAGTTCGACCACAGGTGCGCAGTGTAGAGGGGTGTGCAGTATGCTCTAAATAGCGACATCTTCACCACAGTTAGATTTAGCTCTTAGGGTTAATGGAATCGAGGGATATGGGGAGAAAGCCAGAACGGGGTACTGATTTTGGATCATCAGCCATGATCATATTGAATGGCAGTGCTGGCTCGAAGGCCGAGTGGCCTACTCCTGCACCTATTTTCTATGTTATTAATCTATGTTCTATGTTGTTTCCCACGCTCCCTATCAAGACACCAGATCTTATTTTCTGTTCTCATTATAAATAGGCCAAGGGCGCTGTTTATCTCATTCATTTAAAACTCAGCTGAATGCTTATTTCTCACGCTCACTTTAAACACACTGCGGACCTGTTTGTAGAAACAAGGAACTCCAGGTGCTACATAATGCACAAAAAGATACAAAGTGCTGGAGTAACTCAGCAGGTCAGTTAGCATCTCTGGAGAACATGGATAGGTGATGCTTCGTGTCAAGACCCCTCTTCAGACTGAAGAAGGGGCTCTCCCGAAACATCATGTTCTCCAGAAAAGCTGACTGACCTGCTGAGTTACTCCAACACATTGTGTCTTTCTGCAGACCTGTGTCCCATACGTTCTTCTGAATACTCATTACTGTGCAATTAATTTTCACCCAGCAAAAAACAGTGAAGAGATAAATGAACTCAAATTTATTTGGATGTACTTTATCATCAAACACTATTAAGAGATCACACTCATGTAACTGAATAGGTAAATGGAAATGACTCCACATTCTCTCAGCTCTGCACTGATGACGTTCCAGATTATGTATTTACATGTCAGAATAAAACCGAGTCCAGACCTCTCTGATCGGCATGAAGACTATTATCACAGTGTTGAGGAAGAATTTAGTTATCTACATTGCTCATTATTTACATATACAAATTCCAAAAATGGATTTTAAAACAGATTGTGAAGCGAAATGAAGCACATTTACTTAAGAAGTCAAATAGGTCATATTAGGAGTTTGAAGAAGAAGAAAGGAGATAAATGATGATAGATTTAGTCTTGATAAAGTGATTTTCTGCATAATCCTCCCATTTATTTCTGAAAGCGGGCAGATATGGGAGAAGGTTGTTTTAGTTGCATGCACACATAGATATCAATGGTATAGCAAGAGTTCCATGCCTTCTTGTTTATTCCATATCCATTAAATGTCCTTCCACTGACACACTCTTTAGTTGGATATTTGCTGGACATTAACTCTCAGTGTGAAATTGCTTCTCATGAATTTTCTGTTATTCACCTCTGATTATTTACTCAATCTTGATAGTTTACCTTATTGAAAAAGCCATCACAATAATTTTAAAGTGGTGATTACTATGTTTACCTGTGTATGCCTATCCTCGTTGCAAGGTAGATGCTGAGTGAAGGGTAAAGATTATTTCAGATCTTTTCTAAGATCATCACTTTCACTCCAATTTGAGATACAGCATGTTTAGATGTTGCAGAATGGTCCAGTCAATTGATGTTTCCAGGAACTACAAATCTAAAATTTTATTATTTCAATTTGCCTCAATTGTCATTGAGGTTCAGTGTGAAATTAAATTAACCAATTTACCGACGTCTATCTTGAAACAGGAGTTTGAATCCCACCACTGCACCGGAGGAATTTCACCTAAAAATAATTAAGTGACCCCGAAATAAAAAATCTTGTATCCGTACTGGTGATAATAAAACTATAAGTTCTTCATAAAAACAACCCGAGTAGACGCAAGGAACTGCAGATGCTGGTTTATAATAAATACATAAACTGCTGGAGTAACGCAGCAGGTTAAGCAGCGTCTCTGGAGTGATGTTTTGGCTCGGGACCCTTCTTTAGACTTATTGTAGTGGTAAGAGAGAAAAATGGAAGAGAAGTGGGGATGGGACAAAGTCTGGCAACTGATAGATAGATACAGGGGAGAGGGGGGTTGATTGGCAGATGGTTGGACAAAGGCCAGAGATGAAAAGTTAAAAATGGGAGATAAGGATGGAAGGGGGAGGAATGTGTGGGGGAGTTGTAGAATAGGTACCTAAAATTGGATAATTCAATGTCATGATACCAAGTTGTTACCTACGCACCCACTTCACCCCCCTCCTCTTTTTACCCATCTCTTCCCTGACCCATCTGGACGGAGAACCATTTCTCTCTTTCCACCCTCCTACCCTCAAGCCACCCCCCCCCCCCCCCCCACTCATCAACTGCGAGGAGGGTCAGGTGGTGGAGTTGTCAAGTTAGTGTTCCCGGATTGAGGGGGAGGAGAGGGGGGATAGGGAAATTGAGAGTATGGGATGAGGCAGAGTATGGCGAGAGGCAGAGTGGGAGGAAGTGCAGTCAGGTAACTGGGTGTCAGTGGGTTTGTAGTAGACATCAGTCTATAGTTTGTCCACTGAAATGCAAACAGAGATTGAGAAAAGGGAATGACGAGTCAGAGATAGTCCACGTGAATTTGAGGACAGAGTGAGAGTTAGTACAGGTCCACCACCGAATTGCCGGCAACTGCTGGCCTCCTTTAATTTTTAAAATTACGAGAGCGCATTTGAAAGCCCCCCTGAAGGTCCGTCCCCGCCCCCCCTCCCCCCGAAAATATGGCGTCTAGGCCGGATGAGGCAGCTAATCTTGACCTCATCGGGACTTCCTGCTGATTGGCAGGTCGAATTTGCACCTTCGCCTTGCCGGTCTGGGGGGGGGGGGGCTGGGGGGGGGACTGAAACTCCGCGGGGGGGGCGGCCTTCGGGGGGGGAAATCCATTCCCATAGTTACACCAATGTGTGGTCGATTGGTGAGGTAGAATCGATTTTGCCGCTGTGTGAATGATAGGGCACCGATAAACGCCATCCCCTCTCTATAAGACGGCAGATCTGTCTCCCTTAGCCATTCAGATGATCAATCCGCCGGGTTGAATTTACCGGCTGGGGCTCTGGATTTGGCTCTGGTCCGGTCAGAGCCGACTAGTCCAATCCCATTGACGGGCGGGTCAAATTTGCTGCCTGCGGCCAGTGCTCAGGAACTCCCGCCCAGTTGGAGCCGGAAGATCCATTCCCACAGCAAACATCCGTAGCTGACTTTGCAGGCTGGGATCTAGGCCCCCAAGACCATGACCTCTGTTGGTCTCGCAAAATGGATAATACAGCAAGGCTCTGAAACCAAGGGTGCTGGAAAATCAGTGATGGACCTGTAGTAAAGTTGATGTAATCAACAAGTGCTGCATGAATGCAGGAGGCAGCCCCAATGCAGTCGTCGATGTCACGGAGAAAGAGTTGGAAAATGGTGCCGGGGTAAGTTTGAAACAAGGAGTGTTCAATCTAACTATGAAAAAGGCAATCATAGGTGGGGCCCATGTGAGAGCCCGTGGATACACCTTTCACTTGAAGAAAGTGAGAGGAATTAAAAGACAGTAGAGCTGTTGCTTCATAGCACCAGAGACCCAGGTTCGATCCCGACTATGGGTGTTGCCTATGTGGAGTTTGTATGTTCTCCCTGTGACTGTGTGGGTTTTCTCTGGGAGCTCCGGTTTCTTCCCACTTTCCAAAGATGAGCAGATTTTTAGGTTAATTGGCTTCTGTAAATTGCACCTGGCATGTAGTGGAATAACATCGAACTAGTCTATGGGTGATCGATGGTCGATGTTGACTCAGTGGGTCAAAGGGCCAGTTTCCACGCTGTATCTCTAAGCTAAACTGAAGTTGTTAAGGATGAGGATGAGTTTTGCTAGGTGGAGGAGAGTGTTGGGCGTACCCTCTAATGAGGTGTCATACATCAAGAAAGAGTGTATTCATACCAGATTGATTAATTCAAGCTATTTTAATTTTGCTTTTGAATATTAAGGTAATTCCTTTCATTAAAAATTAGGGGTTTAAAAGTAAGAAGTACAACTGTACAATGAAATAATGCAATTTTTGATTTTAATTGTAATGCACCATAATCTTGTTATGCCAGCCATTCCAGTGCTTTTCAAACAAGGGCTTCAGAACAAAGAAGCTGAAGAGGGCAGCACCACCACTCTGCATTGTGAGCTAACAAAGTCAAATGCTTCTGTGGAGTGGAGAAAAGGAACTGTGGTACTTCATTCCAGTGACAAATATAAAATAAAAAATAAAGGTCCTATAAGTGAACTGTTAATCTGCAATCTGAAACTGGAAGATGCAGGAGAATACACCTGTGTTTCAGCAGATCAACAAACCACAGCCTCCCTTAAAGTGAAAGGTATGGAAATATTATTATATTCATATGTTCTTCATCTTCATTCACAACTTCATTTTTTAACATCTTATATATGAGCATGTACCTTTTATAATAATTGGTTGAATGGCTCTTTGCTGACTACATCAATTTCACTCCCCTCATTAACACACAAAGTCATTTCTTTGACAAATTAAATCAAATTCATCACACAGGATCTGTCAGAAAAGCCATGCTGACCATCATTAATTAATCTTTGCTTCAGCAAGTGCAGTTTATTCTGCAAATAAAGGCGCTGTTGTTGTGATCCAGTGGACTGACCACTACCTTGTAGGGGCTAGACGGCAGCTCTCAGACATCTATATCTTTCCCTTTGCTCTGCTTATTGTACTTGAGTTTAGCTTGAATGCATTTATGTATACAGCTGCTCCTCGACCTACGATGGGGTTACCTTCTGATAAACTCATTGTAAACCGAAAATATCGCAAGTCGAAACACATTGGTATATGTTGCGATCACGTGACCGGAAGTGACGGGCGGCTCGCTGTCGTTGCCGAACGTTTGCCGATCGTAAATTCGAAATATCACAATTCGAAGCATCGTAAATCGGGGAGCACCTGTAGTTTATCTCATTTGATTGGAAAGTATGCAAAACAAAGTTTTTCACAGTACCACAAAACACATGACAATAACATACCGAATTCTAAACCTATCCCTCTTTACCTCCACAAATGGTGCTTGACTCACTGCGTACAGCACCTTTTGTTTCACTCCAGATTCCAGCATTTGCAATCTCATGTGTCTGCAAATTAATCCTGCAGAATTTCCCTTAGATTTTTTTCAATAATTTCCCTATCACCAAGTTGGAATTATCTGTCTTATCCCTGTTGTCCTTCTTGAATTAATGTACAACATTGTTGCTCTCCAGTTATCTGACACCTCACTCGTGGACATAGTGGATTGAAAATGTTCAGTCAAAGCCCAGCCTTTCCTCACCTCTCATAGCAGCCTGGGACTCATCCGGCCCATGGAGAATTATCCAGATTTAAGTCTGCTAAGATACTTTATACCTCCTGATAATTTGTTCTGTATACTATCAAGTGTTGCTGAACCAGAATCCCAAGTAAGTCAGTCATATATGTCTGAAGAAGGATCTCGACTCGAAATGTCACCCTTTCCTTCTCTCCAGAGATGCTGCCTGTCCTGCTGAGTTACTCCAGCTTTTCTATATCTTCAGCATATGGGTTGATCAGTGAACAGGGCAAGACATATTACAAACCTAATACATCATATTAGGTTTTAATGATTATATCATAATTAATCGATGGAAATAAAAATAAGCTGTTGTTTTGTTATTTAACAATTTTGTTGATTGAGCTGACATTGCTAGATACTTATTTGAAGGGAATTAAAAGGAGGTAAAATAATGGAACAGCCTGTCCCGCTGATTTGCTCCAGCATTTTGTGTCTATCTTAAAATAATTGGACTATGGCAAATAAAAACTTGAATGAATGCATGTTTAGTATAAATGGGTGGTTGATGAAAGGTGCAGGCTCATCGGGTTGAAGGGCCAGTTTCCATGTTGTATTCCTTTATGACTGTAAAGAGGAAAAACAATGTGTTGATCGTGAAACAGGGTCAATAGGTTTTCTCCAGTTTGTTCGAATAGTTAGAAAAAATATTTCTTTATTGTTTTGTTGCAGGTTTTTCACACAAGGAAATAAATATTTTTTATAATGACCTTATTTTATGTGACCAAAAATGTTCAACCAAGTATTAATGTGCCCACACCTATAAATGTAATTGCGCACAAATTATGTTGTTATTCATGGGAATAGCAACAACGTTTTTTGATATGGCTGTTTGATATTTAGTAAAATGTAGCTATGAAGTTCTTTGTTGAGTTATGAAAGAATATTGCAATTTATTTTCTAGTACTTCCAGTGCTTTTCAAGATAAAGCTTCAAGATAAGGAATATAAAGAAGGGAATGATGTCACATTACACTGTGAGCTAACAAAGCCTGACGCTTATGTAAAATGGAAGAAGGGGTCTCTGCTTATTAAATCCAGTGGAAAATATGAAATTAAGCAAAATGGTTCCAGGGTTGAGCTGATTATTCATGACTTAAAACTTGAAGATGCAGGAGAATATGCTTGTGACTCTGGGGATGAACAGACTACAGCGACCTTAAAAGTGAAAGGTGAAGTACCATTATTTAATCATAGTCATAGAGAGACACAGCATGGAAACACTGAGACCACACTGATCAATAACCACCTATTTACATTAATCCAATTTTTTTAATGCTCCCACATTTTTAACCATTATTATTGAATCTTCATCAGTCTTATTGTACCTGTGTTCTTACTATGATCGTCGCAGAACTTTTGTTTCACCTTTGGAAAATTTCCCTCAAGTTTTCATATGAAGACCCTCGCATTTCTTTGAATGTAAAATGTTTGCATCTCCCTTCTCTTAAACCTCACAGGACAAGGCATTTAAATAAAAATTTTGGAAGTATGTTTAAA
This sequence comes from Okamejei kenojei, assembly GCA_035221665.1. Classification (NCBI taxonomy): domain Eukaryota; kingdom Metazoa; phylum Chordata; class Chondrichthyes; order Rajiformes; family Rajidae; genus Okamejei; species Okamejei kenojei. The sequence continues at coordinate 28,355,434 of CM069132.1, read as the reverse complement.
AAAATACTCCTTAATATTTATAAAAGGGGTCATTTGGTGCAGTTTAATAAATAGAGATAGAAGGGACTAATCTGAACATTTTTAATTGTTGATTCCATAAGTGTGTAAGCAACACATTTATAAATTAAAGTAGATAGTCCTGATTTGTGGGTATAATTTCACAGCATAAAATGAAGGATACTACATCTTATAGGTGTTGAAGGGATGATCCGCTTCAATTCTGTATCGTACTTTAAATGTTGCTCTTTAAATCGCACCAATAAAATACTATTTCTGGTTAGAGATACAAGAAACTGTGGATGCAGCAATCTTAAGCAAAACACAATGTTGTGGAGTAGCTCAGTGTGTCAGGCAGTATCTGTGGAGGGAATGGATGGATGATATTTAGGGTTTAGACCCTTCTTCAGTTTCTGGTTGCACATTCTGTGTCCTAACAACCCACTAAATAAAAAGTAATCTGTTAACATCTCAAATGAATTTTAGGTAATTATTTTGAATCAGAAACCTCAATTTACTTATCATCCTTTTCAGCAGATGTCATGTAGGTATGTTACAAAACTTACCTTCAGCGGCCCTGCCGTGACTGGCCGTGTGCGCGTCTTTGGTGCCTTTGAGGGGGGGGGGGGGGGGGGGGGGGGGGGGGTGGGGGGCGGGTTTAAAATGCGTTTTTTCTTCAGACTATTCAAATCGATTTTGAACTGGCTGTTTAGTTGCTGAAGAAAAATCGCTTTGACTGCCGTTTTATTAAGTTTATTAAAATTAGCGCTGGATAATTTAATAGCAGGAATAAAATTTAAATCATCTTCTAAAGCCGACAACGGGATGGAGCTCACGTAGGGGACAAGGCAAGGTACACCGTTTATTTTTTCATATAAATTTGCTTCTTAGGATGCCTTTAATCAAAATTTCACGTTGATCTCCTCCCAAGCATTTCACAATAAAGAGAACCGGGTTAAACAACAGATACTGGAAAGGGAAATAAGACAATTAGACATAGAAAATGCGGCTGCACCAACTATGATAAAACATAATAAAATAGCAGTATTGAAATATAAATAAAATAAAATATATTCAGACCAAGTTATAAAACTTTATCAGCATACTAAACAATTACATTTTGAATTCGGTGACAAACCACAAGAACTATTAGCACGCCAACTTCGAAAACTGGACGGAGAAAAAACAGTTCACAAAATTAGATCAGAAATGGGAGAGCCACTAGTACGGCCCAAGGATATCAATGAGAGATTTCTGCAATATTATCAAAATCTCTACTCGGCTAAAATGACAGAACACTCGACAGGAATGGAAGCATTCTTACAAAAATGTAACCTTAAAGGTTTAGATTTGAAAGATAGAGAATTACTAGGCGCTGAAATAACAGTAAAAGAAATTGAAGAATCTATCAGATCTCTAAAAAACGGCAAGGCCCCAGGCCCCGATGGTATAAGCTCTGAATTTTATTAAAACATTTTTGATCTGATCTCCCCACGTTTACAGACGCTGTATGAGCACATTTATACTCAACAGAAATTACCAGAAATGCTAAACAAATCTATAATAACACTCATACCAAAAACAGATAAGGACCTGGAAGACCCAGGTTCATATAAAGCTATAGCTCTCTTAAATACTGATCAGAAAATATTAACTAAACTCCTAGCACAAAGATTAAGCACAGTGATTAATAAATTAATACACCCTGACCAAACAGGATTTATTCCAAAACGTTACTCTTCTTATAACTTGAGATGATTATTCAATATCATATACTCAAAGAGAATTACTAACGTAGATTTATCAATTATTTAGTTAGATGCTGAGAAAGCATTTGATCAGGTGGAATGGCCCTATTTATTTTTGGTGATGGAAACATTTCAACTGGGCGAGAAGATTAGTACATGGGTAAAACTTTTATATACTAATCCAACAGCTAGAATATTAACAAACCAAATATTATAAATTAAATTTAACTTATCTAGAGGTTTTAGACAAGGATGCCCGTTATCCCTGTTATTATTCGCACTCGCAATTGAGCCACTAGCAGAAAGTGTTAGGTCACACTCTGAAATATACGGGTATAATACTAAAGACACTGAGAATAAAATCTCTTTATATGCAGACGATGTATTAATCTACATTACAAAACCTGAAATTAGTATCCCAAACCTATTAAATTTAATAACTCAATTTGGTTTGATCTCGGGATACAGAATTAATTGGAATAAAAGCGAAATCATGCCAATAATGGAAATCAAACCACATATATTACAACAATCCCCCTTTAAAAATAGTTAATGAAAAATTTAAATATCTAAGAATTTATGTAACTAAGACATATACTTCTTTATTTAAACTAAACTTCCCTCCTTTACTGAACAAATTGCATAAGAATATTCAATATTGGAAAACACTACCTATCTCAATGTTTGGTAGAATTAATGCCATAAAAATGATTTTTCTTCCGCAATTATTGTGCCTCTTTCAATCAATCCTGTTATATCTTCCAAAAATTTTTTTTGAAAAGGTGGACTCCATAGTCACTAATTTTATCTGGGATTATAAGAATCACAGAAGTAAAAAAACATTTATGTAAATCAAAAATAAATGGAGGTTTAGCTTTACCGAATTTCATGATCTATTTCTGGGCAGTTAACATTAAAAATATGAACTTCTGGTTGGAAGAATTGGACCAGCAACCAGACTGGTTAAAAATGGAAAAGGAAGACTGTTACCCTTTGAAATTGGTTCGATTCTGTTTGCTACCACTAAATTGAACAAAAATAACTATAGTGAAAACCCTATAATATACAGTGGTATACAAATTTGGAAACAATTAAAAAATGCTTGGATAAAATAAAATTGGATAATCTCTCACTCTTTCTCCCCATTGTAAACCTTCAATGTTGGATAAAGGTTTTTTACAATGGAAAAATCACATAATTAAAAAGATGGGTCATCTCTATAGGAAAGGTACATTTCTTTCATTTCAGGAGTTGCAACAAACTTATGGACTTCACTCAAATGACTATTTCAGATATTTATAATTTAGAGATTATGCTAAATCAAATACACAGGATTACAGAACTAGAGATCCAGAAACTCTTGATGAATGTTTGAATAAACACCCTAATACAGAAAAAATAATATCTCATATCTACAATATCCTATTAGACAGTGAGGCACCAACGACGGAAATATATAGGCAAACATGGGAAAATGAACTAGGCCAGCCAATAATGAAAGATATTTGGGACGAAAGCTTACAACATATACATCAATGCTCATTAAATGCCAGACACTCTTTAATACAATTTAAAGTATTACATAGATTACATTACTTAAAAATGAAATTAAATAGAATCTTCCCACACATATCTCCTATCTGCGAAAAATGTCAGCATTTAGAGGCTAACTTAACTCACACATTTGTAAATTGTATAAAAATTAAAAACTTTTGGAAGGAAATTTTAAAGATAATTTCGGAAGTTGTCAACACCCAATTGAACCCCGACTCAAAACTAATAATATTAGGAATATTAGAACAAAGTCTAACACTTACTACAAACCAAATAAACTTTATCGTCTATAGTATAATAAATGGGAAAAAATTAATATTACAATTTTGGAAAGGTCCTATAACCCCCACAATTAAAATGTGGATTATGGAAATGTCGGAGACCCTACATTTGGAAAGAATCAGACTTGTCTTAATGGACAAACAAGAACTTTTTATCAGAATATGGTCTCCATTTATTGATTATTTGAAGGGGCAAACTGGTTTGGCACGAGAACCTGACTGAAGCTTGAATCAAAGATCAGATGAAGAGTTATACTTTATAATTTACGAACATATCTCCAATGTTGTATTATTAGTAAATTATTCAATTCTTCTTTATCATACCTTCTTGTTTTTTTCTCTTTCCTTATCATTTTCTATCTATATAAAAAATATATATATATATAGAAGCAGAGTTATTAAATAATTGATAATATTGATAATATTAGCAATGTATGACTGTTACACATGAAATGTTTTTATTATGTACTTCTAATTAAACAATAATTAAAAAATTCACGTTGCGAAAAGGTGACTTAGGACCGATACGAACCGGCAGTATTTTTCCTGCTGATATGGGGTTTAAATTCATCGCAAACCGCAACGTTCCAAATGATCGCGTTCCACAAAATCCCACTCGCAAGATGATTAAAATGGCCATTAATTTACGGGAATTAAACACTAAATTCCTTTCATTTGGCCTATAAATTCATGACAATTAGATTTAAAAATCACTAGACCAAGTGCAGACCCATTGGGTCTGTTCCCCCATCGTGCGGTTGTGGGGGGGGGGGGGGGGGGGCAGCATGTCATGTCACACACACTAACTACCACCCCGCACACACGCTAACTACCCCCTTGATATTATATTAATATTATTAATTTGCTCCTTTTACCCCATGACCGCCCTATCCACTGACGCATAGCCCCCAACTCGCAGGCGCGTCTGGGGGGGGGTGTTAAAGAGTGAGGGCAGAGAGAGAGTGGGAAGAGACAGAGAGAGGGGCAGAGACAGAAGGGCAAGAGACAGAGGGAGAGGGGGTGGTGGGGAGGAGGGGAGGGAGATGGGGAGAGAGTGGGGAGGGGAGGGTAGATGGGGAAAGAGTTGGGAGGGGCAGATGGGGAGCGAGTGGGGAGGGGGAGGGGAAGGGAGAGAAAGGGGGATGAGGATGGGGGGGAGGGGAGGAGAGCGGGGAGGGTAATGGAGGAGACCGGGGTAGGGGATGGGGGGTGGTAGAGAGGGAGAGGAGAGGGGTAGAGGGGGAGGTGAGAGGGGTGGGGGAGAAGAGGGAAGAGAAAGGGAGAGGTGAGGGAGAGGTGGGGAGGGAGAGAGGTGGGGAGGGAGAGGGGAAGATGGTAGCAGGGAGAGGTGCAAGAGAGAGGGGAAGGGGTGGAGGGGAGATAGGGGTGAAGAGGGGTGGGGGGGAGAGGGGGGTGGGAGAGGGGTGGGGGGAGGGAGAGGGGTAGGGGGAGTGGTGGAAGAGGGACAGAGGGGTAAGAGGACAGGGGGAAGGGGGAAGGAGGTGGGAGAGAGAAGGAAGGGGGTGGGGGGAGAGGGATGGGGTGGGAGGGAGGGAAGGGGGATAGGGGTGAGAGGAGAGGGAGGGAGGGTGAGAGGGGTGGGGGGAGAGGGGAGAGGGGGAGGGGAGAGGTTAGGAGGGGGAGAGAGAGAAGGGGAGGAGAGAGGGAAAGGTGGGAGAGAGGTGGAGAGGGAAGAGTGGGGAGTGAGGGGAGGAGGGGTAGCAGGGAGTGGTGCAAGAGAGAGGGGAAGGGGGTGGGGGTGAATGGTGGGGGAGGGGGAGGGAGGGGTGAGGAGAGAGGGGGAGTGGGGAGTGAGCAGGAATGGGGGTAGCAGGGAGTTGTGCAAGAGAGAGGGGAAGGGTGGGTGAAGAGGGGTGGGGAGAGGGGGTGGGAGGGGAGGAGGGAGGGGTGAGGAGAGGGATATGGAGGGGGGAGAGAGTGAGGGGAAGGGGAGGAGGGGTGGGGAGGGGGTGAGAGAGGGGTGGGGGAGAGGGGTGGGAGAAGGGGAGAGAGGGAGGAGAGAGGGGAAAGAGTGTGGAGAGGGGTAGGTGAGAGAGAGGGAAGAGTGTGGAGAGGGGGGTGGGGAGAGAGAGGAAGAGTGTGGAGGGAGGTGGAGAGGTAAGAGTGGGAGGGAGAGGGAAGGGGGAGAGAGAGGGGTGGGAGAGGGGGGTGGGGGGATGAGGGGGATGAGTGGAGGGAGGGGAAGAGGTGTAGTGGGGAGTGGTGGAAGTGGGGGAGGGGGAGGGGTGGAAGAGGGAGAAAGAGGTAGGGGAAAGGGGTGGGGGGAGATAGGGAGGGAGGGGGGGGGAGAGAGGTGGGGAGGGACAGGGGTGTGGGAAGGGGGAGAGAAGGGGGAGAGCTGGGGCTGGGGCATAGGCAGATGTAAATGAGATCCATTCCGATTGGACATCTGTGAGGGATGGCATTGTGACATCACACAATGGAACGTGCTGGAACATCAGGCGAGCGAGGGAGGGCTGGGGCTGGTGCAAAGGCAGATGTAAATGAGATCTATTCCGATTGGACATCTGTGAGCATTGGGCATTGTGACATCACACGATGGAACGTTCACCAACATTCTATGGGTGAGAGCAGTTTGATTTTTTTAAGATTTTGAAAAATTGGGGTGGGGGGGGAAGGATCTTATTAAAAATTGTGTACATAAAAATGTCTAAATGTAATGAGGAGTGCATTTGTGAATGTAAAAGTGTAATGTCTAGCAAAATGGAAAAAATGGCGGTGTTTGAGGGTCTGGTTTCGGCGGACCAGGGAATCAAAGGGCGAACATCTTATCTGAAAAAAAAATGGAATGTGACACACACCCGGTCGGTCGGCAGACGCGCGCGTGCGCACGCACACACACACACACACACACACACACACACACACACACACACACACTTAAAAGCTTAGGCTTTTTAAAAATGTTAACCTTTTCTTAAGAAATGGATAGATGTTTAGATCTAGCAATTGAATTTTGTAATTAGCAACAATTAGGTAACTAACTAATTATATGCTTTAATTTCAGGTCATCCAAGTAAGATTGTTTCATATTTGTTTCAGAATACTTCAATCTATAATAACTGAAAATGTCATTAAGTTCTCTTAATTTTTAAGAAAGTTATGGGCTTTTGACTGTCCTTGATCACAGCTTTTGTGTTAAGTCAATGGAAAAGCAATAGGGAACAAGATGCTAATTTCCGAGTATGAAAATGGCCATAACATTTTTAATACTGAAGATATGAAAGTGAATTAGGTGTCAAATTCAACTTCTTTTTATGCTTTATCTGATGGGATAAATTGCAGACTTGAGTTTTAAAATCTCAAAATTTTGTAACATTGCTATGTCATGTCATTCAAAGTGTGCTCATCAGTTATTTTACATATTTTGATTTTGTAATCACTATTTCCAAATCATCTAAAAGTGTTGATAAAAATGATTACCTGAATTCTGAACGTTCATGTCCAGTAAAAAAATAATTCACCATTAACTAACTTTTTAACTAACTAGCTAGTTAGTTAAATGACAGTGTCATTATTTATTTCAATTGAATGGTTCTTAAGCAGCACTTTATAAATATATATGTATAATGTCAGATTATAATTAAAATGGAAATAAAACGTGTATCTTTATGTGCCTGTATTATTATTTAATCTTGAGTTAACTTTTATCATTTTTTTGGTACTCTTAGCCTTGCCGGTACATTTTATAAGGGAGCTTAAGGATATGGAAGGTAAAGAAGGAAATACTGCCAGACTTTGTTGTGAGCTTACTAAGCCAGATCATTCAGTGAAATGGAGAAAAGGACCTACACTGCTTCATTCAAGCGACAAACATGAAATAATACAAAAAGGTTCCACTGTTGAATTGCTTATTCACCAGCTAAAAGTTGAAGACGCTGGAGAATATACCTGTGATACTGGTGACCAGAAGACAAAAAGCTGCTTAAAAGTAACTGGTAGGTGAATTGTCATTACTCATAACATCCTTTTTTTGTGTGCACATTTTCATGGTGCTGCAAGGTGAACTATATGTAAGATTTGTAATTATATTTGTGAAAAGAATAGTTCTCTTTCTGTTTTGGGGTAGTTAAAAAAATATGTTGTTTTTTTGTTATAAGTTGTGTTAATTATATATAAAATAGCATGGTAGTAAGGAATTAGAAGAACTAGCACTGTTACATTATTTATTTTTTCAGTTTCTCTTCTTTGTATTACGTACCTTTCCATTCCTCCTCCGGATATTCTTTGCATGATTATTGGGAGTCTAGGCTGGCCAGCTGACAGAAAGGGTCAGAGCATGGGTGGAATTAGCACTGATGGGACTAGAAATTCCGTGGCAACATTAAGGATATGTCAGAGTTACAGTGCCCTCCATAATGTTTGGGACAAAGACCGATAATTTATTTATTTGCTTCTGTACACCACAATTTGAGATTTGTAATAGAAAAAAATCACATGTGGTTAAAATGCACATTGTCAGATTTTATTAAAGGGTATTACAGCTGTGTTTATACATAGTTCCCCCATTTCTGGGCACCATAATGTTTGGGACACATGGCTTCACAGGCATTTGTAATTGCTCAGGTGTGTTTAATTGCCTCCTTAATGCAGGTATAAGAGAGCTCTCAGCACCTAGTCTTTCCTCCAGTCTTTCCATCACCTTTGGAAACCTTTATTGTTGTTTATCAAGACGAGGACCAAAGTTGTGCCAATGAAAGTCAAAGAAGCCATTATGAGGCTGAGAAACAAGAATAAAACTGTTATAGACATCAGCCAAACCTTAGGCTTACCCAAATCAACTTTATGGAACATCATGAAGAAGAAAGAGAGCACTGGTGAGCTTACTAATCGCAAAGAGACAGGCAGGCCAAGGAAGACCTCCACAGCTGATGACAGAAGAATTCTCTCTATAATAAATTCAAATCCCCAAACACCTGTCTGACAGATCAGAAACACTCTTCAGGAGTCAGGTGTGGATTTGTCAATGACCACTGTTCACAGAAGACTTAATGAACAGAAATACAGAGGCTACATTGCAAGATGCAAACTGGTTAGCTGCAAAAATAGGATGGCCAGGTTAAAGTTTGCCAAGGAGTACTTAAAAGAGCAACCTCAGTTCTGGAAAAAGGTCTTGTGGACAGATGAGACGAAGATCAACTTATATCAGAGTGCTGGCAAGAGCAAAGTATGGAGAAGAGAAGGAACTGCCCAAGATCCAAAGCATACCACCTCATCTGTGAAACATGGTGGTGGGGCATGTATGGCTGCTTAAGGTAGTGGCTCACATATCTTCATTGATGATACAACTGCTGATGGTAGTCGCATAATGAAATCTGAAGTGTATGGACACATCCTATCTGCTCAAGTTCAAACAAATGCCTCAAATCTCATTGGCTGGCATTTCATTCCACAGCAAGATAATGATTCCAAACATACTGCTGAAGCAACAAAGGAGTTTTTCAAAGCTACAAAATGGTCAATTCTTGAGTGGCCAAGTCAATCACCCGATCTGAACCCAATTGAGCATGCCTTTTATATGCTGAAGAGAAAACTGAAGGGGACTAGCCCCCAAAATAAGCATAAGCTAAAGAGTCAAGAGTGTTTTATTGTCATATGTCCCAGATAGAACAATGAAATTCTTACTTGCAAAACAGGCCTGTCAGAGCATCACCAGAGAAGACACCCAGTAACTGGTGATGTTCATGAATCACAGACTTCAAGCAGTCATTATATGCAAAGGATATGCAAGAAAATACTAAACATGACTACTTTCATTTACATGACATTGCTGTGTCCCAAACATTATGGTTCTCTGAATTGGGGGGACTATGTATAAACACTGCTGTAATTTCTACATGGTGAAACCAAAATGTATAAAAATGGCCTTGATTAAAATCAGACAATGTGCACTTTAACCACATGTGTTTTTTTCTATTACAGATCTCAAATTGTGCAGTACAGAGGCAAATAAATGATGGGTCTTTGTCCCAAACATTTGTGGAGGGCACTGTATGGTGGTTGGAAAACTGATTATATTGTTTTGAGAGAATAGTAGATCTGTTCCCTGTGCAGCTATTCGCTCAAGAAAACATTTCAAGAATCAAGAGTGTTTAGTTGTCATATATATTGATAGACTGAAGAAATAAATTGTTATTTGCAGCAGCTCAACATCCCCATAAATGCAATATCTGCAAATAAATATATTACATGCAAATAAATGTAATAATTAAAAAGTTAAATAAATTAATAACCATAATACTGGTGAAAAAAAAACACAATCAGTAGAATATCCAAATATATAGTCTATAAAAGTTAATAGTTGCTGGGATTAGGATTGTATAGTGTTTAAGAGCCCGATAACTGCTTGGAAGACGCTTTTCATGAACCTTGTGGTCATGGTTTTCAGGCTCATATACCGTCCTCCCAATGGTGGGAGCGAAATTAGAGTGTTGCCAGGGTGGTATGGATCTTTGATGATATTGGCTGCCTTACTATAGATCCCTTCGATGGTGAGGAGATCATTATCTGTGATTGACCGGGCACTGTCTACCACTACATGTAATCTCCTTTGTTCCTGGGTGTTCGAACTGCTGAACTAGGCTGTGATGCTAGAAGCCAGTGTGGTCTCTACCTCTAGAAATTCAATGGAGTATTTGTTGACATAACAAATCTCCTTAATCTTCTAAGAAAGTAGAGGTGTTGAGCTTTCTTTATGATTGCTTCAATGTGCTGCGCCTAGGACAGATTTTCAGAGATATGCATGCCCAGGAACTTGAAGTTGTTGACTCTTTCCACCGTCGTCCTGTCAATAGGGCTTGGTTCATGGATCCTTGGTTTTCCCCTCCTGAAGTCAACAACCAGTTCCTTGGTTTTACTGAGGTTCAAAGCAAGTTTGTTGTTCTGATACATTTTCAATCTGGTCTGGTTAATCACAGGAACTGTCTTCCCTACCTCTAAAAGGCAGCCACGATCATCAAAGACCCTTACCACCCTGTCCACGCTCTCGCTTGATCTTAGAACGTAGAACAGCACAAGACAGGAACAGACCCTTCCACCCACAGTGTCCGTGCTGACCATGATATCAAGATAAACTAATCTCATCTGCCTGCACATGATCTATTTCCCTCCATTCCCTGTACGGCCATGTGCTTATCTGAAAACCTCTTAAACACCACTATCAGATCTCCAGCTATCCATCAGCCTCAGCCCCACACATCTCTTTGCATCTTGAATGCTTTCAATAAACTTATTTTACGATTAGAACATAGAACAGTACAGCTGGGGATTAGGACCTTCGGTCCAGAATGCTTGTGCCTAACATAATGCTGAGACCATCTTTAGAATTTAGAGATACAGCGCAGAAACTGGCCCTTCGGCCCATCGGCCCATCGAGCCTGCGCCGACCATCAATCACCCCGTATATTACCAACACCCTCTTGGGACACTTTTACAACATATCCAAAGCCAATTAACCTAAAAAACTGTACGCAGTGTGAGCGGAAACTTAAGCACCCGGAGAAAATCCACGTGATCACAAGGAAAACGTACAAACTTTGTACAGACAGCACCTGTAGTCAGGATCGAACCTGGTTCTCTGGCGCTTTAAGGCAACAACTCTACTGATGTGCCACTGTGCCTGCCACTCTTATATGTTGGCATGCTATCCATTTATCTCCATTCCCTGCATGTCGTGTTGCCTATCTTAAAGTCTCTTAAACACCATTATTGTATCTGCCTCCACTGCTACCCCCAGCAGCACGATCCAGGCACTCGCCACTGGTTGTGTAAAAACGTAGCCTCACGCATCTGTAAACTTTCATCAAAGCTATTCCTGTCAATTTTTTTAATTATTGCACCCTGGGGGAAAAAGGTTCTGACTGTCCATGCTATCTATGCCACTCATAATTTAAAAATGTTTTATCAGATCTCCCCATAACCTCCGGTGTTGCAGAGAAAACAATCCAAGTTTGTCAAACCTTTACGTGAAAGTGGGGTGTTTTTTGCTGTAGGGGGGTTACACAAAAAGCTGGAGAAACTCAGCGGGTGCAGCAGCATCTAAGGAGCGAAGGAGATAGGTGACGTTTCGGGTCGAGACCTGTTTTTTGCTGTAGGTGGCTGAGGGGAGTACTGATAGAAATTTACAAAATTATGAGAGGCAGGGACAGGGTCAAAGCCTTTTTCCTGGAGTGGAAATGTCACATAAAAAAAGACATAGGTTTATGGTGAGAGGGGAAAAGGCAAATAAGTCATTCAAGGCCTTTATTTATTTATTTAGAGTATCGTCGGTGTTTAGAATGAACGGCGGCTGACTGAGTGGTGGAGCCAGTTGCCAATTAGGCAAGCATTTGAATATACAAGGAATTGAGGGATGTGGATCAGGCAGATTGGGTTAGCTTAATTTGGCATCATGGGTGGCACAGTCTTCATGGGCCGAAGAGCCTAGTGTTGTGCAGTACTCTTGTATATTGCAAGTTCTGTAAGGCATAGATAAAGTTGGATTGATTACAGACATATGGGCTAGGTATAGATTTGCATGATTGTCATCATGGAAGTGGTGGGCCGAAATACCTGGTTCTATGCACAACAACCTACTCTGACTTGAGACTCAACTTTTTCTGAATGCAGTCGTATCAGAGTCCTCTTTCTCTGTATCCTCTGAAAATTTGACACATGTTTACCTTGGTCTCATGGATTAACTGTGGGACACGAGCCTGTGGGTCACTATGCATCTATTTTTTTTTAAAAGAACCACAATCAGGATGTTCAGGTGGATGGTACTGTTAATTTGCATGGTGATCTCACCAAATTTGATCCCACTGTCAAATGCAGAAATGAATCATTCTCTCTCACTGTGCCCATAGATTTATCCGAATTACTGAGTATTTACAGCATTTTATTTTATTGTTTTTGAATCGTTGTTGTGGGTTTTGATGTGACTTTAACTAATGGGACACAAATTACCATCTCTTTTAGCCTTGCCGGTACTTTTCAAAAAAGAGCTTTGCAGTCAGGAGGTTGAAGAAAATTGTGCTGCTAATCTACACTGTGAAGTCACCAAATCGGATGCCCCTGTCAAATGGAAAAAGGGATCCAGGTTGCTTCATGCAAGTGACAAATATGAAATGAAACAAAAAGGACCCTATGTTGAGTTGGTTATTCATAGCATCAAACTGGAAGATGCAGGAGAATATACCTGTGATTCTGGAGATCAACAGACCACTGCCTCCTTAAAAGTGAAAGGTATAATGATATCCATTACACTTTGTACGTCAAATGGAGATCGTTCAGATAACTTAGAGTCTTGGAATCAAATAGTATGGAAGCAGGCTCTTTGACCCAACTCTGATGCCAAACAAATAGTTATTTAATCATTATAATTGTTCTTGCCTCTATGATATTCTCGGGCAGCTCATTCCACATATCTGTCACACTCTGTGGAGAAAGCTGCTGCTTACGTCCTCTTCAAATCTTTCTCCTCTCACCTTAAAATTATGCCCTCTCGCTTGGAAAAAAGATTGACTATTCAACTTATCTATGTAACTCATGATTTTATATACTTTTATAATGTTATCCCTCAACCTCCTAAACTCCAGGGAGGTAGAAATCCCAACCTATCCAGCATCTCATTACAACTTAAGTTCTCTTGTCCTGATAACCCTTCTGAATCTTTTCTGCACTCTATCCAACAATTACATTTTAACGTTTAAGAGGCATTTAGACCAGTACATGAACATGGCAGAAATGGAGGGGCATGGATCATATGCAAGCAGATGAGGTTAGCTTAATATTGGCTTCATGGTTGGCAAAGATATTGTGGACCAAAGGGCCTATTCCTGTGCTGTTCTCTTATATGTTATGAGTTATAAATGGTATAGAGGAATATGGAAATATTGCAGGCAAGTGGGGTAGATTTAGATTTGCACGATAGTCGGCATGGATGTAGAGCTGAACAATTCAATGTCTCTGCTGAACCACTCAATATCTCTTGACTCAAGAACTACTTCTGAAGGTTGTCCAATCAAAGTGCTCTTCCTCTGCATCTTAGAGTCACACGGCATGGAAACAGGTTTTTCAGCCTACCTTGCCCACGTTGACCAACACACCCCATCTACACTAGTCCCATCTGCCTGCATTTGGCCCATATTCTTCTAAACCTATCCTATCCATGTATCTGTCCAAACGTCATTTAAAATTTGTGATAGAACCTGCCTCGACTACCTCCTCTGGCAGCTCTTTCTATACATTCACCACCTTTTGTGTAAACATTTTGCCCCTTAAGTTCCTTCTTTTCCCCCGCACCTTAAAACTATGTCTTCTGGTTCTTGATTCCCCTACTCTGAAGATATGACACCCATGCCTCCCTTTCGTCTGTTGTATTAGCTGTCGGCCAAGTACCTGTGGTTCACCATGCATCTCTGTTATTTTTTTAAAAAGCTTTACAATAAGGCTATTTATATAGATGGTGCTGTTCATTTGTATGGTGAGCTCACCAAATCTGATCCCTCTGTTAAATGCAGAAAGAGATCCTTCTCTCCCATTGTGCTCATAGATTGTGTCTGAACTGCTGTATTTAAATCATTTTATTTTCTGTAATTATATCATTATTAGTATGGCTATTAATGTTATTTTATCTAATTCAACACAAATGATCATTCTCTATAGTCTTGCCGATACTTTTCCAAAAAGAGCTTTGCAGTCAGGAAGTTGAGGAAAACGGCACTGCTACTCTACGCTGTGAAGTCACCAAGTCGGATGCCCCCGTCAAATGGAAAAAGGGCTCCAGGCTACTTCGTGCAAGTGACAAATATGAAATGAAACAAAAAGGTCTCTGCCTTGAGTTGGTTCTTCACAGTGTAAAACTGGAGGATGCTGGAGAATATACCTGTGATTCTGGAGATCAACAAACCACTGCCTCCTTAAAAGTGAAAGGTAAGAGCACACCCATTAGATTTCATAAGTGAAAAGTCATACAGCATGGAAACAGGCACATTGGACCAATTTGTTCAGGCCGACCATATTGCCTTTTAAGCATTCTAATTGCACCAGACTCTACCAGTTATTTTGGTAGCTCGTTCCACATATCCACCAATCTCCTTGTGAAAAGGTTGTCCCTCCTGTCCCCTTTAAATCTTTCTCCTCTCATCTTAAATGTATGCCATCTTGTTTAGACTATCCTGTGAAAAAGACTGACCAGTCTCCTTATCTATTCCCCTCATGGTTTTATATACCTGAGTCATGTGTATATTAGCCTCCTATGCACCAGGAATGGCCTAACCTAAGTCCTCTTGTCTGGATAACATACTTTTGAATCTTCTCTGCACCCTATCCAGCTTAATGACTTCTTCTCTGTAGCTAGGTAACGATAAATGCACATAATATTTAACGTGTGGTGTTACCAGTGTCTTGTACAGTCATAATATTATGAGTTTTGCACTCAGTGCTCTGACTGATGAAGGCATGTTTGTTAAATGTCTACTTCACCACTCTGTCCACCTGTGTCACCAGTCTCCAGGAACTCTATACTTGTACCCCTTAGCCTCTTTGTTCTATAACACTCTCTCGGGCCTGCCATTTGCTGTATAAGTATGGTTTAACTTCCTAAAATGCAACACTTCACCCATGTCAGAGTTTTGCTCTTTGTACATTCCTTTCCTTCCCCCACCGCCACAAATTTTTCTGACAAAGCCAGAGTGTACTTCATCATCCGGCCTTTGCAACATTTGCAGCACAATGCACAGGCAAAGAATCCATTCAATGCCCATCTATCATTTTACTCTATAGTGGCATTCCCTTTGTTTCCATTCAAAGCCCCACCTCCGCCTTCTCTGCTTTTTCTACAAACTTGTTTTCTCTCTTTCTAAATTATATTATAGCATCTTTGACCTGAGTGTTAACTGGTTTTACTTTCCACAGATGCTTACCTGGCTGATTTCTTATTTTTGTTCTTGTTTCACATTTTGGCATCTGTAGTTTTAATCAGTTCATCTAGAATGCGTTCTCTCCTAGATGTGTACGGCACATATTCAGGCTTTTTCAGTCCAGATCATGCATGGCGAGCGTGATATCTGTTTATGCTAAACCCATTTGTCTGCATTTAGCCCTTATTCCTCTGCATCTTTCCAATCCAAATACCTATCCAAATATCTATTACCTGTCATCATTAGCCTTTCTTTACAAACAAGTTATAAAAGCTAAAAATGTTGTGCCTTACAAGTTCATAACATACCTGGGAAGATCATTTAAAGGGCTTTAATTTCTAATGGTCTGGAGTGAAGTGGGGGTAATCTAACTAGGTGGTAGGTACGGGGAATAATGGTACATTGGAGAAGATTCAAAGTGGGATTAAGGCAAAGATCAGACTGGGTTGATGAGAAGACCCCATATGAAAAGACAGATGGTGATGGTAGAAAGGTGTGGGTCAGAGTTTTGGTGGTGAGTTGATCTAGGAAGGGAGATAAGGAAAATTTTGAGGATGGAATTGGGAGTTCCAATTAAAAGATTGGTTTACTTGGGAAAGCATAGATTCAAAAATATGTATGGCCATGACTGCAGAAGTAACCTTTTAAAAAGTTTAGGGCATTGGATGTTAAGGCAGTAACCCTGGTAAGGGTCGACACAAAAAGCTGGAGTAACTCAGCAGGTCAGACAGCATCTCTGGAGAAAAGGAATATGTGACACTTCAGAGGAATGGTCTAGACCCAAAATGTCACCTATTTCCTTTCTCCAGAGATGGTGTTTGACCCGCTGAGTTACTCCCGCTTTTTATGTCTATCTTCGGTTGAAACCAACATCTGCAGTTCCTTCCTACACACCCTGATAAGGATACACCCAAGACATAAGGAGGCATTAATTGTTAATAATTGAGTCCTGTGAGAATCACATTAAGAATAATAAAAATTATAGGTCAGATGTCAGACAAAGTACCTGCCAATTTATTTCATTGTACATTCCTAGCTGTTCGTATGCATGTCATACCCTTAGTTTATGAAAGGTTTATTCAATAGTGTGATAACAGCAAGAAATAAGTATGTAAACAAAATGCAATTTGTCAGCCGGCTTCCAGCAATTTTGCATTAGAGGAGTTTAAAAAATATAGCATTTACTATAATGAAAAAGTTTAGGATGTTGCCGAATTATAGCATAACCTTCAGTCATTGACTATTTTATTTGAACCTGTTTGAAATTTTGAGTGGTTCAATCAACTGAAGTACATTACCATGAACAGAATCATTGTTTCTCTTAGCCCTTCCTGTGATTTTCAAAAAAGAGCTCCAAAATAAAGAAGCTGAAGAGGAAAGTACTGTCACTTTGCACTGTGAAATCTCAAAACCGGATGCCCTTGTGAAATGGAGAAAGGGATCTGTGATTCTTCATAAAAGTGAGAAGTATGAAATTACACAAAAGGGTTCCTGTGTGGAGCTACTTATTCATAATCTAAAAGTTGAAGATGCTGGAGAGTATACCTGTGATTCAGGCGATCGGCAGACATCTGGCTTTTTGAAAGTGAAGGGTATGACAACAAACATTTTTAATAACTAACTTATTAATTGTTTCAAAATATTTAATTCAGTACTTTATCTACAATTGTTAGAATCAATGAATGTTCTTCTTTATAATGATATTCATTAGTAAGCTTGAAATATTATGATTGCCTTTTCTAATTTGCAGCAAATTTTGGAAGATGAAAGCCATAAAATCCTCTAACAATCTTCCTCACTCTTAACAATTCCACCAATTTGTGTGTCACTTGCAAACTTAATTGTTCGCTAACCTACATTTTCATCATAATCATTTGTATGTGTGTGTGTATTACAAACAACAGAGGTTTCACCGCTTGTGGAACTCTGTTGGTCACAGACCTCCAGTTGGAATAACGCCTCTCTACCACTACTCTCTGTCTTCTATGGCCAGGTCAAGGTTTTGAATATAATCTACCAAGGCTACATATTCTTCATAGGAACAGGTTGAATTCTGACCAGCTGGCCTTTACACGACTCCCACCTGTGATTTTACTCAACAATAGCCGCTCGCAATCTACTCGTCCCAATTCATGTCTAATACTATTGCAATTAGTCTTACCCGAATTTAGTATTTTCTCTAGTGGTCCAGTCCTGTCCTTATAATTAAATATCTGAAAACATATAGTTATGAACTTTCTACATCGGTGAGACCAAGCGTAGGCTTGGCGGTAGCTCCGCCGAACACCTCCGCTCGGTCCGCATTAACCAATCTCCCGGTGGCTCAGCACTTCAACTCCCCCTCCCATTCCGAATCCGACCTCTCTGTCCTGGGCCTCCTCCATGGCCAGAGTGAGCACCACCGAAAATTGGAGGAGCAACACCTCATATTTCGCTTGGGCAGTCTGCACCCTAGCGGCATAAACATTGAATTCTCCAATTTCCGGTAGCCCTTGCTGTCTTCTCCCCTTCTCAGCTCTCCCTCAGCTTTCGGGCTCCTCCTCTTCCTTTTTCCTTTCTTCTCCCCGCCCCCCCACCCCCCCCAACCATCCATCAGTCTGAAGAAGAGTTTCGTCCCGAAATGTTGCCTATTTCCTTCGCTCCATAGATACTGCTGCACCCACTGAGCTTCTCCAGCACTTTTGTCTACCTTAGTTATGAACAATATTCCCCAAATATTCTGTCACTGAAACTCCAATCACAGGGCCAGGCTCATTTCCAGGTCCAGCATGGCCTCTTCCCAGGTTGGATCATCTAGATACTTGGAGCACCCTCCTAGATGCACTTAACAAGTTCTGCCCCATATACAGTGCATTCAGAAACTATTCAGACCCCTTCACTTTTTCCATATTTTATTAAGTTAATGCCTTATTTTAAAATTCATTAAATTATTATGTTTTTATCATCAATCTACACGCAATACCCCAGAATGAAGAAACGGAAACAGGTATTTGGACATTTTTGCAAAGTTATTAAAAATAAATAACTGAAATATCACATTTACATAAGTATTCAGAACCTTTGCTATGACACTCAAAATTAAGCTTAGGTTCATTCTGTTTCCATTGATTATCCTTGAGATGTTTCTACAACTTGATTGGAGTCCACCAGTGGTAAATTAAATGAGAGCACTAATTTAACCAGTGCTAATAGGAGTAATTATTTTATGAAAGATACAATATATCAAGCGGTGGGTCACCAGATAGACTAGAAAAGGGAATTAGACAGGGAAGTCCAAGAAAAAGCTTTGGGTGAGTATATTTGCTGGCATGATAGGATCGGCAAAGAACATATTGTGTTGAAAAAAGTCAAATTTGCATGCTTTCCAGCGCATGGCTCCACAAATGTAAGGAACCACTCCTTAATTTCAGTGAGCTACTTGTTTGATTGGATGTTGAATCAACTGTGTCACTATGAATTTCAAACTTTGTTTTCTTTTAGTACTACCCGTACTTTTCAAAGAGAAGCTTCAGAATGTGGAAGCTGAAGAGGATAGTACTGCTACTCTTCACTGTCTGATTAGTAAACCTGATGCTCCAGTAAAATGGAGGAAAGGATCTCTGCTGCTTCATCCATGTAAAAAGTATGAAATGAAACAAAAGGATCTCTATGTTGAGCTGTTAATTCGCAGCCTAAAGCTAGAAGATGCTGGTGAATATTCCTGTGATTCAGGGGACCAGCAAACTGCAGCATTCTTAAAAGTTAAAGGTAGGATAAAAATCGTTACTTATACTGAATTCATATTGTTTTTGGTTGTGAACTTTTTCTCATGAGCTGGTATTTCTAAAATTCTGGGAAAACTCAACCTGTCATTTATCCAAGTTACAGTCCTTGTGGTCCAGATTTCTCATCTAAGGTGAGGCTTAATTCTCATTTAATATCTTAGTCCCATCAGTATTGTTTCTGGTCTGTAAACTAGAATAGTTGTTTGCTGATAAGGCAACGATTGAATAAGTTTCAAAATATCAGTGTTGTGAGCAGTGAGCATAATGGGACATTCATAACATTGATACTGGGGAAATGAAAATGATGTTAAGAGTCATCTACATGATAATATGCCATTAAAAACTGATACTGGAGCTACATCAATCTACACACAATACCCCAGAATGAAGAAGCGAAAACAAGTATTTGGACATTTTTGCAAAGTTATTAAAAATAAATAACTGAAATATCACATTTACATAAGTATTCAGAACCTTTGGTATGACACTCAAAATTGAGCTTAGGTTCATTCTGTTTCCATTGGTTATCCTTGAGATGTTTCTACAACTTGATTGGAGTCCACCAGTGGTAAATTAAATTGGTTGGACATGATTTGGAAAGGCACACACCTCTCTACATAAGGTTTCACAGTTGACAGTGACTGTCAGAGCAAAAACCAAGCTATGAAGACAAAGGAATTATCTGTAGACCTCCGAGACAGGATTGTATTGAGAGACAGATCTGGGGAAGGGTATAAAACAATTTCTGCAGCATTGCAGGTCCCGAAGAGCACAGTGCCTTTGTCATTCTTAAAAGCAAAGAACTTTGGAAACACCAGGACTCTTTATAGAGCTGGCCATCTGGCCAAACTGAGCAATCAGGGAGAAGGGCCTTGGTCAGGAAGTGATCAAGAGCCCGATGGTCACTCTGACATGGCTCTAGAGATCTTCTGTGGAGATGTGATAACCTTCCAGAAGGACAACTATACTGCAGCACTCCACCAATCAGGCCTTTATGGTAGAGTGGCCAGACGGAAGCCACTCCTCAGTAAAAAGGCACATGACAGCCTCTTGGAGTTTGCCAAAAGGCATAAGAAACAAGATTCTCTGGTCTTATGAAACCAAGATTGAACTCTTTGGCCTGAATGCCAAGCGTCACGTCTGGAGGAAACCAGGCACCGTTCATCACCTGGCCAATACCATACCTACGGTGAAGCATGGTGGTGGCAGCATCATGCTGTGGGGATTTTTTTTCAATGGCAGGAACTGGGAGATCACTCAGGATCGAGGGAAAGATGAACAGAGCAAAGTACAGAGAGATCCTTGATGAAAACCTGCTCCAGAGCGTTCTGGACCTCAGACTGGGGCGGAAGTTCACCTTCCAACAGGACAATCATCCTAAGCATACAGCCAAGACAACACAGGAGTGGCTTCATGAAAAGTCGGTGAATGTCCTTGAGTGGCTCAGCCAGAGCCCGTACTTGAACCCGATCGAACATTTCTGGAGGGACTTGAAAATAGCCTTGCATCGACGCTCCCCATCCAACCTGACAGAGCTTGAGAGGATCTGCAGATAAGAATGGGAGAAATTACCCAAATACAAGCGTGCCAAGCTTTTAGCGTCATACCCAAGCCTTGAATTTGATTTTTTTTAATTTAAACAGGGACAGTGCATATTGATGAACATTTACATGTAAATATGCAAGATTATAGCTAATTTCCATCTTTAGTCCCTTTGGCAGCAAAAAGAAACAATTATACAAGACACACAACCAATTCAATTCACACAGACATCCATCACAGAGTCTCCTGCTCACTGTGATGGAAGGCAAAGTCTTGTCTATCCCCTGCTCTTCATCCTCTCTGATGTCAAAGCTCCTGGTGGGTGATGGAAAGTCCTGCGGCCGCTAAGGCCGAGCCGGCGATGTAAGGCCCAGCTCTGGGTCTTAATGTTGGAGCCCCTGGCGGGCAATGGCGAATCCCGCGGCCGTTAAAGCCGCGCCGGGCGATGTCAGGCCCCGCTCCGGGTCTTGACGCTGGAGCTCCCGGCGGGCGATGGCAAGTCCCGTGGCCATTTAAGCCGCACCGGGCGATGTCAGGCACTGCTCCGGGTTGCCTTCAACCCCGCAACTCGGGCGGGAGAAGCTGCCGCCGCGGGAGCTCCGAAAAGCGGTCTCCCACCAGGGACTCGCGAGCTCCCGATGTCACCATTCACAGGCCAGCAACTGGAGCCTCCGAAGCCCCGAAGTTTGGTCGCAACCGCGCGCCACCACCGCTCTCCACGCTCCGACGCCGGCCAGCCCCATGATGGTAAGTCCGCAGGCTCCACGACTGGAGCCCCCAGGTCATTCCGGTTGGAGGCCGCTCCACGGTGCTAGGCCCCAATGACAACGGAGAACGGACAGGGAAAAGGTCAGGTCTCCCGTGCAGGGAAGAGATTTAATAGTTTCCCCCACCCCACCCCCCACATATACACAGCCAAAAACAATATAAAAAGAATACAAAAAAACCACAGCAAACAGGACAAAAATTTACAAAATGGACAGATGAGCTGCAGGGGCCGCGCCATTACAGCGCTGCCATTTCCTTTTTTCCTTGAGGCTGTAATCGCTGCCAAAGTGCCTCAACAAAGTACTGAGTAAAGGGTCTGAATACTTACATAGGTGTGATATTTCAATTATTTTTAATTACTTTGCAAACATTTCTCTAAATGCTCATAGAGTATAAATACAGCATTTAGTGAACTTTTGGGATAAGACTGGATTTGGATGAGAACATACAGGGCAAGATTAGCAAGTGTGCTGATGATAGAAAAGAGAGTGGTTTTGCAGTCAGTGAAGATGGTTGTTTAGGATTGCAGCAGGATCTGGATCGATTGGCCAGGTGCGCAGAGGAATAGAATTATAGAATCATAGAAAATAGGTGCAGGAGTAGGCCATTTGGCCCTTCGAACCAGCACCGCCATTCAATATGATCATGGCTGATCATCCAACTCAGTATCCTGTACCTGCTTTCTCTCGATACCCCCTGATCCCTTTAGCTACAAGGGCCACATCTAACTCCCTCTTAAATATAGCCAATGAACTGGCCTCAACTACCTTCTGTGGCAGAGAATTCCACAGACTCACCACTCTCTGTGTGAAAAATGATCTCTTCTCGGTCCTAAAAGACTTCCCCCTTATCCTTAAACTGTGACCCATTGTTCTGGAGTTCCCCAGCATCGGGAACAATCTTCCTGCATCTAGCCTGACCAATCCCTTAAGAATTTTGTAAGTCTCTATAAGATTCCCCCTCAATCTCCTAAATTCAAGTGAGTACAAGCCGAGTTTATCCAGTCTTTCTTCATATGGAAGTCCTGCCATCCCAGGAATCAGTCTGGTGAACCTTCTCTGTACTCCCTCTATGGCAAAAATGTCTTTCCTCAGATTAGGAGACCAAAACTGTACGCAATACTCCAGGTGTGGCCTCACCAAAACCCTGTACAACTGCAGTAGAACCTCCCTGCTCTTGTACTCGAATCCTTTTGCTATGAATGCCAACATACTATTTGCTTTCTTCACTGCCTGCTGCACCTGCATGCCTACTTTCAATGACTGGTGTACCATGACACCCAAGTCTCGTTGCATCTCCCCTTTTCCTAATCGGCCACCATTCAGATAATAGTTTACCCTCCTGTTTTTACCGCCAAAGTGGATACTGCATCTGCATGGATTTACCCTTCGTAAATCCATGCTGACTTTGTCCAATGATTTCACCACTTTCCAAATGTGCTGCTATCCCATCTTTAATAACTGACTCTAGCATTTTCCCCACTACCGATATTAGACTAACTGGTCTGTAATTCCCTGTTTTCTCTCTCCCTCCCTTTTTAAAAAATGGGGTTACATTAGCTACCCTCCAATCCTCAAGAACTACTCCAGAATCTAAAGAGTTTTGAAAAATTATCACTAATGCATCCACTATATCTGGGGCTACTTCCTTAAGTACTGTGGGATGCAGCCTATCTGGCCCTGGGGATTTATCGGCCTTTAATCCATTCAATTTACCTAACACCACTTCCCGGCTAACCTGGATTTCACAGTTCCTCCATCTCATTTGACCCCTGGTCCCCTGCTATTTCTGGCAGATTATTTATGTCTTCCTTAGTGAAGAAAGAACCAAAGTAGTTATTCAATTGGTCTGCCATGTCCTTGTTCCCCATGATCAATTCACCCGTTTCTGACTGCAAGGGACCTACGTTTGTTTTAACTAACCTTTTTCTCTTCACATATCTATAAAAACTTTTGCAGTCCATATTTATGTTCCCTGCCAGTTTTCTTTCATAATCTATTTTCCCTTTCCAAATTGAACACTTTGTCCTCCCCTGCTGGACTCTGAATTTCTCCCAGTCCTCTGGTAGCCTGCTTTTTCTGGCTAATTTGTATGCTTCATCTTTAGATTTGATACTATCCCTGATTTCCCTTGTTACCCACGGATGCACTACCTTCCCTCATTTATTCATTTGCCAAACTGGGATGAACAATTGTTGTAGTTCATCCATGCAGTCTTTAAATGCCTTCCATTGCATATCCACCGTCAACCCTTTAAGAATCACTTGCCAGTCTATCTTGGCCAATTCTCATCTCATACCCTCAAAGTTGCCTTTCTTTAAGTTCAGAACCCTTGTTTCTGAATTAACAATGTCACTCTCCATCCTAATGAAGAACTCAACCGTATTATGGTCACTCTTGCCCAAGGGGCCATGCACAACAAGACTGCTAACTAACCCTTCCTCATACCAAGTCAAGAATAGCCTGCTCTCTTGTTGGTTCCTCTACATGTTGGTTTAGAAAACTATCCAGCATACATTCCAAGAAATCCTCTTCCTCAGCACCCCTGCCAATTTGATTAGCCCAATCTATATGTAGATTGAAGTCACCCATTATAACTGTTTTACCTTTGTTGCACGCATTTCTAATTTCATGTTTGATGCCATCCCCAACTCCAGTACTACTGTTAGGGGGCCTGTACACAACTCCCACTAGAGTTTCCTGCCCTTTAGTGTTTCGCAGCTCTACCCATATCGATTCCACATCCTCCAGCTAATGTCCTTCCTTTCTATTGCGTTAACCTCCTCTCTAACCAGCAATGCTACTCCACCTCTTTTTCCTTTCTGTCTATCCCTCCTGAATATTGAATATCCCTGGATGTTCAGCTCACAGCCTTGGTCACCCTGGAGCCATGTCTCTGTGATCCCAACTATATCATATTCATTAATAACTATCTGCACATTCAACTCATCCACCTTATTACGAATGCTCCTTGCATTGAGACACAAAGCCTTCAGGCTTGTTTTTTCAGCACTCTTACCCCTTATACAATTACGTTGAAAAGTGGCCCTTTTTAATTTTTGCCCTGGATTTTTCTGCCTGCCACTTTTACTTTTCACCTTGCTACCTACTGCTTCTAGCCTCATTTTACATCCCTCTCTGCTCATGCTCCCATCCCCCTGCCACATTAGTTTAAATCCTCCCTGACAGCACTAGCAAACACTCTCCCAAGGACATTGGTTCCCTTCAAGCCCAGGTGCAGACCGTCCTGTTGGTACTGGTCCCACCTCCCCCAGAACTGGTTCCACTGCCCGAGAAATTTGTATCCCACCCCCTTGCACCATTTTTCAAGCCACGTATTCATCTGCAATATCCTCCTATTTCTACCCTGACTAGCACGTGGCACTGGTAGGAGTCCAGAGATTATTACCTTTGAGGTCCTACTTTTAAGTTTATCTCCTAGCTCCCTAAATTCGCCTTGAGGACCTCATCCCATTTTTACCTATATCGTTGGTGCCAATGTGCACAACGACAGCTGGTAGTTCACCCTCCCCCTCCAGAATGTTCTGCAACCGTTCAGTGACATCCTTGATCCTTGCACCAAGGAGGCAACATACCATCCTGGAGTCTCGTTTGCGGCCGCAGAAATGCCTATCCATTCCCCTTACTATTGAATCCCCTAATACAATAACCCGTTCACTTTTTTTTCTCCCCTCCTGTGCCGCAGAGCCACTAATGGTGCCATGAACTTGGCTGCTGCTGCCTTCCCCTGATGAGCCATCTCCCCCAACAATATCCAAAATGGTATATCTGTTTAGGAGGGAGATGACTGCAGGGGACTCCTGCACCACCTGCCTACTGCTACGCTGGCTAATGGCCACCCGTTCCCTTTCTCTCCGCTTAACCTGCGGTGTGACCAACTCACTGTTCGTGCTATTCACAATCTTCTCAGCATCGTGGATGCTCCAGTATGAATCCAATCGCAGCTCCAATCGTTCAATGCGGTCTGCCAGGAGCTGCAGCTGGACACACTTCCTGCAAACGTAGTCACCAGGGATGCCGACCATATCCCTGATCTCCCACATGTTGCAGGATGAGCAAACCATGGGGCCGATCTCAAATGACATGGCTTGCCCCCAAATTAAATCAACTCACTCACACTATAAAAATCTTAATCCTTTAAACTAACCTTTACTAAAAAGCACTGTACCCTTAGCTCACTGAACCCTTTGCTCACTGAACCCTTTGCTCACTGAACCCTTTGCTCACTGAACCCTTTGCTCACTGTACCTTTAGCTCACTGTACCTTTAGCTCACTGTACCTTTAGCTCACTGTACCTTTAGCTCACTGTACCTTTAGCGCACTTTACCTTTAATGCAAACCAGGGGTTGCACCCAATCAGCTGCTTCCACCAGAACACTTGTGTGGAACGTTACAGGTTTGGGTACTCCTCCTCTTGCTCCAACGGCTCCTGGGCCTCTCCCAGGAATGGTTGATGGTATTTAATTCAGAGAAGTGTGAGGTGTTGCATTTTGGGATGTTGAACAAGGGCAGGACCTACACAGTAAATGGTAGGCTTCTGTATAATATTGTAGAGCAGAGGTATCTAGGAGTACAGGTGCATGGTTCCTTGAAGGTCGAGTCGCAGGTAGTTAAGGGGTCAAAAAGACTTTTGGCATTTCATCAGTCAGAGTATTGAGTATAAAAGTTGAGAGGTTATGTTGCAGTTGTACAAGACGTTGGTGAGACTGCATTTAGAATATTGTGTTCAGTTCTGGGCACCATGTTATAGGAAAGATGTTGTCAAGCTTGAAAGGGTTCAGAAAAGATTTACGAGGATGTTGCCAGGACTAGAGGGTGTGAGCTATACGGAGAGATTAAGTAGGCTGGGTCTCTTCTCCATGGAGCGCAGGAGGATGGGGGGGCTCTTATAGAGGTGTACAAAATCATGAGAGGAATAGATCTGGTAGATTCACAGAGTCTTTTGCCCAAAGTAGGGGAATCGAGGACCTGAGAACATAGGTTCAAGGTGAAGGGGCAAAGATTTAATAGGAATCCGTGGGGTAACCTTTTCACACAAAGGGTGGTGGGTGTCTGGAACAAGCTGCCAGAAGAGGTAGTTGAGGCTGGGACTATCCCATCATTTAAGAAACAGTTAGAGAGGTACATGGATAGGACAGGTTTCGAGGGATATGGACCAAGCGCATGCAAGTGCGTAGCTGGGACATTGTTGGCCGGTGTGGGCAAGTTGGGCAGAAGGGCCTGTTTCCACACTGTATCATACTATGACTATGACTGAAATTTCATGAATTTTGAAATGCTGCCTGCGAGTTGCCATTTCAGATGTTGAATGGTATGTGATCAGACGAGCTTAAAATTATAGAAATTATCAACTTTCAAGAAAAAGAAAAAGTTTCTTAGTTGAAATGAAGGTAATCTAATCTAATTGTTCCAGTCCACAACTGAAGGTGCAATATTTACAAATGTTTGCAGAATCCTGATATTAAATTTCTTCTTAAAACATTGATTTTCTTACTAAGGTTTTTTGAAGTTTCAAATGTCCATTTGAAAGCAAAGTACTCGTTTCATGAATTAAATTCCTCTTTCCTAGCCCTTCCCGTGCTTTTCAAACAAGAGCTTCAGAACATGGAGGCTGAAGAGGATTCTACTGCTGTTCTGCACTGTGAGATCACTACACCAAATGCCCATGTGGAATGGAAGAAAGGATCTGTGGCACTTCATTTAAATGAGAAATATGAAATAAAACAAAAGGGTTCCTGTGTTGAGTTACTTATTCATAACTTAAAACTTGAAGATGCTGGAAAATATACCTGTCTTACAAAGGATCAAGAGACGAGCGCTTCTTTGAAAGTGACGGGTAAGATACCAACCATTGCTCACTAAATTTACAATCTTAAGCTTGATATGTGAATTTGTGAAATAAATAATTTCAGTAATATTTATTGTCCATGAAGGAAAAGCTGTATGTGTGCTGAGGTATGCTTCATAAGTTTGAAATAATTTAAGTTGTTAATTTTCCCCTTGAAGCTTGAGAGAAATCTGCATAGTGGCTGTGCTGTTAGCCCAGAGCCTCTGATGAGAGACTCGAAACATTAATTGTTTGAATGTAACTAGTTAGCCGCAGACATCAAATCGATGCCCTATGTCACATCTTGCGGGTTGTGGAAAGATGGAAAATCAGCTGCCTCATATGCTGAGCTGCATTTCACTCTTTTTGAGTGCTCAGGATGAGTTCCCAGGAATGAGAGCACTAATATAATCAGTGCTAAAAGGAGTAATTATTTTATGAAAGATACAATATATAAAGCGATGGGTCACCAGATAGACTCGAAAAGAGAATTAGACAGGGAAGTCCAAGAAAAAGCTTTGGGTGAGTATATTTGCTGGCATGATAGGATCGGCAAAGAACATATTGTGTTGAAAAAAGTCAAATTTGCATGCTTTCCTGCGCATGGCTCCACAAATGTATGGAACCACTCCTTAATTTCAGTGAGCTACTTGTTTGATTGGATGTTGAATCAACTGTGTCACTATGAATTTCGAACTTTGTTTTCTTTTAGTACTACCCGTACTTTTCAAAGAGAAGCTTCAGAATGTGGAAGCTGAAGAGGATAGTACTGCTACTCTTCACTGTCTGATTAGTAAACCTGATGTTCCAGTAAAATGGAGGAAAGGATCTCTGCTGCTTCATCCATGTAAAAAGTATGAAATGAAACAAAAGGATCTCTATGTTGAGCTGTTAATTCGCAGCCTAAAGCTAGAAGATGCTGGTGAATATTCCTGTGATTCAGGGGACCAGCAAACTGCAGCATTCTTAAAAGTTAAAGGTAGGATAAAAATCGTTACTTATACTGAATTCATATTGTTTTTGGTTGTGAACTTTTTCTCATGAGCTGGTATTTCTAAAATGCTGGGAAAACTCAACCTGTCATTTATCCAAGTTACAGTCCTTGTGGTCCAGATTTCTCATCTAAGGTGAGGCTTAATTCTCATTTAATATCTTAGTCCCATCAGTATTGTAAACTAGAATAGTTGTTTGCTGATAAGGCAACGATTGAATAAGTTTCAAAATATCAGTGTTGTGAGCAGTGAGCATAATGGGACATTCATAACATTGATACTGGGGAAATGAAAATGATGTTAAGAGTCATCTACATGATAATATGCCATTAAAAACTGATACTGGAGCTACATCAATCTACACACAATACCCCAGAATGAAGAAGCGAAAACAAGTATTTGGACATTTTTGCAAAGTTATTAAAAATAAATAACTGAAATATCACATTTACATAAGTATTCAGAACCTTTGGTATGACACTCAAAATTGAGCTTAGGTTCATTCTGTTTCCATTGGTTATCCTTGAGATGTTTCTACAACTTGATTGGAGTCCACCAGTGGTAAATTAAATGAGAGCACTAATTTAACCAGTGCTAATAGGAGTAATTATTTTATGAAAGATACAATATATCAAGCGGTGGGTCACCAGATAGACTAGAAAAGGGAATTAGACAGGGAAGTCCAAGAAAAAACTTTGGGTGAGTATATTTGCTGGCATGATAGGATCGGCAAAGAACATATTGTGTTGAAAAAAGTCAAATTTGCATGCTTTCCAGCGCATGGCTCCACAAATGTAAGGAACCACTCCTTAATTTCAGTGAGCTACTTGTTTGATTGGATGTTGAATCAACTGTGTCACTATGAATTTCGAACTTTGTTTTCTTTTAGTACTACCCGTACTTTTCAAAGAGAAGCTTCAGAATGTGGAAGCTGAAGAGGATAGTACTGCTACTCTTCACTGTCTGATTAGTAAACCTGATGCTCCAGTAAAATGGAGGAAAGGATCTCTGCTGCTTCATCCATGTAAAAAGTATGAAATGAAACAAAAGGATCTCTATGTTGAGCTGTTAATTCGCAGCCTAAAGCTAGAAGATGCTGGTGAATATTCCTGTGTTTCAGGGGACCAGCAAACTGCAGCATTCTTAAAAGTTAAAGGTAGGATAAAAATCGTTACTTATACTGAATTCATATTGTTTTTGGTTGTGAACTTTTTCTCATGAGCTGGTATTTCTAAAATTCTGGGAAAACTCAACCTGTCATTTATCCAAGTTACAGTCCTTGTGGTCCAGATTTCTCATCTAAGGTGAGGCTTAATTCTCATTTAATATCTTAGTCCCATCAGTATTGTTTCTGGTCTGTAAACTAGAATAGTTGTTTGCTGATAAGGCAATGATTGAATAAGTTTCAAAATATCTGGTTGTTGTGTTGTGAGCAGTGAGCATAATGGGACATTCATAACATTGATACTGGGGAAATGAAAATGATGTTAAGAGTCATCTACATGATAATATGCTATTAAAAAACTGATACTGAAGCACAGAAAACTATAACAACTGCAAATATTATTGTCATTGTACTCAAATGTCTTTATTATCTCGAGACTCAAGGGAATTATTTGTTGGCTAGGTATATCAAGTAAACAATACTTACATTAATTCATTTATGGGTTTTTTTAAAGTTTCAATGTTTGTCATGAATTGCTTTAAATGTTGATTAATTTACATTTGGTCAAAAGTCATAAACAAAAATCACCATCTCCCTTAGCGCTTCCCGTACTTTTCAACCAAGTGCTTCAGAATGAAGAAGCTGAAGAAGATAGCACTGTTATTTTACGTTGTGAGATTACTAAACCTAATGGATCAGTGCAATGGAGAAAGGGATCTTTGGTAATTCATCCAAGTGACAAATATGACATGGTACAGAAAGGTTCTTGCCTTGAGTTGCACATACATAACCTAAAATTAGAAGATATTGGTGAATACATCTGTGATTCTGGGGATCAACAGACTATGGCCTCCTTAAAAGTGAATGGTAGGACAACAATTACTACTTAATATTGATAAATTAATTTGCATCTTCAAGAGAATATGGTTCTTAAACAGCTGCTGATTTTCATTGAATTATTCCTGATAAAATCACCTGGTGTTCTTCAGTAGCTGTTTTGTTGTCTGGATTTTTCTTCAATACTGCAGTTTAGTCGCTGTTGCATTATCGCGAATAATACTTGGGCAATCATTTGCAGTATAATCTTATTGGTAATCTGGATTTCCTTAATAACAGTTGACACAAAACGTGACATTGGAAGTAATATAAAGATTAGTAACCTGAACATTCTTAAAGTTAGATTTTATCCCCTTTAAGTTCATTTGTTGAATCTGTGTTTTGATTTTGTGTCAGAGTCATAGAGTCGTACAGCATAGAAACAGGCTCTTCAGTCGAACTTGCCTATGCCAAACAAGATTCCCATCCACACGTTCACCTGACTGTTTTTAGCCCTTATTCCTGTAAACCGTTCTTATTCATGTACTTGTCCAAATGTCTTCTAAATGTTGTCATAATACATGTCTCAACTACCTCCTCTGCAGCTTGTTCCATAGATCCACTCCCCTCTGCGTTGTCCAAAACACTGCAGATTTGATATACAAAGTAACATTGAGGACACATCTGAATATTCTCACCCATTGGTTCTGGAGTCATTGGTTCATAATTTCCTCCTTTATTTCCTCAGTACCCTGTATTGTTTGCTCTCTGTGGTTGGTGTCACACATGCTTTCCCTCCTCTGTGTCTTTTTATCCTTATTCAGTTCTTTTTATTCATAATTCATAGTGGCTTCCCGGATTACAAAAGACCAAATTTACAGAAATCCAACATGATGCAGATTCTCCCATAATAGGAGTAATAATAATAAAATGCTTTGTGGCATACATTAGCAACTGGGTACAGTATATGTTCTATTAGTTTAACTACGGGTGGTGTTAGGCTAAGCATGGAACATTTTCGATGGAATGAAAGAATTATAGGACATGTAAGCAGAGTGATACATTATGGACAGCTATAATAAATTGACATTTCTAAAGCGTAAAAATAGCTTTACAGATAATTCACAGGACAGAACCCGTACATAACCCAAAGACTGCCTATGCTTTTATTCAGTGTTTTGGAAATTTCTTGCTGTCCCATCTCGAGATGCTCTTATATAGTCGCAAACTTCCACTGTTCATTCATTTTCACTGTTTCTTATAGATTTATTTTGCAGGGTATTAGGGCCAAGGACTATTGAGAACAAAAAATCTAATTGTCGGTGCTCTTATTTACAAAATTATTCTCACGGGTTATTCTGAAATTATGTGTGGAAATCAGAAATAAGACTTAATGTTGACTAATTCATGTTAAAATAAAATTTACCATTTCATAGCACTGCCATTACTTTTCAAACAAGAACTTAAGGATGAGGAAGTTGAAGAGGGTGGCACTGCCACTCTTCACTGTGAGGTTAATAATCCGGATGCACCTGTAAAATGGAGAAAGGGATCTTTGGTACTTCATCCGAGTGAAAAGTATGAAATGAAACAAGAAGGATCTAGTGTTGACTTGCTTATTCATAGCTTAAAGCCTGAAGACGGTGGTGACTATACCTGTTATTCTGGAGATCAACAAACCACAGCCTCTTTAACAGTGAAGGGTAGGACAAAAGCACATTGTTCATTTTCAATTGTAATTGCATCCTCTCACATTTTCATCATTAACTACGTTTACGTTTGCTAGCTCCCCCTAATAACAACCTGATGCTCAATTCACATTTAAGAATTAATATTTATTTGCTGAATTGAATACTCATCCTCCTCACAATTTGCAGTGCTGGGAAAATAATGCACTTTATCATCAGTCTGAATTTTATGTTGAAATATCTTCATTTCATTTCAGGATTAGTGTTGACGTTTCACATTTCAACTTCCAAGTCTGAATTATAATTCTTACAATTTTTGTTATTGTAATATTTTGTGACCATTTTTGTATTCTTTGTCACCTTGAGATTTTCACCTTGAATTGGTAGGGATTTTTTAAGTGAGGAATGGCCTCCTTCTATGATTCTATAATACCTAAATGAGATATAAAAGTGGTCATTTCAAATTGGTCATTGGGCCATGTCTGAGTCTAATTTGCAGCTGTGATGCAGATCCTGGATGGAGCTGAGTGGGGCCAGACGTAAGCTGGAGGATTTTTTTTGGAGAGCTCTAAAGAAGCAAACTTGTTTCACAAAATTTTTTTTAAAAACTTTCACTGGATTATTTGTGAGCAGCAATCATTGGCGTTTTAGTTATGCAGCACAATGTACAATACAAGTGGCCAGAGTGTAAAAGTTATATACCCCAAATAAATGAAAGCTGAAAAAATTTACAGATGCTCAAAATCTAAATTAAAAACAGAAAATGCTGGAAATATTAATCAAGATACATCTGTGGGAAGAGAGACATAGTTTGGTTGAACACCCTTCATCATATGCTCATTTGTTTTACTATTACAAGGCATCATTAGAAAATCATTCGTGTCAAGTTAATTTCCTATCTTCAAATATTATTTCTTACATTTGTCTTTTAAATTATTATTTTGCAACAATTTTATCCAAATCAACAAATATGCTGGCCCACAGTATTTACCATTCAACCATTGTATAATTCAATTGGCATAACACTTTGTTCTCAGAATATATTAAAGGGAATATGTCACTTGGGACAAGGACCAATTCAGAAGTTGAGGTGGGAGAGAGAGAGAGCCAACTGTAGTAAATCTTACTGGGGCCTGGAGAAATGGGGGAATAACTGGGAGAGAGGGCTAACCATCTCTAATTTTTTAGGCCTGAAGAAAAAAGATGAGGTATTGGAGGGTCAGAGCAATCCAGTTACCCTGGGAATGACCAATTACATTCATTACAGGTACAATGCAGGCTAAATTTTCCAGCATTATTCCAAAGGAGAATTGCACAGGAAATGGCATTACATTTGTGCCTGATACAGAAATCACAAATATCGGGATATGTGCATTAAAATTTTCAGTGTTTTAAAACATAGAGAAGAGAAACAAGGATCTACAATGCTGGTTTATAAAAAAGACACAAAGTGCTGGAGTAACTCAGCAGGTCAAGCAGCGCCTATAGGGAGATTTCACGGCAGTTGGGTCACGACCCATGACCCGTACTGTTGCTACGCTACGCCAAGTGGAGTACATGCAATGAACTGCAGATAAGCACTTACCATTGTTTCCAGCGTAGCGGGCCCGTTAAAACCCGCCGAAATGGACAATTTTTGCGCTGTAAATAATTATGGAATTCGGGATAAATGCGAGAGACATTTAGCCTACTTCAGAATTCCAAAGGTGAGGAGAAATGACGGTAGATAGAAGCAAGAGCTGAAGGGACAACAGCAGCCAACGTGCTTGGCGAACATTGGCCGTTTGCTCACTGCATTTCATCAACTGAGGCATTATTTGTGTTTTTTCTTGATTCCTTTGGTATCTATAACATTTCAGAAGTGATAAATCTGGCTGTACAATTTTAAAATCGCCCATGGTTCTCAAGTGGGTTTTTATATACAAAAAGAAAACGCCTCTTAAGCAAAATTTACAGCCAGATTTATCACTTCTGAGACTTTTTAGATACAAAAGGAATCAAGAAAAGCCACAAACAATGCCTTACTGTTGATGATGAAATGCAGCGAGCAAACGCGATAATTCCAAATATTTTCAATTCCGATATCTGCACGGCCAATTTTCGCCAAGCACTTTAGCTGTTGTTGTCCCTTCAGCTCTCGCTTCTCTTTACCTTCATTTCGCTTCACGTTTGGAATTCTGATGTTGGGTACATGTCTCTCACACTTACCCCGACTTCCACAATTTTTTACAGCGCAAAAATTCAACATTTTGGCGGTTTTTGAACAGGTAGGAAAGTACGCGTCTCTTGAATTAATAACATACACCGGAAGTTACGGATGTCCTCCAGATGGATTGAGCGGCTCCGTGCGTCAAGCCCTATGACCCAGTGACCTTACGTGCAACCCCCCTATAGAGAACATGGATGGGTGACATTATGGGTCAGGAGCCTTCGTCAAACATTTCTTATCAGAATCAGTATGTTTAAAAGACATTTCTATTCTGCCACTTGCCAAGAGTACTGTTCAAAGCACTAAGATTCTATTATTCTTTGGCAATATCCCAGAATCAAAGATAACTTGCTTTCCCTGAGTCTGAGGAAGGGTTCTGATCCGAAACGTCACCCATTCACCTACTTCACATATGCTGCCTGACTCGCTGAGTTACTCCAGCAGTTTGCCTATCTTTGGTATCAACCAGCATCTACAGTTCCTTCCTACATGTAACTTGCTTTCACTCCGATTCTCTAGTTTTGAAGTGGCATTTGAGGCCAATGTAGAAGCAGCAGATGTTTCCACATAAGGGGCAAAAAGTAGCACATGTGGCAAGCAGTTGGTTGGTTTGTAAGGTGGTATGTTCCTTCCACCAGTTACGCTTTGCCTTTGTGTGCACCTAGTGCATGGAGACGTAGTTGCCCAAATTTCCTACTTTGAGTTGTCGTGGGCTCGGGATTCTCAGGAGTCAGTGGGGATGTTGTTTATTCATAACCTGAGTCTAGGAGATGCTGGTGAATACACCTGTAATTCTGAAGATCTACAGACCATGGCTTCATTAAAAGTAAAGGGTATGGAAATAAACATTTAGATCCATTTTTATTTTTCATCAGTCATTTCAAGAGCAGATCATCCTTCAAAATACTTCATTCAAAATATATTAGTATACGTTATCTGTGAGAAAACATCTGCCTGTGAGAAATTGTGCCATTTGACCTGCCGAGTCTGCGCCATCCATCAAACCACCAATCACACTAATTCTATTTTAATCCAGTATTTTATACTCCCCACATTTTCATCAACTAATATTTTGGATGTGAGAAGAAACCAGCGCAACCAGGGGAAACACTTCAATTACAGGGAGAATGTGCAGTTTCTGCACAAGGACCATCCATGGTCAGGATTGAACCTGCGTTTCTGGTGCTGTATTAGCTCTATTAGCTGCATTATTATGCTATCCCTTGCTGTTTCCCATGTGGTGTGAGAGGTGAAAATCCTCCAGGTGAACCAGAGGTTCACTTGTATCTCTTCCAACCTCGTATATTGCACGGTGTTCCTGAAGTGGAAGTTCCTTTACGTATGCAACAGCGTGTAGTCTAAGCAACCTGTCAGCTGAAATCCAAGGTTTAGATGCTTTTGACTCGAGAGAGAGATTCAAGATTCAAGATTCAAGAGAGTTTATTATGTATCCCAGATAGGACAATGAAATTCTTACTTTGCTTCAGCACAACAGAATATAGAAGGCATGAATACAGAACAGATCAGTGTATCCATGTACCATTGTATAAATATATACACATATGAATAAATAAAACAGATGAAGTGCAAATAGATAATGGGCTATTAATGTTCACAGTTTTGTTTGAGTTGAGTTCAATAGCCTGATGGCTGTGGGGAAGAAGCTGTTTCTGAAACTGGACATTGCAATCTTCAGGCTCCTGTACCTTCTGCCTGAAGGTAGCGGGGAGATGAGAGTGTGGCCAGGATGCTGTGGGTCCTTCATGATGCCGCCTGCCTTTTTGAGGCAGCAACTGCGATAGATCCCCTCGATGGTAGGGAGGTCAGAGCCAATGATGGACTGGGCAGTGCTTACTACTTTTTGTAGTCTTTTCTGTTCCTGAGCGCTCAAGTTGCCGAACCAAGCCACGATGCAACCGGTCAGCATGCTCTCTACTGTGCACCTGTAGAAGTTAGAGAGAGTACGGTATCCTTGACATACCGACTCTCCGTAATCTTCTCAGGAAGTAGAGGCGCTGATGTGCTTTCTTTATGATTGCATCAGTGTTCTCGGACCAGGAGAGATCTTCAGAGATGTGCACGCCCAGGAATTTGAAGCTCTTGACCCTTTCCACCATCGAACCATTGATATAAATGGGACTGTGGGTCCCCATCCTACCTCTTCCAAAGTCCACAATCAGTTCCTTGGTTTTGCTGGTGTTGAGGGCCAGGTTATTGTGCTGGCACCATTTGGTCAGTTGGTCGATCTCTCTTCTATACTCTGACTCGTCCCCATCAATGATACGTCCCACAACAATGGTGTCGTCAGCGAACTTGATGATGGAGTTCGCACTATGACCAGCTACGCAGTCATGAGTATAGAGTGAGTACAGCAGGGGGCTGAGCACGCAGCCTTGAGTTGCTCCCGTGCTGATTGTTATCGAGGCTGATACCTTTCCACCAATTCAAACAGTCTGTGGTCTGTGAATTAGGAAGTCGAGGATCCAATTGCAGAGAGATGCGCAGAGACCCAGTTCTGCGAGTTTGGTAACCAGCTTGGAGGGGGTGATTGTATTAAATGCCGAGCTGTAATCAATGAATAACAGCCTGACATATGAGTTATTGTTGTCCAAGTGGTCCAGAGCGGAGTGGAGAGCCAGCGAGATCGCATCCACCGTTGATCTGTGGCAGTAAGCGAACTGCAGTGGGTCCAGGTTTTTGTCGAGGTAGGAAATGATTTGCGCCGAGATCAACCTCTTAAAGCACTTCATCACCACCAACATCAGTGGCACTGGTCGATAGTCGTTGAGGCACGTCACTTTGCTCTTCTTGGGCACCAGTATAATTAATGCTCTTTTAAAGCAGGTGGGGACCTCAGAAGTGAGAGTTTGAAAATGTCCGTAAAAGCTCCAGCCAGTTGGTCCGCACAGGTTTTTAGAACACGACCGGGTATACCAGCAGGTCCAGGCGCTTTTGGAGAGTTCACCCCTCTGAAGGATTTTCTGACGTCGGCCTCTGTGACTGTGACTGACTGAAATACCATCACAGCAAATGGGGGCTCGAGAAGGCACATCAGTGTACTCCCTATCAAAGCGTGCATAAAACGC
Source organism: Okamejei kenojei (assembly GCA_035221665.1). Taxonomy (NCBI): domain Eukaryota; kingdom Metazoa; phylum Chordata; class Chondrichthyes; order Rajiformes; family Rajidae; genus Okamejei; species Okamejei kenojei. The sequence continues at coordinate 28,318,055 of CM069132.1, read as the reverse complement.
ATTCTCATCAGGGAGTGATGCTACGCCGACCTTCGAGCTACTTCCTGAGTGAGAGGGATGTAAAAAGTTGAGGGAGTTGCACTACTAATTAGCAAGAATGCCACAGCTCTATTTAAAGAAAACATCCAGGAGGGCTCATGCAGTAAGGGAAAATGGATGTGAATAGAATAAGAATAGTGTAATCACTGTGATGATGTTATACTGCAGGGCTTCCAATAGTACATGAGAGAGAGGAACAGATAAGTAGGCAGATTATAGAAAGGTGGGAAAGCAATAGGATTGTAATAGGGGGTGATTTTATTTCACCTATATTGACTGAGACTTGCTTAGTTCAGGCGGGTTAAACACAGCAGAATTTATGTTTAAAAAAAGGGCTGTTGAAACAGCATGTTGATAGTTTAATCAAGGAAGGGGTCTTGTATTAGGAAATTAACCTGGCCAGGTAATCAGGATTTAAGTTTGAGATCATTTTGGGAACTGAGGTCATAACTCTTAAGTTTTCAGATAGCTATGTACAGTGCATTTGGAAAGTATTCAGACCCCTTCACTTTTTCCACATTTTGTTATGTCACAGCCTTATTTTAAAATTGATTCAATTCTTTTTTTTTGATGATAATCAATCTACACACAATACCCCAGAATGAAGAAGCGAAAACAGGTGTTTAGACATTTTTGCAAAGTAATTAAAAAGAAATAACTGAAATATCACATTTACATAAGTTTTCAGACCCTTTGCTATGTCACTCAAACTTGAGCTTAGGTTCATCCTGTTTCCATTGATTATCCTTGAGATACCAACTTGATTGGAGTCCACCAGTGGTAAATTAAATTGATTGGACATGATTTGGAAAGGCACACCTGCCTATATAAGGTCCCACAGTTGACAGTGCATGTCAGAACAAAAACCAAGCCACAATGGTCTTTTATGGTGGGTACGTCGCCAGGGCCCGGTGAGATCTATCCCAAGTTATTGAAAGAGGCAAGGGAGGAGATTGCTGGGGACTAGACAGAGATTTTTGCATCATCTTTAGCCACACATTTGTCAAATATGATTTGCCTTTCAATAAATCTTGTTGACTAGGTTTTGATTAAATTCAGCTTTCTTAAATGATGAGATCCTCTTTGCTTATTAACTCTAGCATCTTGACAACAATAAACTGGCTACAGTTCCCCACGTGGTTTCCTCTAATTTGCTCCAGTGTCCTAGCCTCCATGATCCCCTGGGTAAAGATTCTCTGCAAGATGAGATTCCTAAGCATTTTGGTTTCAAATAATTACTCCTTGTAACTATGTCCCCATATTCAAGACTTATCCACTGGCAGAAACATCTCAATATCTACCCTATCATGCCCTCTTAGATTCCTACTTATTTCAATAAAATCACCTGCATTCTTCTAAAGTCTAAAGACCGCAGTTAACACTTTTTTAACTGCTCATGGTAACCCCCTTATCACAAGAAATAGTGTACTGAACCTCATCTGGACTACTTCTAGTACATGCTTTATTAAACAAGAGGACCAAAAATGTACAGGTCACTCCAAGAATTGCTGAGATAATTGTTACGAAACGCCTCGATTCCTAAATTTGAACTGTAATAAAGACTAATATGCTATTTATTATCGTAACTACTTGCCTCACCTGCTTGCTAACCTTTATGATTTATGCACAAGATAACCTAGATTCCTCTGTATTTCACGTGATCTCAATTTTAAGTTGGATTGATTGGACATGAATTCTTAGTCAGTATTCATAATTCTATTGTATGCTCACAAATTAAATTAATATTTTTCCTAGTTCTGCCTGTGCTTTTCAAACAAGGGCTTCAAAATATAGAAGCTGAAGAAAGTAGTTCTGCCATTCTCCGCTGTGAGCTTACCAAACCTGATGTTCTAGTAGAATGGAGAAAAGGATCAGTGGTACTTAATCCAAGTGAAAAATATGACATGGTGCAAAATGGTGCCTGTATTGAATTGATTATTCGCAATCTCAAACCAGAAGACGAAGGAGAATATACCTGTGATTCGGGGGATCAACAGACCACTGCATTTTTGATTGTGAAGGGTAGGATAGCTATCATGTTTTGACCTAATTAGTGCAAAGAAACTAATAGCTTTTCAAAATGCATGCTTATTATTTTTTATATATAAATTACTGTTCGTAAGAACATAAATCTAAACAGAATCGGCCATTGGTCTTTTTGTTCTGTTATCGTCATAAGATCATTAGTGATCTTCCACCTCAATTTCACTTTTCTACATTAAATCCCTGAGTCCCTTAACACTTTTAATATTTTCCAATCCAGGTTTCATATATACATTAGGAATCTGCAAATTATTACTTAAAATGGAAATGAATGAAATTGTATTTTATCATTTAGCAGTTTCAGAGAATTTTGTCAAGCTTGGATCTTGACTGAATAGAATGAACAGCTGATGTACTTATTTCTCTTTAGTCTTACCTGTGCTTTTTAAGCAAGAACTTGAGAATACAGAAGCTGATGAAGATGGTATTGCCATTTTCTGCTGTGAGATAACCAAACCTGGTGCCAAAGTGGAATGGAGGAAAGGCACTGTAGCACTTCATTCAAATGATAAGTATGAAATAAGACATGAAGGTCCCTGTATTCAGTTGTTTATACGCAATCTAAAACCAGAAGATCAGGGAGAATATACCTGTGACTCAGGGGATCAACAGACTACTGCGTTCCTACAAGTGAATGGTAGGAATCATTTTTATATTGCCAAATTTTAAATTTAGGTGGAGACATGTCACAGCCCTTTCTGTTGAATTATTTGAGATGTGTGTCTTGTGACTTTCACTGCTCTTAATCTTGTTGCACCATCAATACACCATTTCTTTATTAATATGTTAATTCTGATGATTCTGCAACTAATGTACATTTAAGTGAGTTAGAAACAGTAATATAAAGTGAATGTGTTGAAACTATTCAGGTAATGCGTGAAGAGCGAAATAGTTAATATTTAAAGTCAATGATGCTTCATGTGAACTGGAAAAGGAAGAAAACAAATGTATTTTTGCTTCCATGGATGTGTTTTGTGATGTTTAACGAATTAGAAGTATATCGAGGTACAGAGGTAATTCCAACACAGAGTTCAATGCAGTGACATTGTAAACATAGGTTTATAACTTCGGAAAATTAAGTGAATCTATCCTAATTATTATAATTAATCGAGAAATTATTCAATTATATAAAAAACCGCAAATGGTGGAAATCTGATCTAAAAACAGAAAAACCTGGAAACACTAAGCGAGACAAGCAGCTAAAAGAAAAACAGAGTTATTGCAAGAGAGCAAAGATCCTTTGTCAGAACTAAGACAACCCCCCATAGTTTTAAGGCGCAGAGATAGTGACAGGAGCGATGAATAGAACAGAGAGAATTTTGATAATAGGGTGAGGCAAGGATTGCCATTGGAATGAGTTGATGGAATCACCTGGTCAAATAGGTTAATGGAGAGATGGTGATAATAAAGACCAATAACTATATTGTATTGCTAATAGTAGGGCTGGGGATATGCCCAGCAGGTCAGGATACACTATGAGAAGAAAAACTGAACCAAAATCACCGACAGGTGATTTAACATCAAAAAGAGCCAGTTCCCACATGGAGAGAGAAGTTATCTAAAGATGTAGAATTCGAAGTTGAATCTAGAAGCCTAAAGCGTGCCAAGACAAAAGATGATGATTTGTTCCTCAGATTTGCATTGGGCCTTATCATTACAGAGCGTAAAGCTTCATATAGATAGGTTAGAGAAGAATGGAGAAGTGAAGAAGCAGGCAACAGGAAGTTCAGGATTATTCATGTGGACTGACCATAGGTGCTTCACAAAATGACCACAAAATGATGTGTTTGGTTTCTCTACTGTAAAGGAGCACATTGTGATTCTCAATGCAGTACACTAGATTGGAAGAAGCGCAGGTGAATTGCTGTTACACCTGGAAAGACTGCTATGTTCCCTCAATAGTAGGATGGGAAGAGGTGAAAAGATAGGTGTTGCATCTCCTGTGACAAAAGTGTCACAAGACCAGGATTTGTAGGTGATAACAGAAAGTTTTATCAGGGAATGACAAAGGGAAAGGACCCTTCAAGATGCTGAAAGGGAGGGGGAATAATTATCTGGTGGAAAAATCTGGTGAGAGTTTTAATTTCAAAGGATGGACGGTTAAATGTGTTATTTTTCCCTTTTTAAAGATATTGCCAGACCTGTTGAGTATTTTCAGCATTTTCTGATCTAAATAAAAGATCTGAAAATGAGTTAGCATTAAATTTCTAGTTTTAGAGATACGGTGCGGAAGCAGGCAGTTCGGCCCACCGAGTCCACACCGACCAGCCATCCCTGCACACTTACACGGTCCTACACACAAAAGGGACAATTTACAATTATAAAAGCCCGTTAACCTACAAACCTGTATGGTTTTGGAGTGTGGGAGGAAACTGAAGATCCCGGAAGAAACCCAAGCAGGCCACGGGGAGAACGTACAAACTCCGTACAGACAAGCATCCAAAGTTAGTCGAACTCAGTCTCTGGTGCTGTGAGGCAGAAACTCTACCGCTGCGCCACTGTGCTGCCACAACTCTAAAGGAAGAGAATGTAAATGGGGAAGTACTTCCTGTTAGCCTGTCAGTTGTCGGGGGAAAAGGAAAATCTATAAGAAAAGAAGGAATAATCTAGAAAACAACAATAGTATTGAGCAGATTCAGAATAGATTTATAAAGGAAAGTCGATTGACTAATCTATGGAATTTCTTTTGGATGTCTCTGGTAGAATGGATAAGGAGGTACTAGTGGGTACAATGTATTTAGATCTCAGACAACACTTGAAAAGGTCCCACGCAGGTAGTCATTCAATAAGATTAGAACACATGGATATAATGATATAGGAAGACATGGGCAGGCTAGGACTTTATTTCTTGGAACACAGGAGGCTGAATGGAATCTTCAAAAGGTGTATAAAGGCTTTGGTAGGACAGGATTTTTAAGTTTATCCTAAAGAGTTTCTTGAAACAGGTTTAGTGGTTAGTTCAACTAGATTGGTAAATCCACATCAGACATGCGGGACTTGCTTAAAGATAGCTGGTTAGAGCATGTTCCAGTAAGGAGGAGGATCAAGGATGGCAAGGTATAGAAATCTTGGATGAAGGGAAAGATTGTAACTATGGTTAAAAATAAAAAGATTGTACGGTATAGGAAGATGAAATAAGACAGGCCTTTCAGGACCATAATTAGAATGAACCATTCAAGGATAAAGGAGAGAATTTGTGCTTGGAATCGGAAAATGTAGGAGAGATACTAAATGTATACATTGTATCCTGACCTTGGAGAAGGACATGGAGGATAATGAGATCAGTGTTTATATACAAATATGCTAGGGCAGTTTGAGATCCTCTGCTTTAAATCTCTCGAAGAGCATTAGTGGATCAAGGCCCGAAGGCATGATGGGATCTATCCATAATTATTGAAAGAAGCAAGAGAGGAGATTGTTTGTGAATTGATGAAGACCTTTGTATCCTCTCTAGCCATAGGCGAGGTCCTTTGAAAGTAGCCAATGTTATTCCTTATTTATGAAAGGAAATTGGGATGATCCTAGAAATTACAGGCCAATGAGCCTTGGTAGGGAAGCTCTTGGGGAAGATTCTCAGGAATAGGATTTGCTCTCATTTGGAAAAACTATATACAATCAGGATGGCTTTGTGCAGTGTAGGTTATGTCTTGTAAATGTCATTTAATTTTTTGAGAAGGTGATTGATGAGAGTAGGGCAGTGGATGGTGTCTGCATAGACTTTGGTAAGGGGTTTGACACAGCTCGTGATAGGCTTTTCCAGAAGATTAAGATGGGTGGTATTCACTGCGTCTTGGTAGATAGTTTTCAAAATTGGCGTACCTATAGAAGACAGCGGGTGGTGGTGGAATCATGTTATTCTGGCTGTAAGTCAGTGGGAACATTTTTGGACCATGCCAGTGATTTGCACTGTGTTATATTTCACATAGTAATGTGACTTTTGCACGTCCTGCTCAGATGTTGTGCACTGGAATCGCAAACTGCATCATCAGGTTGTGATTCTAGCAACTATCACTGATCTGTCATAATGACTGAAATGCTATTGTTGCTGCTCGCACATCCAAAACCATTCCTTCGAATGCTGACAATGTGCTAGGCATTGATCTGCACCATGCCTCATGATGGTCCAGTGCCAGATGCATGTAAAAATTGTGGAATCCTTATAGATACAGTAGATCTCAGAACTGATGTGATATCTACAACATTGGAAAGCCTGCAATCCTGAAGCTATGTGCTTTCTCTGACTGGTACTATAGTAAGAAAAATTCAAAGATACTCGACTATTAAGGGGAAAACATGTTGATATATTTGATGAAGGTAATGCAGTCAAAGTGGTGTATGTGAACTTGTAGAAGGCCAAATTGAATGCATTGCACTAAAGGAACATTTATAGCAAGGATTCAGAGTTGGCTAAGTAGCAAGTAACAGATCCATGGGGAATGATTATAGACAGGAAGTAAGTGGATAATTACATTCCCCAGTAACCACTGTTAGAACCTTTGCTGCATAACTCCAGTGACCGAGATTGGATCCAACCTGAAGTTTTGTTTGTGTGGGGTTTGCAAATTTTATGGATTTCCCTCACATCACAGACCAGTGCTGTTGCTACGTTAATTGGCTGTCATAAATTAATGCTTGTATAGTGGATGGTAGAAGAATTGTGGAGCTGGTATTGGTGCAAGAGTTGTAGGAACTGGGATCAATGGAATTGCTCTGAGAGGCAACATGGACTTAATGCACCAAATAGCCTCCATCTGTATCATTGAAACATCAGAAAAATATGACACATAAAAATGTTCAAAACCATTAATGACTGTTTAACATAGCATGTATATATCTGAGTTTTAATTTGACTGGTTATAAATTATTTTAACCAAAAAGATAACAATTGAAAATGTGAAATTCATTCTTGTTTTTTTGTTTCAATTTCATTTTACCCTCCCCATGTTCAAACATTCACTCCTAAACGATATGCGTTTTAAAATTCATGCCTTGATTTGTGAATTAATAATGAGTTCAAGAGAGTTTATTGCCATGTGTCCCTGATAGGACAATGAAATTCTTGCTTTGCTTCAGCACAACAGAATATAGTAGGCATGAATACAGAACAGATCAGTGTGTCCATATACCATTATATAAATATATGCACACATGAATAAATAACTGATAAAGTGCAAATAAACAGATAATGGGCTATTAATGTTCAGAGTTTTGTCTGAGCCGAGTTTAATAGCCTGATGGCTGTCGGGAAGTAGCTATTCCTGAACCGGGTCGTTGCAGTCTTCAGGCCCCTGTACCTTCTGCCTGAAGGTAGCGGGGAGATGAGTGTGTGGCCAGGATGGTGTGGGTCCTTGATGATGCTGCCAGCCTTTTTGAGGCAGCGACTGCGATAGATCCCCTTGATGGAAGGTAGGTCAGAGCCGATGATGGACTGGGCAGTGTTTCCTACTTTTTGTAGTCTTTTCCACTCCAGGGCGCTCAAGTTGCTGAACCAAGCCGCGATGCACAGTAGAGCATGCTCTCTACTGTGCACCTGTAGAAGTTAGAGAGAGAACTCATTGACATACCGACTCTCCATAATCTTCTCAGGACGTAGAGGCGCTGATGTGCTTTTTTTAATAATCGCATCCGTGTTCTCGGACCAGGAAAGATCTTCAGAAATATGCACGCCCAGGAATTTGAAGCTCTTGACCCTTTCCACCATCGATATGTTGATATAAACGAGACTGTGGGTCCCCATCCTACCCCTTCCAAAATGAAAAAGTAAATATATCACCATGTGTTCATCATTATCTGAAATAATCCCCAAGACTCTCATCATGGCTCCTTCCAGTTTCTGGTTTTCAAGCGACATCTCAGCAAATTCATTAAAATTTACAATTTACGCTTGATATTAATTTACAGATTACTGCATCTACAGACTCTTGGCTCTCAATTTACATACTGCCTCACTCACTTTGACCCTTCCTCTAACTCTAAACTGTGTCCAGAGATCTAAAGTTTCATTCAACTGAAAAGCAATACACCCAAGATCTTTGCTTTCTATCACAAACTATTTTGTCCACCATTCAACTTAATTCCTGACCTTAGGATCTGATTGAAAAGGAACTAGATTTGTCGCAAATTTGATGCTATTTTTTACCCTGACATGAGCTTCTGACATTATTTCTACAGCATCTAATTTTACCTCGGTATTGTGTATCTTTCCCTGTCTCATTTGCTGCTAAATCTTCATCTATATCATTGTTACCACTAATCATTATTATTCCATTATATCTACCTTGTCAGTCTACAACGACTAAAATACTGCTAGCTACAGTATTTCCTTTCTAACACCATTTATCCACCACCACTTTGTTTTCATGCTTCTGCAAATGTTAACCTGATTAAAATTTTACCCCGACAATAAGCTCGTTTAGTATTCCAAAAAACACAAGGAATCATAGGATTTGTCAAAGATCAGACGCTAAAAATAAAAATCGAACTAAACGCTGTAGATTCAGTGAGTATAGTTTGGGTCCGATTTTTTTTTTTTTTTTAGCGGGAGACCGTGTGGGGGACATGACCGGCTCATCTCCGCCAGGCCAACCGACAGCCCGGACCAGCGGCCCCAGGCCCACAGAACCCACAGGCCCACAGCCAGCACCAACTCCATCCCAACCCCGCTCCAACTCAGAGGAACCCATTCCCCGATGAGCCGCTGCGGCGACAAGTGCCAGTTCGCCCATGGCCTGGCCGAGCTGTGCTCCCTCAGCCGCCACCCCAAGTATACACCTTGCACACCACCAGCTTTTGCCCCTACGGTACCCGCTGCCACTTCATTCACCCCGACTACAGACAAAACGCAAGCCTGCACACAATGCAGCACCACCGTTGCCGAGACTGTTTTATAGCTAGTGCCCTTTGACCTGGGCATGCGCAGTCGGAATACCGAACTCGCTTATTCATTGGACATCAGAGAACATTTATATTTGCTAAAATCAAACATTCGTCCCTATCTCTTCCATCTTATTAAAACAAGCTATCATCGGAATGGTGCACCATCTAGTATTAGTTGGTACCACGTTTCCATAGATTTCACCCTGAGGATTTGATTTGTTTATGTATTTACATTCATGTGTTAACTCAAAATGTAAAATCATTTCACACAAACAAAATTGAATATTATATTAAATGTTCTCACTTTTTCATTAACGGGTCCTGAAAGGAAATGGACCTTTGAATCCTAGATTACTTAACATTTGGTGTTAAATACTTGATTAAACTACTTCATATGAAAACGCAGCATGTGATGCATTGATGACTAGAACAGAGGAGGCCTATTTAGCATTATGTTATAACCCTGTACTCTTGGTAAGGAATTTTATTTGGCGAGTAATACCATAATCCCATTTCTTTGCCCTGTATTCTGTGTTTGTTCCCTATAGAAAATGTGAGTTTGAATTTTGTGTTCCCCTGGATATAAGAAAAAATCAATTTTATTCCATGGAAATAACAATGCCATCAGAATATTTCTTGTGCCCAATGAAATATAAAATTGTAAAGATGAATACTGCAAAAAGATTACTTATTGATCCAATAAATTAATGTTTCTCAGCTTTACCGGTACTTTTTAAACAAGAGCTTCAGAATGTGGAAGCTGAAGAAGGTAGTACAGCCAAACTACGCTGTGAGCTTACTAAAGTTGATGCTACAGTGGAATGGCGAAAAGAATCAGTGGCACTAGTACCATGTGGAAAATATGAAATGAAGCAGCTAGGTCCCATCATGGAATTGTTAATCCATGATGTGGAACCCGAAGATGCGGCTGACTACACCTGTGATTCTGGAGATAAACAATCTACAGCTCATTTAAAAGTGAATGGTAAAATATATTATATTTCATAATGGAATTCAACTGCCTCCATGTTTTCCTTTGCTGTTGAAAGTAATCATCATTGTCTTGACCTCATTATCTGTATGTTATTTCTGCACTTAATGATGTCCATTCACATCTCCTTGTTCTACATCAGTTAACTTCATTCTTTCTGATTAATGACATTTTCAGATTTTTACTGGTATATTGGTTGAATTGTCTTTTTTATTACATGGGGCAAAGTGAGAATAATCATGGATATTGGGATCTGTACTGCTTAGGTATTAGATAGACCAACCAGAATTTCTACTTGAAGAGATTCACTGCTGGGGCATAATGCAAAGCCCCATGGCTGTGGTCACGTTTTAGCTGAGACCACTGCATGACTGGCCTTGCCCCACAATTCTGCATAAAGGCCTTTCATCAGCAGTGAATTAGTGGCAGCAGGTGGAGGTAGTGTTGGGAAATATCTTATAAGAGTGGGATGGATAGGTTGGTGGAGAGAGTGGCAAAAATGGTTGGGGAAAAATATGGGGGGGTTGGGGGGTGGATATAAACAGGGAAGAGCTTGGTGATTGAAGAGTGAGTGATGATTGGTTCAGAAGGACAAAGAATTGAGGCTTGAAAAATTACAGTCAAGAACTTAGAGGAAATAATGAGAAAGTCATAAATATGAAGAAAGATCCTAAGGATTGGAGACTACCATGAGGGGTTGATTTTTGGGGAAGAAGTGTGATTGCTTTGAGGATAAAACTGTAAACGACTACAAAATTAAAAGCCCTGGACTTTTTCAGTTGCAGTCCAGGTAAGGAAGGAAGAAATGCAGCATTTGATACCGATTTCATTATGGAACTATGTAGATATGGCAAAAATAAACCTCAGTTGGCCTAATTTGTTGAAGCTCACTATATATGGTTTCAGATGAGTGTGTAAGAAGGAACTGCAGCTGCTGGTTTAAACCGAAGGTAGACACAAAAAGTTGGAGTAACTCAGCAGGACAGGCAGCATCTCTGGAGAGAGGGAATGGGTGATGTTTCGGGTCGACACGAAACGTCACGCATTCCTTTTGTCCAGAGATGCTGCCTGTCCCACTGAGTTACGCCTGCTTTTTGTGTTTATGGTTTCAGATGAAATGCACTATGGATAAATTACTCTACCATGCAAGAAAATGGCTAGGCTGAAAACGATAGGGTTTTTGGAAATCTTTTATACCCCATCAAGTAGAAACTATTTAATACAAGGAAATAAAGTTTAATATTCAAGTTGAAGGGAAATTGATGAGGCTTAAAGGTACAATAAGGTAGGGTTAATAATAGGCATCCAATTTATTCCCAGAACAGTTGCAAAAACATGACCCCATTTCCACATACAAGTGATGACTGAATCTATCATTCACATTTTATCAGTTTGTCATTACAAAAAATCTCCATATCACATAGGTTATATGGCAAATAGGTCATTAGGCTGAACTAGTCTCGGCTTATGTTTATGCTTCACTTCAGCCTTTCTTTTATACTTGTCTGTTAGCAGAACTCTATTTCTTTCTTCTACATTGTCTTGTCTAGCTTCCTCTTAAATCCATCTTTAAAAGTTTGCAGATATAGGTCAAAAACAGGCAGTTGGGACGAGCTCAGGTAGATAATTTGGTCAGCATGCATTAATTAGGCAGAAGGGCCTGTTTCCATGCTGTATAACTCTGGCTTCCTATTATTTGGTCCCCATCAAATGTCACATTTTCACTACTACTTGATTGAAGAGGTTTCTTCCATATTCACAATTTGATTTAATAATATCTTCTATTGTTGCCCTGTAGATGTGCTCTTAACCACAAGTAGACTTTTTTTTAGTTTATCAAAAACGTTCATAATTTTAAAGCTACCCCTCAGCCTTATTTCTCTGCCTCAGAGGGCGGTGGAGGCAGGTTCTCTGGATGCTTTCAAGAGAGAGCTAGATAGAGCTCTTAAAAATAGTGGAGTCAGGGGCTATGGGGAGAAGGCAGGAACGGGGTACTGATTGGGGATGATCAGCCATGATCACATTGAATGGTGGTGCTTGAAGGGCCGAATGGCTTCCTCCTACACCTATTGTCTATTGTCTTATTTCCTCAAGGAAATGAGATCTTAGGCAAGGTATTGGCAATGTTTTTCAGTATATTAAACGGATTTGTTACAATTAATTCATTTAGAACTGATATTTGATTCTTCCATCCTTCCATTATATGTCTTTCCAAATGTTGTAGCCTTGCCAGTGCTCTTCAAAGAACAGCTGCGAAGTGAAGAAGCTGAAGAGGGTGATCTAGTCACATTTCATTGTGAGCTTACGAAATCTGGTGCACTGGTAAAATGGAAAAAGGGATCTCAAATACTTCATCCCAATAACAAGTATGAAATGAAACAAGTTGGTGCAATTGTTGAATTATTAATTCATAATGTGAATACAGAAGATACTGGCGAATATACCTGTGATTCTGGGGACCAGCAGACTGATGGCTACTTGAAAGTTAATGGTAAGATAAAATTCATTATTTGAAGAAATTTGTAAGCATTTTTGTTCAAGAGAGTAACATGCAAATACAAATAGTATATCATCGGACACTTCATTGATTAACTGCCCAATTATTTCCATTGTATTTCTTTATGCTTAAAAACTTTAGCGAATTTGAATGAATGTTTTGATGTATAGTCATGAGTAAATAAAACTGTTATGTGTGAGTTAACCAGTACACTCCTGAAAAATACCTATATCTCGGAAGCCACCTGTTGGCAAAGGCAATCCACTACTGCCTTCAGTTGACCAGCACAGCTTTTGATTGACTAAGTCACTTTCAAATCAAGTCAAGTCACTTTTATTTCTGTAGTACATTTAAAAAACAACTATCGTTGGCCAAAGTGCTTTACATTGGTGGAGGTACTAACGTTGTACAACATTGGTTCATAGATTGAGTACATACATAAATGCATACATATAGCCCTCCCTCAGAGAACATCAAGAAAGGCTTGAGAGTAAAGATGAGTTTTAAGTCTCGACTTAAAGGAGTCGATGGAGGGGGCATTTCTGATGGGAAGAGGGATGCTGTTCCACAGTCTAGGAGCTGCAACCGTAAAGGCGCGGTTGCCCCTGAGCTTATCTTATGCCTAGACCGCGGGATGTTAAGTAACCCCAAGTCGGCCGATCTGAGGGACCTGGAGGTGGTGTGGTTGGTAAGCAGACTTTTGATGAAAGTGGGGGCAAGCCCATTAAGGGCTTTGTAGACATAAAGAAGGATCTTGAAATTTATTTTGAACCAATTTATTTGGAGCCAGTGGAGAGAGGCCAAAATCGGGGTGATGTCGTCCCTTTTTCGGGTGCCCGTAAGGAGTCTCGCTGTGGCATTTTGGACCAGTTGCAGGCGGGACAGGGAAGATTGGCTGATGCCAATGTAAAGGGAGTTGCAGTAATTGAGGCGGGAGGAGATAAATGTGTGGATGATCTTTTCGAGGTCATCAAACTGGAGGAATTGTTTTATTGTAGCTATCGTCCGAAGCTGGAAGAAGCTAGCTTTTACCACGGCATTGAGTTGTTTGTCAAATTTCAATGCTGAGTCAAATATCACGCCAAGGTTTTTGACGTGAGGTTTGAGTAATGGGGTAAGGCTTCCAAGGCTGCCTGCTATCATTTTGATTGAGTCCGCGGGGCCGAGAAGGATAACCTCAGATTTACTCTTGTTTAGTTGGAGGAGGTTCTGGGCCATCCAACACTTTATATCCTCGAGGCAGTGGATAAGGTTAAGTAGATTTGATCGGTTTTGGGGCTTCAGGCGGAGATAGAGTTGTGTATCGTCTGCATAGCAATGGAAGGAAATGCCGTGCCTTTGAATGACTTGGCCTAAGGGGAGCATATACAGGGAGAAGAGAATAGGGCCAAGGATGGAACCTTGTGGAACCACGCAGCAGAGGCTAGCTGGGGAGGAGAAAGAGTTGCCTCTGTTAGTAGAGAAACTCCTACCTTTGAGGTAGGAGATGAACCAGTTCAGGGCAGTGCCATGAATACCAACCCCGTACAGGAGACGGTCAATTAGGATGGTGTGGTCGACAGTATCAAATGCTGCACTGAGGTCGAGAAGGAGCAGGATTGCACAGTCGCCGGAGTCAACGGTGAGCAGTAGGTCATTATGTACCTTCAACAAGGCAGACTCTGTGCTTTGGTGGGCCCTGAAACCTGATTGGAAAGTTTCCAAGATAGTAATTTGGGAAGGCATAAGTTGACTTAAAATTACCTTTTCAAGGGCTTTTGAAAGGAAAGGCAGTTTTGAAATAGGTCTGTAGTTGCTTGGCAAGGTGGTGTCGAGGTTAGGTTTTTTTCAGGAGGGGCTGGACCACCGCATGCTTGAAGCAGGTAGGAACAGTGCCAGTGGCCAGAGAACTGTTGAAGATGGCGAGAATGCTGGGACCAGCTATTGTAATGACAACCTTCAGAAGGGCAGAGGGGACAATGTCGAGGGGGCAAGTAGTAGGTTTCATGACCAGTTTTACAAGGGAGGGTAGAGTAACGGGTTGGAAGCAGTGTAATTTTGAAGAACAGACCAATGAGACAGCCAGGTCACGGATGGGAGGAGAAATATTCGTTCTGATGTTCTTTACTTTGCTGGTGGAAAATGTAGTAAATTCCTCGCACTTAGCAGGAGACCCGGTTAAGCTGGTGCTGGGAGCAGGACATATGATGGAGGTGATGGTACTAAAAGGGACCTTGGAGATATGAGCGTTTTGGAAAATTAGGGTGGGAAAGTATTTTGTTCTTGCAGATTTTACTGCTTCCTGGTATTTGTGAAGATTGATTTTCAGGAGTTCAAAGGAAAATTTGAAGCATCAGATTTGTACTTCCGTTCTGAATTTCTGCATTCTCTTCTTAGGGCTCTGGTGGTGTCATTTAGCCACGTCCAGCCTTTAGCCTTAGGCTTTTCTCATTTTAAGAGGAGCAACAGAATCCAGAGTGGAAGAGCAAGTAGTATTGAATAAAGAAATTAGGTCATCGGTGCTGAGATGGAGGGGAAACGCCTCAATAGTGTAGATGTCGGGGGCGGCTATATAATCGAATATAATTGCACTATGGTCAGACAGACAGGCATCAATAATTTCTCTATTACAAATTGGGAGACCAGACGAAAGCACTAGGTGTGCGTGGGTCCAGTGGTGAGTAGAGTCAGATTGAGGGACTCAACCAGGTTCATAAATTCACTCACAAGAGGCTTTGTGGGAGAGCAAACATGAATGTTAAAGTCACCAAGACTAAAGAAAGGATTATTTGATAATCAAATTTCCAGACCTAACACCAACTTATGGTCTCTTGGGAAAGTCCCCCCAAATGCCTCCGAGACCTGGACTACCTACAGCAAGCATCTCAAGATACTGGAAATACCACCCAATGCTCTTTCCACAAAATTCTCTAAGTTCACTGGAAGTATGTCGACCAATGTCATGTCCACTCCCAGTTCAATATTCTTAACATTGTCAGTTGGCTGCATTAAATATTCATATGCCAGATATCAGACTCCAAAAATAGACAGTATTGTTGGAGATCTGCTATGTGAAATGATTACCAGGTAGATAAAGGAAAATATTCAAGGATGTGCTCAAAGCTGCCTTGAAAAAATGTGGCATCCTCACTGACTCTTGGGAATCTTTGGCTCATGGTTACTCAAAGTGGAGAAGTACTTGAGAACTTCTAACCTATGCAACAGGTGCACATGGAAGCAGAATGTAAGGAACAGACCACTTCCTAAGCTATCTATTTGCCTGTCTTGTCATGCCCCTTTTACCTTATCTTTGTCCTAATTTGCCATCTTAGGACCCACAAACTGAAGTGGACACAAGTTGACCCTAATTCACAGAATCATAGAAATGTACAGGGTGGGTGGAATCTAGAACTGGGATTACTGTTTCAAATGAAAGGTCATTACTTAAGGTGAAGATGAGTGGCATCCTTTCCCAGAGGATTATGAATCTTTGGAATTTTCTTTGTGGAGAAATGTGAATGTTGAATCATTGACTATATTCAGGATCAAGATAGATTTTTGCTCTGTAGTAGAATATGGGTTAGGGAGAACATGCAGTAAAATAAAATCATGATCAGATTAACCATAATGGATGAATAAGCTTGAGTGGGTAAATAACCTACATTTCTAATTTCTTAAGTTCCTTTTAATGAACTTTGACTCTTATCTTATTCCTCAATAACATGGAAAGATGAGGAAAGTTTGTCAAAGATTCAGCTATCATAATAATGCAAGAAGAGCTCAACTAAACCTTTAGTAGTTTTCAATATATTCTCTGCCTTCACTTTCCATTCTAGGCCACTTACTCGACCTTTTACAATTGATATAATTGACATAGCAATATTTTTGTTTCAAAATTTAAGCACAAAAAATAAGTGGCACTTTATGGCTGAATTTTTAAGTAAGTTTTTCAGTGTGTACACATATATAGATATATATAGATATATTTAATATTGGGTCAGATCAAATGAAGAATGGATATAATGGGCAGTGTGAGGACTTCCATACTTAAGTAAAAGTGGTATTCACCATTAATTCTTCGCTGAGGACACCATGGATAAATGGAAATCCTGAAAGTTTAGTATAATGAAGTATTTTTTTGTTTTTTACCAATAAACATTTATTTCTGTTATAGATATTGTTAAATTATAATAATATTTTTTTAGCCTTGCCAGTACTTTTTAAACGATGGCTTAAAAATGAGGAAGCCGAAGAAGGTCACTCTGTTATACTGCACTGTGAGCTTACTAAACCTGATGCCACTGTGGAATGGAGAAAGGGACCCGAGGTTCTTAAACCCGATGACAAGTATGAAATGAAACAGAAAGGCCACATTGTCGAATTACTAGTTCACAATCTGAAGCTGGAAGATACTGGGGAATATACTTGTGACTCTGGAGATCAACAGACCACTGCTTCCTTAACTATCAGAGGTAAATAATTAAAACTATTGCTCCTTCTAATTCAAACACAGATTACTTGCTTAATTGTCATGCAGAATTGCTGAACATTTCTACTTTGACACTTGCAGCTAGTAAATAGATTAGGTATTCTAAACAAAAATAATCTGATTTTATTAATAACTGAACTGTCCTGGGAGGAAACAGAAAGATATATGCCCAAGAATATCCTTAGTAATTCCCCAGTTACTGCCCTTTTCTTCCGAGAAAATTGGGCAGAAAGCTTCCACCCAAGATTTTTTTTTATCTTGTCATTCATGAAAAATGGATGTTGCTCGCCAATAATTGTCCATCACTATTTGGCACTCATCTGAGGAGACAGTTAAGAGTCATCCACATTGGTAGATTTGGAGTCACATATATGTCAGACTAGATATGAGTGGTGCATTTCCATTGCTGAAGGACCCTTATGATCCAAATAGATTTTTATGACAATCTGGTAGCATCCTGATAATTGATACTAGGAAAGTGTTTTATTTTAATTCTATGCTTTTGAATCCCCACCATGCCTGTTGGCATGGTGGGGATTCAAATAGATGTATCTGGATTAGTAGTTAAAATTATTTTTTTGCCTTTCAGCATTTTTGAAATGTGCAAGTATCCAATAGATTTAAATTTGGTTGGATGCTGCATGGTAGTTGTGCCATATTCTGGTATAGGTACTGTGGAATATTTGAAGTATGATGTAGGGAGATCTCTTAATATACCTGCCATTTGTTATGTACTCACACATGGATGGAATGCAAAAACACGTACTCCAATTCAGGTTAATCACACTTTAGGAAGAATGTGAAGATCTTACAAAGAATAGGATGAAGAATTTCATTTACGCTGGAAAAAGTTGGTTTTTCTCCTTGAAGAACATTGAAGAGATTTGATAGAGACTTTATAGATAACGTAGTTGGAAGCTGTTTCCATTATCAAATGTTCAAGGAACCAAAATAAATATTGGGCAAAAGATATGTGAAATTAAACGTTTTTAAAAACTCAGGTGAGTTACGTAGAATTCACTGTCTATAAAGTTGTGAGAAATACAATGAATTTATGCTCTTGAATGGGATTTGGATAGATACTTAAGAAATAATAATCTGCAGGAAAAAGGCAGGGAATTGGAAATGATGCGACTTTTATACTGCGAGTAGTATGGACTCAATGTGTTGAGTCATAATAATTCCATGATTCTAAATCAAGGGCAGATTCCTAATTCCATTTGTTGTAAAGCTTTGAGTTGCTTGCTTTGCTGAGATGGAATGTTTGCTGCATAAAAATATTGAGATTGTTCAGTTTGCAAGGGTTATTTGAAAAGTTATAAAAAATATACATTTATTTATGTTATATACCATTGATCATAGTCTTTATCTCTAACAGCACAGATTTATTTGCTTCCATATCAACTTTCAATTCGAGTTGAATTTATTATCATATGCATAAGTATAGTGAAGTACACAGTACAATTAAAATGTTGCTTGCGGCAATATTCAAGCACATAGACAACACACAAAACACATCAATTATACGTAAATTACATGTTATGTTCAGCCTCTCTCCACCAAATTATTCCCAAAAGACTATTGATTTGTTGAGTTTTGTTCTAATTTTTTTTCAGCGCCAGATGTAAAAATTATTGATGGTTTGAAAAACTTTGAAGTCGTTGAAGGTGGAGATGCTTTGTTTGAATGTAAGCTATCCCATGACAATGCACGAGGAGTTCAGTGGATTTTGGAAGGAATTGTACTGCAGAGTAATGAGATGAATGAAATTTCGGTGAAGAATGGTAATATTCACACTATTCTGTTGAGGAAAATCACACAAGATGACACTGGTACATTGATCTTTAAGGTTGGAAAGTACACGTCTTCAGCTCAACTTAATGTTAAAGGTAATAATAAAAAAAGATTCAATTTCAAGGAAATTGGAATTGTATTTTCCACATAATACATTTCCATATTTTTGAACACTGCTTCATTTCATTAGTCAAACATAAATGGAAATTTTATATTTCGAATAATGTTGGCAAATCACTTTACTGATTTTGAAATCTTCCCAGTGTCAGGTATGCACTGAACACCTTTATTGGTTGCAAACTACTTATTTCTATCTGAATATATCAACTGTAGCAGATAGCTCCCCATTGTGATTTTCTGGAGAATAGAAGCATATTGTACTAGTTTAGTGCTTTTCTAATTATAAAGAGTTAGCACGCTGCTTTTGGAATATCTGACTAGGCAGCTTTAGAACTAAATGCAGTTTTTGGGAAGCATTCCTAAGTATATTTTATGATATAATAATATTCCTTTCCCCCCCCCAACATTTATATGCTGAGTTAATCATTGTAGACAGTGTGATTATGCAGCATGGCACTGCAACAGTCCCTTCCATCCGACTTGCCCATGCTGACCAAGATGCCTATCTAAAGCTTTACTGTTCATGTACCTATCTAAATGTCCTTTCAATGATGTTATTATTGTACTTGCCTTAATCACTTCCTCTGGCAGCTTGCTTCATACACATGCTAGCCTCACAATGAAAAGTTTTCCCTCAGATTCCTATTATATCTTTTCACTCTCATCTTAAACCTATGCCCTTAAGTCTTCTAAACCAGGGCTATTCAAGTAATCACCAGACACTTGAATGTCTGATTCTAGCACCTCATCAGGTGCATTCCAATTCCAGCCACCCTTGGTGAGGTTCTCTTAACCTCCTCTGCTCCAAGAAAAAAAGCCAGCCTATTCAGTCCCTCCTCATGAATGAAATATTCTCTCCCTTCTGCACACTCTCCAGTGCAAACACATACTTCCTATGGTGCAGCAAACAGAACGGCACATAGCACTCCAGCTGTTTCCCATTTATTGTTTTATGAAGCTGTACAATACGTCCCTGCTATTATATTCTTTACCCCAATGATTTGGATGAGAAAATAAATGGCAAGATTAGCAATTATGCCAAAGATACAAAAGTGGGTTGAATTGCAGATAATAAAGATAGATGTAAATAATTGCAGCACTGTTTTGGTCAGTTGGCCAAGTGGGCTGAGGAATGGTTAATGGAATTTAATACTGAGAAATGTGAGATGATGCATTTTGGAAAGTCTAACATGGGCAGGTCCTACACAGTGAATAGTAGGGGTTTGGAGAGTGTTGTGGAGCAGAGGGATCTAGGAATGCAGGTACATAGTTCCTTGGCGGCATCACTAGTAGATAGGGTCAAAAAGGCTTTTGGCATATTGGCCTTCATCGGTCAGAGCATTGAGTATAGAAGTTGGGATGTCATGTTGCAGTTATATAAGGCCACATTTCGAGTATTGTGTTCAGTGCTGGGCACCATGTTACAGGAAAAATATTATCAAATTGGACAGGGTAAGAGAAGATTTACGAGGATTTGGCTAGGACTCGAGGGTCTGAGCTATAGGGCAGATTGAGCAGGCTGGGACTCTATTCCTTGAAGACTTTATACAGGCGTATAAAATCGTGAGAGGAATACATCGGATAGACGCACAGATTCTCTTGGCCAGAGTAGGTGAATCGAGAACCAGAGGACATAGATTTAAGGTGAAGAGGGAAAGATTTAATAGGAATCTGAGGAGTAACTTTATCACACAAAGGATGGTGGATGTATGGAACAAGCTGCCAGAGTAGGTAGTTTAGGTTGGGACTATTTCAACGTTTAAGAAACAATTAGAGAGGAACATTGACAGAACAGGTTTCGATGGATATGTGTAGGAGGGACATGTGGGTCAGTGTTGGCAAGTTGGACCAAAGGACCTGTTTCCATGCTGTATGACTCTGAGCTAATGCAATTAACCCGTGCCCACTACCTAATTAAAACATCAATATGGAGAGAAAAGATGAAATACAAAGGTAAGCTAGCCAATAATATAAAAGAGGATAGCAAGAGTTTCTTCAGTTAAATAAAGAAAAAGAAAGAGGCAAGAGTGGAAGTTGGGTCGCTGGAGAATGATGCAGGAGAAATGATAATGGGGTATTAAGAAAGTTTAATAACTTATTAACATCAGTCTTCAGAGTGGAAGACATCTGTGCTAGAGAGATAGATCAGCCATGATTGAATGGCGGAGTAGACTTGATGGCCTGAATGGCCTGATTCTATTCCTGTCACTTATGACCTTATGACCTCGGCTGCAACTTTCAAAGATCCTTGGACACACGCACCAATATTCCTCAGTTCCTCAATACTTCTTGGAGTCCTTCCATTCATTGATGCAAGCCATATCAAAAATCATAAGATCGTTTGCCAATACGCAGTAGGTACATTCCTAAGCAACCTCGTAATAGAAAAATTGCACCATTAAAACAATTGTGTCATTGGTGAAAAGGTTAGGTTATAGAGAGTAAACAAAGTTTTATTTTCTGCAGGAATTTCCAAAAGGTGTTTTTCGTAGGTAAAAGTTTTGTTTGTTGCCAGCTAAAAATATAAAGGCTGTATAACATTGTTCAATAGATTATCTTGCATAAATATCAGTAGAAGTGATGGCTTGTCAATTTTCAAAGTAACTCTAAAATGGCCTCAAGCAGTGAAACTTGCAGCCTGTGTTCTTAAGGGACAATCGAGTTTCTGATCAAAATCACTTTCTAATCAATTCAGGCCACATAATACAAATAGTGTTCCCTAATTCATTGATCACATATTCAATATATATTATGGAAGCACACGTTGTAGCACAGCTATCTGTACATGTTCCATTTTGAACTTATTTTGGAGGTAAATCACCCACATTTTTCAAACTTTTACAATTTCACACCTATTTGTAGGACCCCATTGGCCAGTAGAACTGTTTCACTGCACCAAAACTAAATGTAATACCATTTCTAGGTAAATATCTTAGATTTGATTCATGCTAAATTTCAAATATGCTGTACTGCAGAAGTTTTAGATGTTCTTTCTGAATTATCTTTTTTTTCCAGCTACTCCAGCAACTTTCACTAAACAGCTTCAAAGTATGGAAGTGGATGAGAATGAAACAGCAACTTTGGTCTGTGAACTCTCACAATCCAATGTTCCAGTTATTTGGAAAAAGGGATTAACAACAATTGTTTTCAGTGACAAGTATGAAATAAAACAAGAAGGTTGTATACATAAGTTATGCATTCACAACATAACATCGAGCGACACGAGTGAATATACCTGTATTTCTGGAGATCATCAAACCACATCTTCCTTAACTGTGAAAGGTGAGATAAAACTTGCACTTTATAAAATTTCAATTCCATTTTAAGATACCCCATATTATAAAAGCTTCTAACAGCTCCTTTGTGTTCTGTTTCTGGTTCCAAATTTCAATATTCACAGTTATTTCAGATAACAAATGTAATTGTGGTAATCTGTTTGCTGTAAATGGGTATTCTGGCAATTATGCTATCTACTTCCATGTTCTTATTGGTCAGTAATTATTATTATGCCATTAATGATGTTTACCAATAAGATGAATTTGGATATTTTAACTAACTTGTCCTTGGAAATGATTCATAGCAGAAATTAATAACTATAGCTTTTGTAAGATGGTGGGAAAGATATTTGATGGGCTGAACCAATATGTCTACATTCCAAACATAAAATACTACCATTGCTGCAAATCTGAAATATAAACAGGAAATTGTGAAAATACACTGCAGCTTAGGCAGCATATGTGCAGAGAAAAACAGAGTTAGCATTTCAGGTAATAATCTTTCATCAAAACCAAGACTAGATATAAAACAAGGTTTATGTTGTTGAAAATGGGTTCAAGGGTTAGGAGGGACTCAAAAGCAAAGATAAAAAAATCTGTGAAAAACCCATGAAAGGCAATAAAAAACCATCAAGAGAATAAATTACATCTGTATTTGCCAGATGAGGAGAGGGAAAGAAAAATGTATTCTTTAAACTATAATTTTGTGTTTTTTTTGTACAGTATCGGAAGTAAAAATTATTGAAGGCCTGAAGAATGTAACAGTATTTGCCAATGAAAATGCTGTGTTTGAATGCAAAGTTCATCCTGAAAGTTTTTTGGATGTACAATGGTTGTTGGGTGACACTCCTTTGCAGCATAATGAAATGAATGAAATATCTGTTAAACATGGAAATATTCACACTTTGAAACTGAAGAGTGTTACTCAGGAGGACTGTGGTACAGTTGTGATTAAAGTTGGAAAACACAGTTCCTCTGCAGAACTTCTGGTAAAGGGTAAGAAAAAGGAACAGTACAAACTTCACCCGAGTTTATTAGAAAATAAATCTTGACTGCAGATCTCAGTTACATGTTATCTATTGTTTGGATCTGCAGGTGCTTATTGGTTTACAATTTGGGTAGTGATATGTGCACACACTTGCAATATGAGTTTTGTTGTGTGTATGGAGGTCTCACATGTAAAAACATATTGCGATATCAGTTGTTGAAGAAGGAACTGCAGATACTGGAGAATCGAGGGTACACAAAAGGCTGGAGAAACTCAGCGGGTGCAGCAGCATCCTTCGCTCCTTAGATGCTGCTGCACCCGCTGAGTTTCTCCAGCCTTTTGTGTACCCTTGCGATATCAGTTAATGTGCTGCAACATTTACATCCCAGCACTACTAAATTGTAACTCACACAACTATTAGATACTGAGGGAAGCAAAGGAGGTGATTGTTGTTGCCTTGACAGTATCCTCCTTAGCTACAGGTGAGATCCCAGAAGAATGGAAAATAACAAGTGTTGTTCATTCATTCAAGAGGGGCAACAAGAAACCCGAGAGATGAAAAGACAGAAGTTGTAAGACAAAATGAATTTGTAATTTTGTAATTTACAAGGTATGTAAGGCTACCGGATACCGGGATTCTAAGTTAAATGCCCTAATGTGTAGGAAGTAGATAAACCATTGGGATAATATTGAACTAGTATGAGCAGGTGATCGATGGTTAGCATGGGCTTGGTGGCCAAAGGGTGTATGCTACATCTCTAAACTAGGTTATGAGAAATAAGTCTGAAAGAAGGGAGAGCCAGGGCCAAGTTAATGAACATAATGAAACTGAAGGGCTAAAGTGTTTTTATTTCAATGTATTATGGGTAAAGTGGATGAACTGAGAGCCTGATTGAGTGCATGGAACTATGATGTTGTGGCCATTACAGTGACTTCGTTTGGAGAGGGACAGGACTAGCAGCTCAATGTTTCATGGTTTCAATGTTTCAGATGTGATAGAGAGGGAGGTGAATGAGTTGCTTTGCTAATCAGGGTGAATGTCATGGTGGCACATACAGGCGTGTTCATCCACGGAGGCAATATGGGTAGAGCTAAAAGAAAAAAAGTGCAATGGCTCTGATGGGATTGTACTATAATAGCTAGTCATAGATAGAGGAACAGATATGTTGACAGATTACAGAAAGATGTTAAAAGCAACAGGTTATCACAGTGGGTGGGACATCCTTGGTGTAAGGCTTAGAGAGGGCAGAATTTGCTAGGCATATCCAAGAGGGTTTGCTAGGCATATCAAGAATTTGCTAGGCATATCCAAGAGGGTTTCATCTTCTCCATCATGGTCTAGTTTGGTCTAGCACGACACCTGGAGGCTGCAGCGAATCGTCCGATCAGCTGAGAAGGTTATTGGCTGCAATTTTCCCTCCATTGACAAACCATACACTGCAAGGGCTAGGAAGCAAGTGGGTAAGATCATCTCTGACCCATCTCACCCTGGCCACAATATCTTTGAATCACTTCCCTCTGGAAGGCGACTCCGAACTGTCAAAGTTGCCACAGCCAGACATAAAAACTGCTTTTTTCCACGAGTAGTAGCTCTGCTCAATAACCAAAAATCTGTAGCCTCCTTTTGCACTGGTATTTTATACTAGTAGGAAGGATGGCAAGGTAAAGGAACCATGGATGATGAGAGAGGTTGTCATGTCATAAGTCCTCCTTCCTCTCAAACCACCCTACCATATTAGTATCTCTCTCACTGATCTCATTATCCTCACATCCTTCTCCTAGGTGAATATCAATGCAAAGTACATGTGTAGTACATCACCTACATCTTCTTACCCCAAGCCTAAATTCTCTTCTTTATCCTGAGTGGTCCAAGTTTCTCCTTGGTTTGCCGCTTGTTCTTAATGTATGTGTACAAAGCCTTAGGGTTCTCTTTAATTGGTTGTGCCAATGGCATTTCATGGCAAATTTACAGGGATATAATGCTGAGGTTCTGCAATGCGCTGGTCAGGCCGCAATTAGAGTATTATGAGCAATTTTGGGCATCATATCTGACGATGTACTGGCTCTGGAGAGAGTCCAGAGGAGGTTTACAAGAATGATCCCAGGAATTAGTGGGTTAACATATGATGAACATTTGACAGCACTGGGCCTGAACCCGTGGAGTTTAGAAGGGTGAGGGGGTACCTCATTGATACTTACCGAATAGTGAAAGGCTTGGTTAGAATAAATGTGGAGAGGATATTTCCACTAGCGGGAGAGTCTAGGACTAGAGGTCATATCCTCAGAAATAAAGAACATTTCTTTAGGAAGGAGGAATTTCTTTAGTTTCTTGAGGGTGGTGAATCTGTGGAATTCATTGCCACAGAAGGCTGTGGGGGCCAATCATGGATATTTTTAAGGCAGAAATAGATAGATTCTTGATTAGTACGAGTGTCAGGGGTTATGGTGGGAAGACAGGAGAATGGGGTTAGGGGGGAGAGATAGATTAGCCATGATTGAATGGTGGAGAAAACTTGATGGGCCATATGGCCAAATTCTGCTCCTATCATTTATGACCTTACGATGTGTATGTGGACTTTGGGAGGCATTTGATAAGGATCCACGTGAAAGGTTCATCCAGAAGATTAACATGCATGGGATTTATGGTGATTTGATAGTTTTAATTCTGAACTGGCTCACTCATAGAAGACAGAGGATAGGGTTGGAAGAGCATTTTTCTGACTGGAGGTCTGTGACTAGAGGTATTCTGCAGGAATCATTGCTGGGACCTGTGGGTAATCTTATATTAATTTTGGATGAAAATGTAGATGGGTTGGTTAATAAGTTAGCAGACTGCAAATATTGGTGGAGTAATGGATAGTGAAGAAGGCTATCAAAGTACAGCGCAGGGTATATGAAACAGCTACAGATATGGTCAGAAAAATGGCAGATGGTGTTTGGTCGAAGCGAGTGTGAGGTGTGGCGCTTTGGGAGATCAAATGTATACAATTAATGGCAGGATCTTAAATGACATTGATTTAAATAAAGATCACGGGATCCAAGCTCATAGCTCCATGAAAAGTAGAAACATACAAATAGACAGTGTGGTTTAAGAAAGCATATGGTATGCCTGCCTTATATTGGTCGGGAAATTGAGTATAAGAGTCAGGAAGCCATGTTGTATCTATATAATACCAAAGGGCCTGCCCCACTTGTCAATGTTTTCTGCGACTGCCGGCATCATTGACTGACATATGAAGTCACCGAAAAATTTGCAACGTGATGTCGTATTGACGCGCGATGTTTTTTCAAGTGTCGCAACATATTTTTTGTTGCCGCTGGATTTTGAAATGTTCAAAATCAGTCGCCGAACAAAATCGCCAAGTGGGGCAGGCTCTTAAAACTCTCTCTTTTTAAAAGTTTTAAAAACGGATCAAACTCACCCATCTTTCGACCGAGTGACGTCACAATGCACTCTCCAGCGCTCCAATGGCACTTTCCAGATTTCAAAAAACTCCCGGAGGAACGGGGCACTCCAACTGAATGACGTCACAATGCACTTGCAAGGCAGGACGGCACTCTCTGGGAGGGAGGGGCACTCTAGCACTGCGGCCCGAGGCCCGTGGTCTGACGCCCTGGTGGGGAGGGTGGTGCTGGAGCTGGAGAGAGGGCCGGGGCTTGGGATGGGGCAGGGACCGAAAAAGAATCAGCCGCTGGAACCAATGAAAACCTTGGTCCGGGGTCAGGGACGAGCCCAGAGATGAAGTTGGGACCTCCACTGGAGCTCAGGAGGCGGCCAAGCTGACGGATGGAGTCTACAGCCAGGGCCGGGCCGAGTACGAGAACCAGGCCGAGTTCTAGGCCCTGGTGCTGCTCTATGAATTGGATAGGTCCTAGGGCAGGGAATGGGAGTGAGGGGAGGAGGATGAGGGAAATGAGGAGGAGGGAGATGGGGTGGGGAGTGGGGTGGTAGAGGAAGATGGGGGGGTGTGGAGGAGGGAGATGTCCCCTCCCTATCTACCCTCACTCACATCCTCTCTACCCCCATCCCTCTCTACCCCCCCACTCTCCCCCCTTCCCTCTCTACTCTCCCTCTCCCTCCCACTCTACCCCCTCCCTCTCTGCCCCTCTTCCTCTCTATCCGACTCCCTCTCCCTTTACCGTCCCTCTCTACAACCCTCCCTTCTCCCTCTCCCTCTCTACCGACTCCCGTTCCCTCGCTACACCCCTCCCTCTCAACCCCCCTCCCTCTCTAGGGATTGAAGAGGGAGGGTGAAGATGAGGAGGAGGGAATGCTGGGGGATGAAGAGAAATGAGCCTCGCTTGTTTAGTTGGGGGCTATGCGTGAGTGGTGCAATATTGCGTTGGGGGAACGGCTTGAATTGGGGTAATGGGTGAGTGGTAGAATCTTGCGTTGGGGGAAGCAGACCCAACGGGTCTGTACTTAGCCAGCACAGTAATGCCTCCGTCTTCTATGTCACAATGGGAACCCGTCAGCTGTGCCTGTGCAGTTGGGAGTTCTGGGTGAGTGATGGAATATTGCATTCGAGGACCAGCCCTCCCATGTGACGCCGCGTCCCCACCCCCCACCCCCTCTCGCGTTGGGAGATGGCACCCAACGGGTCCCACTTGGTCTAGTATCTTTAGAAAGCCTTGGTTAAACCGCAATTGCAATATTCACAGCCAAGGGTGGTAGTGGATGCTGGTACAATATGACAGTTGCGTTTACGAGACATTTGGATGGGCAGAGGCAATATAGTGAATGGAGAGATGTTGGTCACGTAGGCAGAAGAGTTGAGTTCAATTTTACATCACATCTGACACAGACGTCTTGGGCTGAAGGCTTGTCCCTGCGCTTTTCTGTTGTGTGTTCTATTCAGGAACAGTTTCTGCTTTGCTGTTATCAGGCAACTGAATGGCCCTCTCATTAGCTAGAGTGCAATTCTGACCTCCCATCTACCTCATTGGAGTATTTGAACTATCTTCAGTCAGACATTATCAGACTTTAATGTTATATCTTTGTTGTACCCTTTATCTGTGCACTGTGAATGGCTTGATTGTATTCTTGTATAGTCTTTTCTTTGACTGGATGGCACGCAAACAAATGATTTTCACCTGTACCTCGGTGTGCATGACAATAATAAACTAAACTAAACTAAATCTTCCTTGTGCAGCACAACGGTAAAGCAGGGTCAAACTTTGCCCTTAATAGATTATCACTCAGATTGTGCTGCAATTTAACAACCTCCCGCCATCTAGAAAAGTACACTACTGTTAATGCTATTTAGTGGGAGGTTGTTAATTTGCAGCACAATCTGAATGATAATCCATTAATGTAAAAAATGGCAGTAAGATTGCCTAACTTGCTGCTCAAGGAACAACAGTTCTTTGGGTGATTAACTATCCATTTTTTACTACTTTAATTTCACTAAAACTGTTGCCCTTCCCATGGCTATTGCTCAAGCTGATTTTTTTTTACCTCAAGTAACTTGAGTGCAAAGGATGGTAGTCTGCATGATTGAGAAGATAGAAGTGTTGCCGAAGTGCTGCCTCCTGTACCCTCAACAATATGGCAACAGTACATCTCACTCCAGAAAATGTACAATCCATTTGGAGCTTTATGTTCAGGAAGCATGCAGGTACAGCAGGCATTGAAACATATAAGATTGTTAAGGGTTTGGACACGCTAGAGGCAGGAAACATGTTCCCGATGTTCGGTGAGTCCAGAACTAGGGGCCACAGTTTAAGAATAAGGAGTAAGGCATTTAGAACGGAGACGAGGAAACACTTTTTCTCACAGAGAGTGGTGAGTCTGTGGAATTCTCTGCATCAAAGGGTGGTGGAGGCAGGTTCTCTGGATGCTTTCAAGAGAGAGCTGGATTGGGCTCTTAAATATAGCGGTCAGGGGAAATGGGGACAAGGCAGTAACGGGGTACTTATTGGGGATGATCAGCCATGGTCACATTGAATGGCGGTGCTGGCTCAAAGGGTCGAATGGCCTACTCCTGCACCTATTGTCTATTGTCTATTGCTTCATGTCTGCTGATCTTAACTGAAAGCATTCCTCCTCTGAACATTTTTTACAGAACACGTAAAAATTATTCGTGGACTTGAAGATATCACAATAATCACACAAAACTATGTGAGATTTGAATGTGAGGTCTCTCAAGAAGATGCTAAAAATACACAGTGGTGGTTAAATGGAAAGCTTCTTCAAAATATTGAATACTGTGAAATTAAAACTCATGATAAGATACACACTTTGACAATGAAAAATGTCACACCAGATCATTCTGGAACTGTTATGTTCAAAGTTGGCCCTGAAAGTTCAACAGCCAAGCTGCTAGTGCAAAAGCCTAAAGGTATTTTCCACACATATTGTACTTTCAACTATTATCATTCAAGGAAATGCTCCTATCAAACATTTCAGTGCATGGTGTAAGGTAGTGTATTTGGTTTGTCAACAATTTCACCAAAAGCCAGCTATTAAACGTGCAACTTTTATGTGAAAATATTAGTGATGAAACAACCATTCCTGAATTTCACTTTCGAAAAGTATAAAAACCTAAATATTGTATCGTATAAAATTGTTCTTTTAAGTGTTATGGGATGTTCCAGGATGACACTGTACTGATGAATAGTTTAAGATGAAATCTTGCCAGATGATAAAAATAAGCAGGTCACTTACGCGAATATCTATGTTACCATTGCTTTTTTCAGGCATTCATGACATCATTATTCCATATAAATACTTTCTCCGTTACTAACAAAAATTGGATATCAAAGCTCCACACAACAATCAATCGTGACATACTCTCAATGAAACTACAATTGTCTCACAATTTTTTACATATGTTTTGCATTTCTCACTATTTAAAGAGACATGGCGATGATATCAGTAGACCTGATTGAGCAATTCCATGCCCCCCTCCCATCCCAGTATGCACACAATTCTCCCAACATCTTCCAACCCCTAGCCATCCTGCAATATTCCTCTCCTTTGCATGGTCATCTGCCATCCCCGAGTTGTCTGCTTCCCTTTTATCCCCCATCTTTTGCCTCACGCTGACCCCTTCCACCCTTATCCCTCCCTCTGCCTTTACATTTTACTCCTTCTCTTCTCCCCTATCAGAATCATTTTGCTTCTTTTTCACCTCTAGCATTTGTCACTTACTACCATCTGTCAATCAAAGCCCTTTTACCTATATCTAACTTTCACATGCCAAACTTTGCCCCACCTCCATATCCCTTTTCCAGCTTTTCTCTGCCCTCTCCAATCAGTCTGAAGAAGGAGCCTGACCTAAAAAATCCTTCCACAGATGCTGCTTAACCCACTGAGTTCCTCCGGCACCGTGTGTTTTGCTCAAGATTATGTTGACTCTCAACTTCCTCCTCGCAAGATAATTTTCAATCAGTACAGGAGATCTATCGTGTTTTATAATTTGCAGTATATCCTTGCCTGAGGGAAGACATCCAGGTTCTGTATTGTGAAGAAATGAATGTATCTACTGAGATTTCACCTGGGAGATGAGGGTTACCTTCTACTTCTGTGGCTGACCACACCAGTGTGCTCTGCAATCACCTTGTCCCACGTCGATACATCAAGAGCCACATATAGCTGGCTAGTAGAGAAAAGTGCTTAAGATCTCCTGAAGAGGAATTTTTGTTTCCTGCATCAATCTGGAGATACTCGCAGAACATTCTGCGTTCAGTGCTGGCAATTCCACATGCAGTATCAGAAGAAGAGCAGTGCTAATGAAATATTTTGAAAATCTGCTGCGAGTACTGTTTCCACTTGATCTAATCTACTATTCATGTCCCAAATCTACATCAGTCAAACATAACTTTTCTTTCATAAATCTAAGCTAACTTTGCTCAGTCCTATTACTTTTCTCAAATTGTTCTTTGTAATTGCATCCTTCATTATAGATTCCAATATTTTCCATACCAAAATATTTACCTTTTCCTTTCTTAAAGCTCAGTCACATTTGCGACTCTTCAGTCTTTTTTCCACTCAGGATATTATTAGCCTTTATGTAGAAATAAGGAACTGCACATGTTGGTTTACAAAATAAGGCACATAGTGCTGGAGTAACTCAACGGGTCAGGCAGCATCTCTGGAGAACATAGGTAGGTGACATTCGGGTCAGGAGGCTAGCGGTTGAAGAAGGGCACCGACCAAAATATCACATATCCATGTTTTCAGAGATGCTGCCTGACCTGTTGAGTTATTCCAGACCTTTGTGTCTTATTATGTGCCTTTGTTTGAAACAGGAATGTGTGGCATGTGATGCATTATATATGCATAACAAAATCTGGATGAATCAGTTGGTATTTTCCAGGAATGTCATTCTTCACAAGTGTAAATATCTATTACTTATCTCGGTCCTTTTGTTTAATTTCTAGTTGTTTTCAAACAAAAGCTCCAGGACATACAAGCAAAGGAAGAAAGTACCGTTTTTCTTCATTGTGAACTTTCTGAATGTGAAGTGCCTGTAACATGGAAGAAAGGCTCAGTAACAATCATACCTAGTAGGAAATATGAAGTGAGGCAACAAGGCCCAATGGCTGACTTGGTGATTTCTGACCTAACGTTGGAGGATGCTGGAGAATATACATGTGAATCTGGAGATCAGCAGACGAGCGCTTCCCTCAGAGTGGAAGGTAGAATAGATAAAAATATTAATGTCATTTAAGTATAACAAAGTTCTGTATCTGTTCATTAATTTCTTATTTCCTTATGTGCTTCCATCATTGTGCAGTTCTCAGTTCACTTGTCTGGGGAAGGTTTATGCTTTTCATTGAGGGAGTGTAGTGGAGGTTCATCAAACTGATTCCTGGGATGGGGCTGTTGTTTAGAAGATTGGAACAAATATAGAATATCTAACTGAAATGTATAAATTCTGACAAGGCTGTAAGACATAATGTCTCACATGTTGATTATTTGGCTGAGAAGACCAAATGTTACGACTGAAATGTAGAGGCATTCCTTGTCAGAGTTTGGTAAACTTGTAGAATTCACTACCACAGAAGGCTTCGGACACCAAGTTACTGAATATATTTAAGTAATAAATAGGAATTTCTGTACACAAAAATAATTAAAGTGTATGGCGATAGCACTGGAATGTGGTATTGAGATGGAGACTTTGCTTATTATTTATTTTAGAATTGAATTCATTTTTAAATCTTTATTCTCTCACAGATCATCAAATACACATCTAAGTACTTTTGTAGTGTGGGTTTCTGTGTCTATTGCCCTTTCAGGAAAAAAGTTTGAGATCCCTGAACCACTCTGAGTCTTCTTCTTCTTTCGTGTGGCGAGCACAGCCTAAAGTTGTTGGACAACTTGTTCTATTTGATCTTCCGTTTCTGCACGTCGAGTTGATTGCATTAGTCGAAACAGGGCAGACCACGTGAAGGTTGCAATCTTCCACCCCACCACTCAGAGTGAAAATGTATTTCCCCATTTCCTTTCTCACCTTCTACCAATTACTTTAAATCAGTGCCCCTTTAATTTTTACAAATTTGCTAAAGGAAACAGATCTTTCTATTTCAATCTATGCAAGCCTTTTATAATTTTATACATTTCAAAGGAGTCTCCCTTTAGCCTCCTCTTTTCCAACAAAAACAGTCTTGTCCAACCTACGTTTTTTTTAAACTCCTGACAAGATCCATTTAAATATGTGAACTTTTTCCAGTTTCATTAAATCTTTCCTGAACAGAATTGTACATAATGCTCAAGCTGTGGGCTGACAATTGTTTATACATTTCCTGTTTAACCTCTCTGCTTTTAAATTCATTACCTCAATTCATACACAGAAAAGTCCCATTTGGCTTATTTGACCTATTCTGCTGCATATAAAGGCTGTGGTTTTGCAATCCAGGTTCTATTCACTCCTCCACGCCACTAATTATCCGGCCATTGTATATTCCCTCATTGTGCCTTCCGAAATAATTTATCTTACACTTCTGGATTAAATTCCATGTCACTTTTCCGTCCATCTGACAAGACATATGCATCTTCCATCAGTCTAAATCTTTCCTCCTACTGTCAACTATACAGTTTTTTAAAATTCATCTGCACATTTCTTATTATGTACCTCACATTCCGATTTAAATCGTTAAGATATTCTACACAAAGTAAGTGAGCGTTTATAACTTCATTAATAACAACCTTATAGTCATAAAAACACCTACAGTGCCCTCCATAATGTTTGGGACAAAGACCCATCATTTACTTATTTGCCTCCACTCCACAATTTGAGATTTGTAATAGAAAAAATCACATGTGGTTAAAGTGCACATTGTCAGATTTTAATAAAAGCCATTTTGTATACATTTTGGTTTCACCATGCAGACATTATAGCAGTGTTTATACATAATCCCCCAATTTCAGGGCACCATAATGTTTGGGACACAGCAATGTCATGTAAATGAAAATAGTCATGTTTAGTATTTTGTTGCATATCCTTTGCATGCAATGAATGCTTGAAGTCAGCGATTCATGAACATCACCAGTTGCTGGGTGTCTTCTCTGGTGATGCTCTGCCAGGCCTATATGGCAGCCATCTTTAGCTTATGCTTGTTTTCGGGGCTAGTCCCCTTCAGTTTTCTCTTCACCATATAAAAGGCATGCTCAATTGGGTTCAGATCAGGTGACTGACTTGGCCACTCAAGAATTGACAATTTTTTTGCTTTGAAAAACTCCTTTGTTGCGTCAGCAAAATGTTTAGGATCATTGTCTTGCTGTAGAATGAACCGTCGGCCAATGAGTTTTGAGGCATTTGTTTGAACTCGAGTAGATAAGATGTGTCTATACACTTCAGAATTCATTATGCTACTACCATCAGCAGTTGTATCATCAATGAAGATAAGTGAGCCAGTACCTTCAGAAGCCATACATGCCCATGCCATAACACCCCCGCACCGTGTTTCACAGATGAGGTGGTATGCTTTGGATCTTGGGCAGTTCCTTCTCTCCTCCATACTTTGCTCTTGCCATCACTCTGGTATGAGTTAATCATTGTCTCATCTGCCAACAAGACCTTTTTTCCAGAACTGTGGTTGCTCTTTTAAGTATTTCTTGGCAAACTGTAAAATGGCCATCCTATTTTTGCAGCAAACCAGTGGTTTGCATCTTGTAGCGTAGCCTCTGTATTTCCGTTCATGAAGTCTTCTCCGAACAATGGTCATTGACAAAT
Organism: Okamejei kenojei; assembly: GCA_035221665.1. Classification (NCBI taxonomy): domain Eukaryota; kingdom Metazoa; phylum Chordata; class Chondrichthyes; order Rajiformes; family Rajidae; genus Okamejei; species Okamejei kenojei. Next base: position 28,283,784 of record CM069132.1, on the reverse strand, counting down.
CCACACCTGACTCCTGAAGTGTGTTTCTGATCTGTTGGACAGGTGTTTGGGAATTTATCTTTATTATAGAGAGATAAATTATATATTATAGAAAGATAGGAAGACCTCCAGCTGTGGAGGTCTTCCTTGGCCTGCCAGTCCCTTTGCAATTAGTAGGCTCATCGGTGCTCTCTCTCTTCTTAATGATGTTCCATACAGTTGATTTTGGTAAGCCTAATGTTTGGCTGATGTCTCTAACAGTTTTATTCTTGTTTCTCAGTCTCATAATGGCTTATTTGACTTTCATTGGCACAACTTTGGTCCTCATGTTGATAAACAGCAATATAAGTTTCCAACGGTGATTGAAAGACTGGAGGAAAGACTAGGTGCTGAGAGCTCTTTTATACCTGCATTAAGGAGGCATTTAAACACCTGAGCAAGTACAAACACCTGTGAAGCCATGTGTCCCAAACACTATGGTGTTCTGAAATGGGGGAACTATTCATAAACACAGCTGTAATTTCTACATGGTGAAACCAAAATGTATTAAAAAAAACTTGTTTTCTATTTCTTTTTCTATTACAAATATGTGGAGTACAGAGGCAAATAATTAAATGATGGGTCTTTGTCCCAAACATTATGGAGGGCACTTTATAAACCATTATACTTTGCTAGTAAATCAGCTTTGGAACCAATTTTCTAGTGACCCTTGGCTTCCTTGGGTTTTTACTTTTTTTGACTACCCTGTAATGAGGGACTTTGTCAAAAGCCTTGGCAAAATCCTTGCAGACTTCAGCAACCTACTGCCCTTGTCAATCTTACTTGTTACATCCTCAAAAAATGCACTTGTTAATCTGAAGTATATGTTGACTTTTATATGTTGACTCTCCTAGATTAGTCTGTCTTTCCATACTTTGGAAAGGCACAGATTAATGAAAGTATTAAGATATGGACATAGGCAGCCATATTCGGGCAGGAGCAAGAGATTACTTTTCATTATCGACATAAATTTTTTTCCTGTAAGGTGGAGAAAAGTACAGTGGAGAGTTAATGTTGTTTTAGGTTGTTATTATTGTGTTACCAGGGAAGAAAATACTAATTGAATATTTGGATTTGTCCATATCTGGATGAACTGTAATAAATACATGCCATAATGGTAATTATATATTTATATTAATGTAAACAGCTTTACCTGCCTATTTCAAACAAGAGCTACAGAATGTGGAAGCAATTGAAGGACACACAGTCACTCTCCACTGTGAACTTTCTAAGCCCGGTGATCCAGTGGAATGGAAAAAGAGACTTGCTGTGGTTCACCCAAGTGACAAGTATGAAATGAGGCAAAATGGTGTAAACGTTGAGATGTTAATCCACAATGTGAAACCAGGAGATGCTGGCAAATATACTTGTTATTCTGGGAATCATCAGACAACAGCGTCCTTAAATGTTACAGGTGATAACAGAACTACTTAAAAAAATTCTGCAAATTTCTTTTCCATGGGAAAGCATTTCACTTAATAATTGCTACATTCCAATTTCCATTAAGCAATATTTTCTTAAAATAAAATGTACAATTAGCAAATTATGATTTCTTCAGATATTGGACAAGTAAATCGTTTTTCTAAAAATCGAGAACCACTCTATGAATTTAACCTATATTTGATAGAGAAAGGAATGTTGCTGAAAGTTTTTTTTTTTTTTTCCAGAACGTGTAATAAAGATAGTTTCTGATTTAAAGAACACTGATGTGTTTGCTGGTGAGTCGGCCACATTTGAATGTGAGCTCTCAGACAAGGATGTGGAAAATACGCAGTGGTGGCTGGATGGTTCACCCCTTCAGAATAATGATCTGAATGAAATAACTGTTCAAAATGGAAATATTCATACATTGACGCTACAGGGCCTCGGAACCGATGACTCGGGAACAGTGACATTTAAGGCGGGAACTCTTACTTCTTCAGCAAAGTTATTAGTTAAAGGTATTTTTAGATAATAACTTCCAACTTTTTTTTTTAAAATATTTGTATTAGAAGTCATACACAATAGGGTACATTAAGAATAATATAATACATTTCATATACAACTTCTTACTTTTGAATTTAATAATAAAAAGGTAATATAAGCAAAAAGAGAGAAAAAAAAAGTTAGGTAAAGTGGTGAAAGTGATAGTTCGTGATAAGCATAAGAAAAAGAGAGTAAGGAGGAGAGATATAAACTTCTAACTTTTCTGTCAATGTTCTGTTCATTGATCATCTTTGCAGAATGTAGATGGATTTTATTTTTGGAACTAAAAAACTAAGGTGGTGAATGTGGAGAGGGGTGCAGGGGCTGAGTGGAAAAGCTGCACATTTCACATTTTATTATGTTGAGGTCCTGGTGCAGGGTCAGGAGCCATATTGTGGGAACTGGGAGGGCAGTTCCCACAACTGGGAGGGCAGATGGCAGGAGATCCACCAGGACCTCCAGATGCAGACATACAGGGATACCAGGATAATTACCACTCAGTAAGATCATGAGCTAAATGCTGAATTTAAGGTCGTGATCTTCAAATACTCTTCCTTAAATAGCTGAAAACATGCTGCTGCACCAAAGGCAATGATGAATTTCATTGTTAATGCCTGTCTTAGTTGAATGGGACCTAAGAAAAGGGAAGTATCGGGGACCTTTTTTTATCTGAGAGCAATGATGTGCAGTGGGAAAATTAGAATACATTTTTTTTGTTGCATTTGGAAAGTGTAAAACCCAGTCTCTTAAATGTTTTAATGAATGATTTGTTGATGACTTAGAGCTCCACTGACAGTAAAACCCATTCTCTTAAATGCTTTAATGAATGATTTGTTGATGACTTAGAGCTCCACCGGCAAACAAATGCGTACTCAAGTATTGTTTGTGGGTTGCACTTTGACAGATTATCTTCACCTTGGTCCTAGTGTGAAAGTAATGTAGGTTGCGCAGTTTCTTGTTTATCATGTAGACTGGTTGCACTCCAGCAGGGAGCTTATTGGAGGTGAGGTGCAGCATTACATGAAAGTAGTATGAAAAACAATGACTTGCTTGACTCAGGACTGCACTGAGATTGGGTTGGTTGATGACCCATTGGTTCATGTATGTAATTCTAATTGATTAATCAGTGGCTGAATAGGAGAAACTGAATATGTTCCAACAGAGACGTTTTATTTGTTCTAAATTAAGATTCCAGGTAGGCATCTACTAATATTTAGAACATGTCACCTACAGATAATAAATATATATCCTCATAGAAATTGGTATTACAGCTATCTTACGATTAACTTTAATCTTTATTTGTGAGTTTAAAAGGATGACATTTTATGGATGGCAGTTTGAGGTCTATCAGCATGATGTAATTAGTCATCATCTGATCAGTTGAAATATCTAAATACTATTAGGTGTAATACCAACTTAATCCCACTTGCATTTTGTTAAAATAAGGATAATAATCTTTAAACTATTGGAATTTATTTTGGTGCTGCTGCTAAATCTCCTATGGCATATTGATTAACAGATCCAGCGGTTGAGGTAGTAAGCGAAATGGAAGATGTTACTAGAGAGGAAAATGACACAGCAGAGTTTATCTGTCAGTACTCCAGACCAGTCAAAGCTCTGTGGAGAAGAAATGACAAAGAGATTCTGCCTGATGGTCATCACATAATTATTGACCAAGACTGGAATGTAGCAAAGCTGAAAATCTGTGAACTCACCCCAGCGGACAGTGGAATGTATACTTGTGAAGCTGCTGGAACAAAGGTTGCTGCAGTGCTCAGTGTTCTAGGTGAGCCCTTAAAAAATGTAACGCTTCCCACAATATAATGCACATTTGCTATATCTTTAACATAATTTAAAAATTACAAGAATATTAACAAACCGTATAAAGATCATTATTAATGATAATTAGAATGATAGACTTCTAATAACTAGCCTTGGAATCATTTAACCACTAAGTATATTAATTAATCATTCTCATCCTCTCACTAATTCTAAAAACATTATAGAGATTTGTTTCTAACCCATCATCAGCCTTTAACTAGTTTCATAATCCATAAAATTGCTGATGATTATAATTATCTTAACTACTGGGAATTGCATTTATTGCTTTTTCCTTTTTTGCTTATATTTTAAAACCCACCTTCACACTAAACTGCGCAAGTGCATCTTGTGATAATCAACCTTTATATCTTTAGTTTCCAAAGTAGCGGAGCATTCAAAAACATTATTCTTGAAGACATCAATTTTAAATAAAAGTGAAGAATTCACAGATATACCAGCATCATATGCCAGGGGTATATTTTACAAGAGCGGTGGCATGAATTTCTGAAAAAGATATATTTGAAGAAGGTCAGGATGGAAATGCTAAATTCATTGATAATGTCCATCTATGACAGTAGCTGTGCCAATGGCATAGAGTAGATGGTCTGGAAGAACTTGATCTTACTCTGAACAACATTTCTTTTGATTCCTCTCACTTTTTACAAATCAAATATTTTACCAAGGCACTCATATGAGCCCTAACTAAGTCTGCTTTTTCAATGGCTATATAGAATAGACCTTGTTCCAAACCTATCCTGGTGCCAGTCATAGAGTCGTACAGTGTGGAAACAGACTCTTCAGCCAAACTTGCGCACACCAGCCAACATGTCCCATCTCTACTAGTCCCACTTGCCTGCATTTGGCAAATATCCCTCTAAACCTGTCCTATCCATGTACTTGTCTAACTGTTTCTTAAACGTTACGATAATACCTGCCTCAGCTACCTCCTAGGCAGCTCGTTCCATATACCCACCACCCTTTTTGTAAAAATGTTACCCCTCGGGTTCCTATTAAATCTTTGCCCCTCACCTTAAACCTATGTCATCTGGTTCTCAATTCCCCAACTCTGGACAAGAGACTCTGTGTATCTACCTGATCTATTCCTCTCAAGAGTTTGCACAGCTCTATAAGATCACCCCTCATCGTCCTGCACTCCAGGTCCTAAGCTGCTCAACATCTCCCTATAGTTCAGGCCCTTGTGTCCTGGCAGCATCCTCGTAAAATCTCCTCTGCACCCTTTCCAGCTTGTTTCACAACTTGTTTCTTTCAGCATTTTGCAGGAATCATTTCTGACTAAGATGGTGTTCTTAATTTGCTAAAGGATACAGTAAGGATCAATTGGAAATTTGAGCAGAAATTACAGATATTTTAATTTGAACAAGTGTAAGGTGATCCATTTTGGGGGTCAACTGCAAGATGAAAGTATACAGTAAATGGTTGGGTCCGTATGAGCAATGATATCCAAAGGGATAGCGGAGTGCAGGTACATAGTTTCCTGAAAATGGCAATACAAATGGATAGGGTGATCAAGAAGGCATACAGCTGCTTGCCTTCTGCGGTCAGGACATTGAATATAAAAGTTAGCACGTCATGTTACAATTGTATGTAACTTTGGTTAGGCTACATTTGGAGTATTGTGTGCAGTCTAGGTTGCTATATTACAGAAAGGATGGGGTAGCTTTGGAGTGGGTGAAGAAAATTAACCAGGATGTTAACTGGTTTAAATTGTATTAGTTAACGAAAGATGGGACAAATTTGGTTTGTTTTCTCTGAATCATTGGAGGCTGAGGGTATAGAACATCGAACAATACAGCACAGGATGTGCCCTTTGACCATGATGTCAGTGCCAACCATTGTACCAATTTAAACTAATTCAACCTATGCATTCCAGTATTCAAAATTTCCAATCTGAGAAAAAGGTTCTGACTATTTACCCTAACTATGCGTCTCATAATTTTTTACACTTCAATCAAGTCACTCCTCCAGAGAAAATAATCGAAGCTTAAACAAGCTTTCCTTATAACTAATATTCCCTAATCCAGTTGAAACTCTGGTGAGCAAATAAAAACGTGCTGGTGTAAGTCAACAAACCAGGCAGCATCTGTGAAGGGAAATGGACAGACAGTGAATCTGGTCAGGACTCTTTTTTTAGATGTTGTTCCTTCAGTCAAGAAGAGACCCAAACTGAATCATGGTCTATCCATTTCCCACCTCAGATACTGACTGCCCTGCTGACTGTGTTCAACACTTTGTGTTTTGCTCAAGACTCCAGCATCAGAAGTTTCTTGTGCCCACATCTTGGTGAACCTGTTCTGCACCCTCCCCAAAGCCCCCATGTCGTTCCTGCAATTCAACAGCCAGAACTGCACATAGTACTCTGCACACGTGCACAACTGCACATACAAGTTTTATACTGTTGCAACGTTATTATGCTCCAGCCTATACTTAATTTCCACTGTGCAAATATGCTAAATGGCAACTCTATCATCCTATAAATTTTCCATTTACAGGAGTTATAGACTTGCAACTGAATATCCCTCTATATCAATGCTCTTCAGAGCCCTACCATATGCTTACATTTAATCTCCTAAAGTCTAACATCTCATGCTTGTCCAGATTAAACTCCATCTATAATTTCTATTCTGTGTTATCACCATGATTACTCTGGTTTCATCCTATCAGACATATCCCCCACCTTCTCTGCAGCTAAATGATTTTATTTTGTCTCCTTCCAGATTCTGATGAATATCATTGACCTGAAGCATTTCCTCCATTCCTCTTTCCTTAGATTAAACCTGACCTATTGGGTATTTCCTGCAATTTCTATTTTTATTTTAGATTTCCAGCAACTGCATTTTATTTGATTTTCACTAACATGTTCTCACTATCCCATTTTAGTTAAAGGATCTTTGCCCCAGATGTAAACTGCTTCACCTTCCAGAGATGCTTCCACCCCTGCTGAGTGTGGATTTTTTTTTTGTCTTTTAATTTTAATATGCACTTTTTAATGTTAAAAAACATTTTATGCGGACCAATAATGGCGTTGCCTTGAGGAACAGCCAATGGTCTTCCTCAGATGTCATCCGTTGTTCTTCAGCAAGTGCTGTAGAGTTAGGGGATGGGCACTTAGTGCAGACAACCCGGAGGGTGAGGCTGGTTCATCCTTCTTACATCTAGACTGGGAAACCTCAAAGGAGTAGCTTCTACCAGTTCGCCAAAGCACTTAACCAAAGAGTTCGGCTTAACCCTAAAATCCCTGCAGGCATCGCACCATGCTCACCATCTTTCCCACTCTCTGCCATTGGCACCACATGCTGATCCCTTCACATGCACACTGCTGACATTGCCTCACTATCTCTCCACCATCTTGCTCTTTTTTTCAGTCTGAGGGGAGTGGAGAGCAGCACACGGATCTGATGGACCAAGGCAAAGAAATGCTGTTGGGTATCGCAGAATTCATGATTTCCACAAAATCATGACTTACATAGCATCTTACCATTGCAGAAATAAAATTTTTGAATACAATGAAATGTACATGAATAAACAATTGGTGGTAAACAATTTCTTATCACGTAAGAAATTGGATTTGGAGTTAATTGTGATATGAACAATGCAGGTGATGTTGCAAAGGAAGATGAGAGAATTATGTGCTAACTTGGCATCCTTGGCTGGTCACTGGAGAATTCTGGGGTGGTGAAGGTTAGAGTTTGCAGAGGATTGTTAGTTTGGACTGGGGTCTGTGATATAGAAAGTATTTTTGAAAAGATTCTCTGTATCTAGTGTTAAATGGGATTCCAGAATGGGATGAGCCCGAGAACAGGCATAAATGATATGGGTCAAATAGCCTCCTAATGTTGTAAAAAGATATATACGAATTATGAATCCCTTTATTGCCGTTGGAATCAAATGTCTTCCTCCTTCACTCTGCTGAGAGATAAAGCTGTTGTTTTGAAGAGGTAACCTTAATAACCTTTCTGGTTACCTTACTGATCTTCTTGCTCCTGCCCTTCTTCAGTTTGGGTCTTGAGGTCTGCATGCTGCTCTTCTGACTCCAGCTGTTCTCTTCAGACTGCTTGGTTGTACAACACACCAGCACATAAAGCTAAAGTCTTCACACCTTTTTGAGATTACACTGCAGAGCACTCCCAGAAGCTGCGTGTACCAGAATATTATTTGCAAAATGCCATAAGAAGACTAGAAGTGTGGTGAACAATGACAGTGTATGTCATTTTGCAAATGAGATTCTGGTGTATGCTGCAGATGGGGTGGTGAAAAAGGTATATGGCATACTTGTCTTCATGAGCCGAGGCATTGAGTGCAAGAGTTGACCCACTGCGGCGACCTAATTCAAGAGTTTAGGATAGTTTGAAAAAATGCCATGTTGAAGACCTCCTTCGACTATGTAGAGGACCTCCTTCGACCTACTTCGACTATGTTGTAGATTAGCTTCGACTAGCTTCGGGAAAATTGGCCTTGAGTACGCGGGGACTACCCTCGAGCATGAAGGAGAGTTACAAAGACCTCCTAGGACCTCGTGTCGACCATGCTGCGAGTATGAGTCGAGAGCAAACTCGCCAGAACTCGCGGATTAGGTCGCCGCAGTGGGACAGCCCCTTAAGGATGTCATGCTCCATTTTTACAAAAGTTGGTTAGTCTTCATTGTAGTATTGTGGTTCTGGTTGCCACACTACGAGAAAGATGTAACTAAGTCAGGGAGGGCATAGCAAAGATCCACAATGATGTTTTCTGGATAAGAGGGTTAAATTACAAAGAGAGATTGGATAGATCGGCCATCTGGACAGTTACTTGAATGAGTAGAGCACAGAAGGATATGGAATTAATGATGACAAATGGCATTAATATAACTGGGTATAATGATCAGCATATGGCTTGTTTCCATAATGTATAACTGTATGACTCGAGGACTAATTCCCACTGCCTGAGATGCCACATTTTCCTTACTCATTACTCATCTCTGCATAAATACAGTTCCTGACAGCATAAAATGGGAAAAACTTGCAGTGACAATTTACAAAGATCCAGAGATGGGGAAATTGAGTCATACTGGCCTTGACCTTAACGGAGAAAGCAGTCCAGCTACAAGAGTGCACTAGCGACATGATGACAGCCTTGTGCATGCATGTGCATTGGTTTTCATGGAGGTCTAGGTAAGAGGTGATGTGACTGAAGAGTATGAGACAAAGTTCTGTGAAGATAGGCATGTCTTTGACACCTGTGCTGAAATCCTTGACCTGTGCATTGTCATTGCCATTAGGATGCCTCCGGTAATAGATTGCTGCCAGTAGTCAACACAGAGATATTTACTTCTTGTGCACTGGTTCACTTGCATTTGAGCCTCACATCTGTGATTGGAAAGCTATTGGAGAAGATCTTTATGGGCTTGTCCCACTTAAGTGATTATTCAGGTGACTGCCGGCGACTGTCAAGTCGTAGCCGGTTGCTGAAAACCCAGCGACTGGAATGGCAACTGTCAGAGTGGAACACACATACACACATCGCTTCCTTCACCAGCCAGTTATGCAGGCGGGGGACAGGGCAAGCAGGGGCAGAGCTGTCTGAGTGAAATTCACACGGTGCAAAGCCAATGTGATGCAGACACCACGATGAACAGGAAGGGTGGCGCTGTAATTAAGACAGTGAAAGCACAGTGTACGAGAAGGGTCACTTCCTTTAAAAGAGGAGGGGAGAAGGGGAAGACAAGGTGGGGAGAAGGAGTGGAGACAACTTTTATGAAGCCAGAGATACACGGCTATGAAGCTCGACGGACATTAACATTACCGGTCAGTTATCCTTGGTTCTGAAAACTACTGTTTACGGTTTTTTTTCCCAATGAGCCAATGAAATTCACTAGTCAGCACCAGGGACAACCTACGAGAACCTACGATCTCCTGGCGACCCACTACCACTGCATCTACAGCATGAGAATTCTCGCTACTCTCCATGATGGCTTAATTCTGGTCACCGCTAATTTTGCAACAGGTTGAAAAATAAACGGCGACCAGAATGTAGCCGCGACTAGTTCCGAGAATGCGGGAACTACTCATGACCATGAAGGCAACTCCCCGGCCACCACCCGCGAACATGTGGTGACCATGTAGTGACTACATAGTCTCCTGTAGTCTGCCTAAAAAGTCGCCTATGTGAGACAGGCCCATTAGGGATATGATTTACTTACATTTGGAAAAGAGTGGGCAAATTAGGGACAGTGAGCATGTCGGGCAGATCATGACTTACAAACTTGATTGTTCTTTGAAGAAGTTATGATGGTGATTGATAAGGGTAGGGCAGTGGACGTTGTCTAGATGGCATTAGTATGGCGTTTAACAGGATCCCATGGTAGACTGATCTAGAATAGTAAGATGCATGCGATCAGGGTGATTGCTAATTTGGATTCAGAACTAGCTTACCCATCGAAGATCAGGTAACGATGGAAGGGTGTAATTCGCACTGGATGTCTGTGAGCAGTGGTGTTTAGCAGAGGTCAAAGCTGGAACCTATTTTGCATGTGATAGATATAATGACCTGGATGAAAATGTGGATGGGTTAGATAGTAGATTTGCAGACAACGTAAAATGCTGGAGCTGAGACAGTGCAGAAGACAGTCCAAGGATGCAGCAGAAAAGTTTAATCCGTATGAGTATCAGACGTTACACTTTGGAAGATCAAATATAAGGCAAAAGTATACTGTTACATACTTTAGGTCCCTTAACATCATTGATGTAAAGAGGGATTTTGTCGTCCAAGTCCATAGCTCCCTGATATTAACAATACAAGTAGGTAGATTGGTAAAGAAATGCTTTCATCATTTGCCACATTGAGACTAAGAGCCAAGAAGTCTTTATAAAACTTTGTTTAGGCCATGTTTGGAGTATTGTCTACTGTTCTGGTTAGCCATTACAGTAGACATGGAGACTTTGGAGAGGATGCAGAAGAGGTTTGCCAGATGCTGCATTTATTAGGGTATTATTTTTAAGAAGAGATTTGTATTATTTATAAGAAGAGACAAACTGATTGTTTTCTCTGGAGTGTCAGAAGCTAAGGGGAGGCCTCCGTATAAGATTATGAGATAGGGTAGATAGAACCTTTTTCATAAGGTGGAAATGTCAAATACTAGGGAGCATATCAATAAGATGAGAGGAGATGTGTGAGGTAAGATATTTTACACTGATAGTGGTAGGTCCCTTTTCTTTTTCTGCAGGAGTAATGTTGGAAGCATATACGATAGTGGTATTTAAGAGGCTTAAAAAGGCATATGAATTAGCAGGAATTGGAGGAATATAGAGAATGTGCATGCAGGCAGAAGTGAATAGCTTAAGTAGACATTATGTTTAGCACAGACAACTTTGACTAAGGGGCCTGCTAATGTGCTCTACTGTTCGATTTTCTCTGTACTCTTTGATGTAACATTAATGTTCAATATTAGTTTCGATTCCACCCTGTGACTTCAATTTATGCTGATATGGATGGAAATGAGGGGTGTTGAGTGAGTGAGGGTTGCACAAATTATCATATTATTGCTGCATGAATTGCACCAGAAGAACATCAAATGCACTAATATTCCCAGTGCACAGAAATGCCAAGTCCACTACTTTGCTTGGAATGATTGTAAGGACAAGATTAATGTGTTCAAGTACAGCACAAAATTGGGTGCTATGTGATCTAATATCTCGATCGTACAGTTAGGATTAGTTCACAGGATAAAGATGACCTGGTGTGGTACAAACTTAAAAATCTTCACAAGATATTGCTGATGAGTGAAAGACAAAAATATGATATGCACAGTATTTTTCTGAGGGGAAAATCAAACCCTCCCTACATATTTGATTCTTAAATGATCTAGCAAGCCATTCAGTTCAAACACAATCAGGATTGGACAAAAATTACTTGCCTTACCAGTGAGGCACAAATTCCAAGTTTTGCAAGTGCAATCTTTCATTTTGAGGAACACAAGATTGATTAAAAGGTATGATATTAAAATATGACGGATTTTAAAGATGAAACCATTGTCACCCTAATGTACTATTCCAAAAAAGAATGATTTGAATTGCTGTATTTCTTTTAATTAGCAAAGCACCCTGATATTCTTGAAGGACTAGAGAATGTAGATGCGGTGGAAGGTGGTGAAGCTCTGTTTGAATGCTCCTTGTCGAGACCGGAGGTACATTATTATAAGTGGCTGATGGACGATGTCCCCATAACACAAACTGAAAACCAAGAAACTGCAGTCCTCGAAGCTGGAAAACGACATATCTTACTCCTAAAGAACTTAATTCCATCTGACAGTTGTCAAGTGAGCTTCGTGTGTGGAAATGCCATGTCCTCAGCGTGTCTAAATGTTAAAGGTAAGAAGAGTATCCATGTTATAAAAATTTGCTTTGGGAAAACTAATCACCTGAAAGTTATCTTTAATAATTACTGCAATAGGAGCAAAAAAATACTGGTTCTTTCCAAGCAGTTAAAACATTACAATGCTGAACATTTATTTATGTTTAAGATTCAATTTCCTATGGTTTACTAATTAAATAGTTTTTTTAATTCATTAACTTGCTTACCTATTTAACATATTTTACAATGTAAATTTGATTTGATGCCTCCGTGTTTATTTCTTATGTGTAGGATGGCATATTAGCATTTTGAACACTTTGAGAGATACTGAAGTGGTACGAGGAAATCATGCGGAATTTGAATGTGTATTGAGCGAAGTGGTCCCTATTACTGAAGTGAGCTGGTATCTGAATGAAACTGATATCAAAACTAATGAACATTGGGAAACAAAGGCAGAGAGAAACATTTACAAACTAATTCTGAAAAATGCCCAATTTATTCATTCTGGAGAAATAACATTTGCTTCGAGAGATGTCATTGCTTCAGCAAAATTAGCTATTCTTGGTAAGAGATGAGACATTGCCATCAGTTAAATCATGAAAAATGGAAACTTTGCACTCCTCCTTTTATTCCAGAGATTTCTGATTGGTGTTTGGACTGTTTGACTCCCTACTATGTGAACCTTTGTAGCTCACTCAGTTTTGTTAATTGAGATCCTACAGATTTGCATCAGCGGAATTGACTTTTTTCCTTGTTTTTTCTCTCTCTCTCTGTCCCTCTCCCTCTCTGTAAAGTATGTTCACAGACACCTTTAGGTCTTCACTACTTTATTAATCATACATCATATAGCCCTAGCTGTACGTGGTCTGTCACGATCACCAGAGAGAGAGCTAGGGGCGTGTGGGTTACAATTATATTAACTGGTGGGGGAGTGGTTAGCATGGACATCATCACTATAAATTAAAGGTGTATACACATATCATCTACATCCTTCCTCTACCAAAACAAACAGTGAGTGACAGGGCGACCACGTCTCATGCGCTAGGGTAAATGCAAACAGTAAAGCACGGGAATACAGAATTACACGTAATGGCCGTAACGGACCGACGGCCTGACCAGGCGACCAGGCCTGGTCCGCACCTCGCCATCACCACCTTCCCCGACGGGAATAAGCGGGGACGACGCCGGGGCATGGTGGGGGCTACGGACAGGAGAACCCCTGGGCGACGAAGGCATCGGGGGGGACGGCGAAGAGAAGGGCGAGGAAGCCGGAGAAAGCGGGACCGCAGCCGGGAGACGGACAGGAGAAGGACGAGGGGGGGGGTGACCCAGAGGAACGGGCAAAGCACTGGGCTGCGAAAGTGGCAGCGGGAGGGGCATACGGCGCCGCCGGGGGAGGAAGAGGCTCGTTCACGAGCCAGAGATGCTGGCGGGACCGGCGGTACACCCTGCCGTCGTAGTTGACAAGGTACGAACGAGGGGAACCGGCAGAACCGACGACCACGGCCAGCTTGGGGCGGCCAGAAGTGGACCTCATAGGGACGACCTGGCCGGGGAGAAGAGGGCGGAGGACACGGCAGGACCTGTCGTGGGAACGCTTCTGTATACTGTGTTTTTGGGCAATGCGTTTCCGGACCAAGGCAGGTTTAAAGACAGAGGGGGACAGGGACTGTTGAGACACCGGGACCGTGGGCCGTGTGACTCGGGACATGAGGCGCTGAATAGTGGAATAGTCTGCGGGATCTGGTGAAAAAGGACACTGCCTGGGCCTGGTTCCCGCAACACCAGAAAGCATTTGACACCCTCAAATCTAAGCTGATCAGCATGCCAACGCTGAAGTACTTTGACCTCCAGTGCCCCATCGTTCTCACATGTGATGCATCTAAGTTTGGCCTCGGGGCCGCCTGCCTGCAGATCCATGACGGGGTGCAACTGCCTGGGTCCTACGCATCCCGCACAATGACGACCGCTGAACAACACTATGCCCAGATTGAAAAGGAGCTGCTGGCTGTTGTCTTTGCCTGCTCTAAATTCAAGGACTATATCCTGGGCACCTGCTTCACTGTCGAGACGGACCACCAGCCTCTGGTCACCATCCTCAACAAGCCGATACACGTGGCCTCCTCCCGGCTCCAGCGCATGATGCTCCAGCTACAACGCTTCACTTTCACAGTGGTTTATCGCAAGGGCAAGGACATGTTTGTTGCTGACACGCTGTCTCGGGCGCCTCTCTCATCCACAACCCGACATCCGTACGAGGCGTCCGATCTGATAGTCGTAAACGTCAATTTTGTGCCCTCCAGGCAGTTGAAGTCCCTGGCCAAGCACACGGTGGCTGACACTTCGCTACAACAGCTGGCCGCGATCATCAAGCAGGGCTGGCCAGACCGCCGTTCTTCCCTGCCGGACGCAGCGGTGCCTTACTTCTTGGTTCGTGACAAGTTGGTGCTGCGTAATGGTGTGATTGTGAAGGGGCACAAGGTGGTGATGCCGCAGCACTACGAGAACAATACTTCGAAACCGCTCATCGTGGCCATCCCAGGGCCGAAGCGACCCTTTCCATCGCTCAGAGCCAGTTCTTCTGGCCTGACATGCCTCGCTACCTCCGGGATAGAGTCTCCGCGTGCCCTACCTGCATCAGCCTTGCTCCGCAGCAACAGCGGCAGCTGCTCCTGCAGCAGTCAGCTGCTAACCTGCCCTGGTCTGCGCTAGCAACTGACATCTTCGAGTGGCACGGAAAGCACTTCCTGGTGCTTGTCGACTCTTACTCCAGCTGGTTTGAAGTTGACCAGCTCCACTCCCTCTCTTCCTCCGCGGTCATCGACAAGTTGCGCCGCCACTTTGCCACCTTCGGGTCCCCGGCCAGCCTGCAGTCGGACAACGGCAGCCAGTTCACCAGTGCCGAGTTCCGCGCTTTTGCCGAATGATGGAACTTTCGTCATTACACCAGCAGCCCGGAATATCCGCATAGCAAAGGACTGGCCGAGCGCGCGGTCCGCAGTGCTAAAGGATTGTTGGAACGTTGCCGCCTATCCCACTTCTGACACCATGTAAAGTATGTTCACAGACACCTTTAGATCTTCACTACTTTATTAATCATACATCATATAGCCCTAGCTGTACGTGGTCTGTCACGATCACCAGAGAGAGAGCTAGGGGCGTGTGGGTTACAGTTATACTAACTGGTGGGGGAGTGGGTAGCATGGACATCGTCACTATAAATTAAAGGTGTATACACATTATCTACACTCTCCCTCTCCCTCCCCCCTCCCCCTCTCCCTCCCTCCCTCTCTCTTTCTCTCTTTTTCTCTCTTCTCTTTTTCTCCCTACCTTTCTTTCTCATTTCCTCTCACTATTCTCCATTGATCAAACAATTAAAATGTACTTAAAGGAAAAGGACTTTCACCGGGTTCTCTTCAAAAATAAAACTGAAAAAAGATCAGAAAATAAAAATTAATTAAGTGATGCTATTTAAAAAAATATAGTATTTAAACATTTTCATTACATTTGGACCTTTTAATTATGTGAAAGAAGCATTTCAGGTGATGACTAAAATTAAATTATCTTAACAGTTTAATATTGTGCTTATTAGCGAGCTTGTGTAGTTATTATTGATCGTGCTAAAAATCTCAACAGGGACATTGGACAAGAGATATATTACTTTTTCTTTATATTTTCATCATCACAAATGCAGTCAGCAGTATAATAATTAGGCATACAACTGATCAAGAAACAAAATAAATGACGTTGCACTGCAGAACCTGTAATAGATGCATGAACTAGTGTTATTCAATTATTTTGCTACACAGTACAGCAAATAATTTAGCCAATTTGTAATTGATTGGTTTAAATTCCAAATACATAACTATAAAATGGTAATACTATGATTTCAACCCTGAAATCTCTAAATGGTTCAAAGATTTAAGCATACAAATCTAGGCAGCAGAAGTAAAGTGCTGGATAAAAACAGAATATGATGAATATGCTCAGTAACTTTATATGTAGCTATCACGACATAAAAATTCAATTCCTAGAATATGGTGTAGACATTCTTGGTTGCAAGATATTTTTATGCAAAGAGTTTAATCATTATAGTTTAATTATAGTTTATATGTTTATATTTAAGTGTAGTGTATTTAAAATCTATGTCTTAAAATGTATTTATTGTTATTTTTTTAAGATGTTTTCTGTGCATGCATATTTAATAGCTTGTCCATTGAATGAAGGCAGACAAATGCAATTTGTTGATATTACTGATAGCAATAGTTGTTTTGTTTTTTCACCAATTAATATTATGTTTGAATTTTACTTGTGTAATTACTGTTTCAGGAACTCAAGGTAATAATGACTCTAACTCACCTCTATAGGTCCACCCGATCCTCCTGAAGATCCAGAGGTTGTCAGAAAGAACCACCAGTCAGTCACCTTGTCTTGGTTTCCACCACTCAGTGATGGCAGCAGTGTTATACAAGGCTATCATGTTGAGATGAAACCTCAGGAAAGTGACTGCTGGTTGCAATGTAACACAAAAGCAATTGAAGAGACAGAGTTCACTGTTGATAATCTGGTACCAGGCACTGGATACAGATTCCGTGTTTCGGCTCTGAATTGTGTTGGTGCTGGTGAACCTGTTCATTTGCCACAGACAGTTGTGCTGGGTGAGAAATGCAAATGCATACTAGTTGCATGTTCTTTATTATTTTACAGTTAAACACGACTATAACAGAACCTTGATTCTTTAGCAATTCAAAATTGGTAATTTACTTACTTAACTAAGAACTAGAATTTTGAAACACATGGCCTCCCTGACATGTTCTTCCACCCATTGCACTTGGATATTAGCTATCTTGTAAAAGTTCACTTTTTTAAAGATAGACAAAGTGCAAATTCTTAAGACCATACAAAGCTTTAATTTAACATCTGATGGGTGTAGACCTAGAGACCCAGAGGCAACAGTTTTACCTCCAAATCTCCAGCAGCGCACGCAAAGAAATACCAGAAAACCGGGGTTAATATACGTTCAGCCACCTCCAAATATGGAGTTGTTTTTTCACTCTTTGCCAAAAGCCAGTCATCCCAATGGCATCCTCTGGCCTCTTCTTATCTGATTAACCTCTTCAACTTACATAAAAAACTTGTAAGAGAGCTGTGAATTATTCAACTTACGTAAAAAAACCTTGTAAGAGAGCTGTGAACTATTCAACTTAAGTAAAAAAAAAACCTTGTCATGATGATTTGGCCAAATCCCATCATGCATTACAATTGGCTTTTTACAACAGGAAAGCTTAAATATGACAACAATCAATTAATAACTAACTCTTTCAATTTGACAAGTACTTGAATCTTAAATATATCTTTTTAGCAATTGAGTAGTTGCCTTAGTTAGAAGAAGGTTATGGAATATTGCATTTATATGCTTTTGATTTCTGTAAACAATTTCAGCAAAGCCATCCATATATCCTATGGAAAATTTAAAAAAAAACATAAATTGCTGGAAATACACAACAGGAATACTCAGCAGGCCAGGCAGCAGCAAACCTGAGCAAAGCTCGGACCCTTCTTCAGACTGATTGTGGGGGGGGGGGGCGGGAATGCTGGAAAAGAGGTGCTGGACAAAGCTTGGCCAGTGATGGGTAGGTACAGATGGGGGGGAGGAGGGGGGGGGGGAATATGATTGGCAAATGGGTAAAATAATCAAACCCCTCTCACCCATATACACCTATCATTAGCCAGACTTTGTTCCACTCCCACCTCTATTCCAGTTTTTCCCCCCCATTACAATCAGTCTTCAGGGTCCTGAACCGAAACCTTGCCTATCCATTCCCTCCAGAGATGTTGCCTGACCCACTGACCTATTACAGCAAGATAGAAAAAAAAACCACACAGTGTTGAAACTCAGTGGGTCAGATACAATCTCTGGAGAACATGGAAAAGTGATATTTTGCGTTGGTTCACTCTTCAGATTCTCAGGGCCTCCTCCTTGACCTAATATTTCTGATACTCTCTTAGGCAACTACCATTCTCTGCATAAAATACCTATCTTGTACTCCTTTAAATGTTCCCCTCTCACCTTAAAACTATCCCTCTATTATTTGACGTTTTCACCTTTGGATAAAGACTCTGACTATGCCCTTTTTAATATTATAATCTTCTCTAAGTTAGCCTTCGATGGTGCAGCAAAAACAATCCAGGTTTGTCCAAGATCTCATTATGCAAAGAGTAGGAGTAAACGGGTCCTTTTCAGAATGGCAGGCAATGACTAGTGGGGTTCCGCAAGGCTCGGTGCTGGGACACCAGCTATTTACAATATATATTAATGATTTGGATGAGGGAATTGAATGCAACATCTCCAAATTTGCGGATGACACGAAGCTGGGGGGCAGTGTTAGCTGTGAGGAGGATGCTAGGAGGCTGCAAGGTGACTTGAATAGGTTGGGTGAGTGGGCAAATGCATGGCAGATGCAGTATAATGTGGATAAATGTGAGGTTATCCACTTTGGTGGCAAAAACAGGGAAGTAGACTATTATTTGAATGGTGGCCGATTAGGAAAAGGGGAGATGCAACGAGACCTGGGAGTCATGGTACACCAGCAGAGATGCCAAGTGTCCCGGATTCGCTGTATTTTGTCCCGGCGAAATAACCTTTTTACGGTGTTCCGGCAGCCAAACATGCTGTTACGGAACACCACCGCGCCGGTGTTCCGTGTTGAACGCCGGCGCCATGTGTCCCCGGTTTGCCGGCCCGCGCGATCAGCGGCACTTTGCCGGGCCCTAGTGTCCGCGCCTGCGCAGTGGGGGAGGGTTGCCGGGCCCCAGTGGCCGCGCGTGCGCAGTGGGGGAGGGTTGCCGGGCCCCAGTGGCCGCGCGTGCGCAGTGGGGGAGGGTTGCCGGGCCCCAGTGGCCGCGCGTGCGCAGTGGGGGAGGGTTGCCGGGCCCCAGTGGCCGCGCGTGCGCAGTGGGGGAGGGTTGCCGGGCCCCAGTGGCCGCGCGTGCGCAGTGGGGGAGGGTTGCCGGGCCTCGCGCCATTTCGAGCCACGCCACGCCCGGCCCAGAGCCCGGGCGGCGCCGGCCCGCGCAATCAGCGGCACTTTCTTGCCGCCAGCCGGCCGCTCGCGGCAGCCCCATCACCGGGCCTCCCCCCCACCCCCACCCAGTGCGCAGGCGCAGACCCGCCGGCAACCTTGCCAAGTGCGCATGTGCCGCACCCGCCCGCCGGCAGCCCGCTGATCTGCACCAGTGCGCAGGCGCATAGCCGCCGGCAACAACCCCAAGTGAGTATGTTACGGAGACAAAGAAATGCATTTAACCCCATTTTGTTACGGACAAATGGGTTGAATGTTACTGTGAACTAAATTTAGGGTTGGCATCTCTGCACCAGTCATTGAAAGTAGGCATGCAGGTGCAGCAGGCAGTAAAGAAGATGAGAAAAACATTTTTCACACAGAGAGTGGTGAATCTCTGGAATTCTCTGCCAAAGAAGGTAGTTGAGGCCAGTTCATTGGCTATATTTAAGAGGGAGTTAGATGTGGCCCTTGTGGCTAAAGGGATCAGGGGGTATGGAGAGAAGGCAGGTACGGGATACTGAGTTGGATAATCAGCCATAATCATATTGAATGGTGGTGCAGGCTCGAAGGGCCGAATGGCCTACTCCTGCACCTATTTTCTATGTATCTATGTTTCTATAACTAGTACCCTCCAATCCAGGCCACAACGTGGTAAACCTCTTGTGCATCCTCTGAAGGATGTGCATGTGAAACTTCCACATTCTAGCTATACTGTTTGACCAGAACTAAACACCCATATGTGGCCTAACAGATTTTATCCAGCTGTAATTTGCACCTATTGCCCTGACCGACGAAGGCCAGATGCCTTCTTTCCCACCATTTGTTTTGCCATTTATGGGGAACAATGGACTTGCACTCCAAGATACCTCTGGACACCAGTGCTTATAAAGGGTCTGTCATTTACTGTATACATTCCTCTTGCGTTTGCCCCTCAAAATGCTTCAATTTACATTTGTCTGGATTAAAGTCTATTTGCCATTACTCTGTAAATATTTCCAACTGATTTATATAATGTTGTATTAATTGACAATCTTTCTCACTATCCATAATTTAACCAGTTTTCCTATTATCCGCAGAATTACAGCACATTCCAAACACCAAGAATTTGCCCCTCAAATTCCAATTAAACCACCTGCCTCTTAACTAAAACCAATGCCCTCTAGATTTATACACTCCTACATGGGAAACACACTCTGGCTATCTACACATCTCATAATTGTATATATCTCTATCATGCCACCTTCATCCTCCTTTGCTCCAGAAAAAAGCAGACCCAGTTTATCTAATCTCTCTTTATAACACAATAGACAATATGTGCAGGAGTAGGCCATTCGGCTCTTCGAGCCAGCACCACTATTCAATGTGATCATGGCTGATCATCCCCAATCAGTACTCCGTTCCTGCCTTCTCCCCATATCCAATGACTCCGCTATCTTTAAGAGCTCTATCTAGCTCTCTCTTGAAAGTATCCAGAGAACCGGCCTCCACTGCCCTCTGAGGCAGAGAATTCCATAGACTCACAACTCTGTGAGAAAAACTGTTTCCTCATCTCCGTTCTAAATGGCTTACCCCTTATTCTTAAACTGTGGCCCCTGGTTCTGGACTCCCCCAATATCGGGAACATGATTCCTGCCTCTAGAGTGTCCAAACCCTTAACAATCTTATATGTTTCAATAAGATCCCCTCTCATCCTTCTAAATTCCAGTGTACAAGCCCAGCCGCTCCATTCTCTCAGCATATGACAGTTCTGCCATCCCGGGAATTAAACTCAAACCCTCTAATTCAGGCAAGATCCTGGTGATTTTTTTCTGCCCCCTCTCAAGCTTAATTATATATTTTGTGTATTGTAGCAACTAGAAAAGCACACAATACTTCTGATCAACATATTGTATAACTGCATATCCCAACTGATGATGTCAAATGATGTCCCAACTCTTGTAATCACTCCGGTATATGAAGGCAGGCAGACCGTACACTACTTTGCCACTCTGCCTACGTTTGCATCTCTCCCTTTTATGGATATAAACCATACAGCTAAGAAACTAAAAATAGAAGCAGCTGTTTAAATTAGCACCTGCCATTGTAGCTAATTCTCTGTCTCTGGGCATTTATTTGACCTGATACCTATTTTCCATTAATACCAAATATTTTATATTATAATCATGAACATACTCATTGACAGAACATCCACAGCCCTCAGGATAGAAACTGCCAAGGATTTAGAACAGTGAGCAAAGTGTTTCTCCTCATCTCAGTCATATTTTAAGAACCAGCCTTTAAGGAGAGTAGCACATCAATTATTATGCTAAATTGCAGGCTATTGAATCCTACTGCAGGACACAGTCCTGCAAGGGCTGCAGACCATCTAACACCAGCCTGGATTTGTTCATGCCCAATGCAAAATAATCTCGACTCTGACATTTATGAGGTATGGGGTGAGGGGTTTCTGAATGGAGTGAATGGAATTTTAAAAATTCCAGAGGTCTTGCTGAATTTTGTTGCAAACCAAATGTTTTCCCTTTTTTTTGTCAATCTGCAGATATTAAAAGTGTTTCTGGTTATTCAACAGCCTAAATAGGAACAGAAGACTCTAATTGATGATGATCCCTCACAACCCAACATATTTGGAAACATTTCATGAAACCCAATTGTATTGTAGCTACTGTTGAATCAATGTTACCACATTTTTAGATTGTGAATTAAATCTAAGGCTACAAAGATAGTTGACCTATTCATTGAGGATTCACAAAACTCACTGAGTTCTAGGAAGGGAGTGACTCTACGGTTCAATGATGAAGGAAGACAAATAGCAGATAAATATATGTATGTTAGCTTAATATTTGTTGATAAGATACTGGAGCCTATTATCAAGGAAGAAATTGCTTGGAATGTATAACTACATTAAAGACCCTATATAAATGTTGCTATGAATGGAAGTGTAGGAAATGCACCTTTTAATAATGATATTCAGACCCAACTGGCAGTTCATTCTTAGCATATTGTATACTTGCAATCCTATTTTTAATAGACAATAAATTATTTACCCAGTGTGTACTATGTCCAATGGTAAACATTTAATCTTTTTTATAGAGGTTCCTGTGACTGTCACCATTCCTCTCACTAACATTACTGCAACAGATGGGGAATCTGTGAAGCTAGAATGTGAATTTTCCAGTGAATGCATTAATGTTAAGTGGTTAAAAAATGATCAACCCATTGAAATAAGCAGCAAGAATGATATAATTTCTGGAGGAACAAAACACTATTTGATTATTCACAATTGCAGTGCTGAGGATGAAGGGAGATATACCTGTATGGTGTCCTCAGAAACAAAAACATCTGCTGAAGTCATTTTGGATGGTAAATAACAATTTAGTTCTGTTTCTCGCTCATACTAACATTTTTCAATTATTTTCACCCTGAAGCATTTCAAAATCTTTCTTCGGGAATGTCATGAAAGTATACTATATAACATGTTCTGAAGTAGCTGGTACGCTGATATAGTCAGTGTTATAGAAACAGACCCTTCAACACATTGTCTGTGCTGGTCATCCAGTGCCTATCTTTACTAATCCCATTTTCCAACACTCTCATGTACTTTCAAATTCGACTCAGTTCAGGGTTCATCTAAATACTTTGTAAAATGTTGTTGGAGTATCTCACAACCCCCATCATGTGATGATATGTAAGGTATTATCCAATATTCTGGAAAGAAGTTCTGGAAACCAGTGCGGCTTCACCAAAATTCTGAGCATTTAGCTGAGTTTTCTGTGGCTGATCAGTTAAGCAATGTCTCTGCTTTGTAGGAACGGAGAATATGTTCTATTCCCATACTTCATTTATTACTACAATGTAACATCTTTACCATTCACATTTTTTTCCCCTAGTAGCCAGACACCATGGAGTCAGCATTTAAAGTTTTTAGCTCAGTTGCCCAGGTCCTACTGGTAACTGACTGCTGGCATTTACGTATTTAAATGTAAACAGGTCTGGGTTTATGCGTGTGCTTTGTCAAATATGAAAGTTGTGAATGTAATGACAGACTAGCAATTCTAAACCTGTCGCTTTGATCTGACATAAACAGCAGCGGAGCTCCACCTTGATGTGACATGCCTACTCTAGTGCAGGACTAGCAAATGCATCCATTCAATTAAACCAAAATAATTAAAACAAAACAATTGATTATTGACTAATTACAAAGGACAAAGGACATTTATTGTCACGTACACCAATTGGATTGGAAATTTGATTTGCCATGCAGCACACAAATAAAGATAAGACACGACATCATAGAATTTAACAGTAGACATAAAAACATCCCCCCACAATAAGGCAGCAAAGTCCAGTCCCATCCCCAGTTCACCCTTAGTCGGGCCTATTGAGGCCTCCGCAGTCGCTGCTACGGGGCCCGATGTTCCCGATGTTAATGAATTAATTCATTCATTCAATTAAAAATAAATAATTGAAATAAAAGCTATCTTTAACAAAACAAAGTTCCTTATGTTTTCAATATTTTGGTTTAATTGAAAGTTTTTAGCTCTTTATATTTTGCTCCCAAATAACCGACTAGACAGATGCAGAGGGGGGTGGTTCTGGGACGCCAGAATGCACCGCTGAGCCTACTGGAGACATCGTGGGTTCAATCAGCGAAACGTTGATGAAAGTAGGTGCCCACTTGATAACCCCAATGACGTGTCTGCCTAGCCTTTCTCAACATCGGAGGAGCATAGGTGAGTGCAGAAGGCTCCCATCACCATCGGGAGTAAATTGATATTGGCACCTTGGATTTTTAACATCTAGTCCTGTGTATTTGCAAACATAGGTGTTGTAGATGTTTTTATATATATATATATTTCTTTTAAGTATTCATTTAAAAAACGTTTTAATTTCAAAAAACCCTTAAAGCTTTGAGATGGTTCAAGTGGGGTGGAGATTTGCTGGCTGTCAAAACTATCAGAATCATTTTAGTGCAAAGACTAAAATATGTTGGAACATAGAAGATACGCACTGGAATGGGTCCTTTGGTCCATGATGTCTGTGCTGACCGTGCTGCAATTTAAACTGCACATCCGTCTGCACGTGGTCTATATCTCTTAATTCCCTGCCTCTTCATGTAGCTGTCTAAATGCTTCTGAAATGTTGCTGTCATACCTGTTTCCACCATTTTCCCTGGAAGCACCTGGCACGTTCCAGGCATCTACCACTCTCTGTGTAAAATAAAACTTGCCAGGTAAATCTATTTTACTTGTTTATACGCAACATCCCATCCTTACCACCCTTGCCATTTTCCAGGAGGTAGACTTTCTGTAAACTTTCCTCTTTCATTTGAACTCACAGAGTACAACACTTTGTACATACCAGCACTGACCTTGGCAGAACACCACCTGCCATATAACTATTAACATAATTGACTTCTTATTATCTCTGCAGATAGAATAAAGCCTGTTCCAGACCAAGATTGGGAAAGTCTACAGGAGCCTGACAAAATTACTGTTGAACTAGCAGATTCTCCCAAACCAAGCTTGCCTCCTGAAGCAGCACAAGAAGGCGATTTGCATCTTCTATGGGAAGCCTTGGCGAAGAAACGAAGAATGAGCCGTGAACCAACTCTTGATTCTATATGTGAAGTACCAGAAGAAGATGACAAGGCTCTGAAAAAACGGCTGCAGAAAGGTTTGGAAATTGAAGATTTATCCACAGATGACATGTCCAGAGCATGTGATTCTTGTACAAGTTCTGATGAAGAATCAAGATCTGGCACTCCATCCCTTGTTCGTTACTTGAAAACAGCAGGGAAGTCAACTGTAACAATAGCTGGAAAAGTACAAACAATTTCCACAAGCAAATTCTTTAAACACTGGGAGCCTACAAGCACTGAGCCAGAGAAATTACCAGATGAACCTATGTTGGAACTAGACCCGTCTCTTGCTGAAGCTGCTACAAAAATCCAGGCCGCATTTAAAGGTTATAAAGCCAGGAAAGATCTGAAACAGCAAGGCACACCTGTGTTTGGAGACGTTTTTAAATCACAGGCTACTAAGCTAGACCAAACTGTCCACCTTGAGTGTGTGGCCCTGAGTAAATCCGAAGTCAAGGTTCGATGGCTCAAAGATGGAGAAGAAATTGTTGATGGAAGACATTATCATATTGATAATTACAGTGATGGAACTTGCTCCTTAATTATTACAGGCATGGAAGAAAATGACTCTGGAACGTATACTTGCGAAGCTTCCAACAAATTTGGCACAACTTCTCACAGTGGAAAAGTTACAGTTGCAAGTGATGCAAAGGAAACAGTTCAGAAACTCAAACGAGGCATTGGTGTAAAGTACAGCACTGACAGTGAGCCAGAAAGTTCTTCAGGAAGTGAAGTTGATGATGCTTTCCGCAGAGCAGGTAAACGACTTCACAGACTTTTGCATTCAAAACTTTCTTTTGAAATTTCTGATGTGGATGAAGAATTTTTTTTTAGTGCTGATGAAGGAGATGAAGAAATCTTGGACAAACAGACCTACCATGAGGATGAAAATTACATTTATATTAAGTTTAATACCTTGACTGAGGCAGAAATGGCTGCAGCCAGATTTAAGGAAATATTTATCGGTCAGGGAATTACTGTTCACATTGATATTTGCCAGGATAATAGTAGGGTTGAAATACGGATTAAGAAGGTGTCGCGACCCCTTGGTGCATTTGGAGAAGACCATATCCCCACACTAGAGGGACTACGAGTTGAATCTGGTACGTTTGTCACTGCTGTTTCTTATGTTTATTTCACAGTCTTTATATGTTATTTTGCATTAGAAAAGCACAGCGTCTAATCTTAAATTGTACAGGCAGCCCCTATCTTATGGGAAGAGTACGTCCTTAAGAAATGATCCGTATCACGATTTTCTGTAATGCATAGCTGTATAATCTACACGTGTCAAGAACATGTTGAAAAGAAAATGCATTTTTTGCTGATTGTTTACTTTTTTTCACACAAGTTCAGTGAGTATAGCGCACATTTTTGGCTAATGATTAACCCGAACGGCGTTAATATAGGCGTTGCCTGTACTAAAAATTAAGACACCACTGGGAAAAAATAGTTATAGTAAATATTGCCCATTTTATAATTGATCTATTTTTAAATTTATTTATGAAATAAGCAAAAAAACAGAAAAATAAAGGTTCTATGGTCTGTGCAAAATATATGGATACAAGAAGATGGATATGTATTCACTCACGGTTTGTGAGTACTTCAAAATAATTATGAATCCTGAGACCTGGAAACAAGCTTTCAGCCCATCATGCTGAACAAAATTCACTTCTAAGCTAGTATTACTAGCTTCCCACTTGCCTGTATTTGATTCATATCTCTCCAAATCCTAACTATGTGACTGCCCAGATATCTGTTAAATGTCATTATTGAGCCTGCCTCAACCACTTCCTTTGGTAGCTTGTTCCAATTACCTACCGCCTTTTTTTGAAAAAAATTGTCCTTTAGGTTCCTCCAAATCTTTGTCCTCTCATCTTGAACCCATGCCCTCTAGTTCTGGATTCCATAACCCTGCAAACAAGGATGTGTCCTTTCACCCTATCAATGCCCTCATAATTGTATGCACCTCTGTAGGATCCCTCAATCTCCTAAAAAGTCCTAACTTGCCCAACCTCTTCCTATAACTTTGTCACAAGTCCTGGCAACATCCCTGTGAAAATCTCCAGCTTAATGCATCTTTCCTGTAGCTGGGTGACCAATACGGAACACAATCCCCCAAATGTGGCCTCATCAATGTCCTGTACATCTGCAACATATCATTTTCACTTCTATGTCCAATAACCTTACTGATGAAGGCCAGCATGCCAAAAGCCATTTCACCACCCTATGGTGCCACTTTCAGGGAACTTGTACTCCTTTGTCCCTCTTTTGTATAAGACCCAGTAGGGTGCTCACTCTGAAATTCCTACCGTAGTTTGACTTCCTGGAATACAACACCTCTGAGTGCACTTATCTGAATTAAACTTCATTTGCCACTTATGACACACTTGCACAGCTGTTCAAGAACTTGTTGTAATTATTGATAACCTTCTTCATTATCGATTATATAATCTATTTTAGTGTGTATGCAAAATTACTAACCATATCTTGTATATTTTCATCCAAAATCGTTAAAATAGATGACATAACAACAATAGGCCCAGCACTGTCCCTTGAAGAA
>CM069132.1:27531372-27651372 GCA_035221665.1 Okamejei kenojei | reverse complement strand
CGCTGATGTAGACGCAGCCCTGGTAGAATGAGATTTTAAAATGTCAGTGTCCACCCCTGCTGCACCTAACACCACCCTGAGCCATCTTGAGATGGACTGTATGGTTACTCTGTTGTAAGGGCGTTTAAAACTTATCAATAGGCCCATTTCCGTAACCCTAAGAATTTTAGTGACCTCTAGGTAATGACGAAGGTGGGTTGCTATGCAAAGGCGTCTGTGTATCGGATAAGCCAGGAACTCCAATTTGAGGCCAGATGACCCAGGCCTGTTCTGTTTGAGTAACTCATGAATATTAAAGGTTACCTTATTTGGAGATGATACCATGGCATCCAATTTTAGTTTATGCAGAGTCTGGACCCACTGCGCAGTAACAAGTGCCATAAGCATCACTATCTTATAGGTGAGTCTGGTTAGTGAGAAGGACATGGCTGGTGCCCAATCTCTGAGCAGGGCCAGGGCAAGCCCAATATCCCAGGTCTGATATCGGGGCCTGGGAGGGTTAGAGTTAAAAATACCCCTCATGTGTTTCGACATGAGGGGGTGGGATCCTACTCCAAGGTGTTCTAGCCCAAGTCCCAGATAGGAAGATAAGGCACTTCTGGCGCAGTTGATGGCACTATAACTCAAGCCCTCTTCGTAATGTAGACTAGCCAGGAACTCCAGTACATCCGTGATAGTGGCTGTATTGCACGTAGTGCCTGTCTTGGTACAAAATACCTCCCATTTTTTGACATAGGTGAGGTACTATTTCCTGGTGGATTCTCTGCATGACGCCGTGATGATGACGGTCCGCCAACCCGAATTCCAGGAGAGGTCTATTCAAAACCTGCAAACCAATAGGTTCATGCGGTCATGGCATGGATGACTCTCCCCTGTCACAGGATGTACCAGCAGATTTGGGCGTTTGGATATCGGGAAATATGGTTCTGTGACCATGGTTCTGAGTACCACAGGGAACCATAGCTGCGTAGGCCAATCGGGTACTACCAGAATATCTGATGCGGAGTCTAGTTGAATTTTCCGCAATACCTGACTGATGAGGCAGAAAGGGGGAAATGCATAGAAAAATAAATCCCCGCAATGTAGCGAGAAAGCGTCCATCACTACTGCCCCAGGGTCTGGTTCGCATGCAACATATGTTGGTATCTGATGATTAAGTCTGGATGCAAAAAGGTCGATATCTGGCATTCCAGACGGAGCTACAATGTCAGTAAATACCTGGTGGTCCAACATCCATTCGATGTTGTCATTGAATATGTGTGACCTGGTGTCCGCCACTGTATTGAGTTTACCCGGAAGGTAAGTAGCTGATATCCAAATGTCTCTTTCTATGCACGTGCCAGATTGAATTGGCCAATTCATCACAAGCTATTGACTTGATACCACCCATATGATTAATGTATGCCACCATGGTGGTGTTATCTATTTGTAGGCGAACATGCAGATGGTGCATATCTGAACAGTAAGCCCAAAGTCCATGAAACGCTCCCAACATCTCTAGATGATTAATACCTAGTGTCTGAAGTAAGGTTGACTCGTGTGTATTCCATCTACCACCACAACTGGAGGTGGTATCGGTAGCTCCCCGGCCGTGAGCGCTGGCATCAGTTTGTAACACAACCGAAGGGTTTGTGATTGTGATGGGATTAAAGCAATGTCGAATATTGCTAATCCACCATCGCAATTCCATTTTTGCATTGGCCGGTAGCTGCATTGGCCTGTCAAAATGGCCAGCGTGAAGTTTGAGTGCTGCAATTTTGGCTCTTTGTAAATTTTGGTAATGTAAAGGTCCATATTGTGTGGCTGGAAAAGCAGCCACAAGCTTCCCATTAGGCAGCGCTTTATACTGCCAAAGCTGCCCTATCCAGATAAATTTCAA
Organism: Okamejei kenojei; assembly: GCA_035221665.1. Taxonomy (NCBI): domain Eukaryota; kingdom Metazoa; phylum Chordata; class Chondrichthyes; order Rajiformes; family Rajidae; genus Okamejei; species Okamejei kenojei. The sequence continues at coordinate 27,649,493 of CM069132.1, read as the reverse complement.
ATATCTGCAGTGATCTTTATGTATAGGTACTGAGTAGTATGCATCTTTTAGGTCGATGCAAGCCATGAAGTACCCTTTGGAAACCAGTTGTTTAGCAGTAACAAACGTTTCCATTTTGAAGTGGGTGTATTGCACAAAAGTATTCAGTTCTGTCAATCAATGATAATGCGGCATCCAATATTTTTTTTGTTTTCAGTGAAGATGCTTGATACAAACTCAAGAGGTTCATGTTTGGTTTTCTCTATCACTCATTTAGTATATAATCTAAGTAGTTCCGCATGACCTTCCATTTTCTCTTTTTGCGAAAGCACAAATTTTCGGCTAGGTACATGTTGAACCGGAAGGAGGAGTTTGTCAACAAATTCAATTTTGTATCCCTGAATACTGTGCAATCTGAAAAGGTCAGAAGTTATAGAACTCCATGCATCCCGAAACAAGTGTAACCTGCCCCCGACTTGTGAAGTTACACATGCGATGTTCCCAAGGCAACCAGACCCACCTACCACCATGGTTACCGGTGGCGCTGGGTTGGCTTCTTCCGTCCTTGGTTCTTGGGAGGTGGAGGCACTGTGGTGTGGGGTTGGCGCATCTTCCAGTAAGGCCGTTCTGGGACATGGCCTAAAAAAGACCTTTGTGAGGGTTGTGCGGCCTTCGGGGTTTCACCAGCTGTTCTCTTGCTGTGATAGCGGGCCCTGCTGGTGGCTGCGAAGGGGTGCTGTCGCCAGCTGAATGAGGACCTGGTAGCGATCGGCACCTTGATCATACCGACACCTTTTGCCTCTTCATTGAGGTCTTTGACCTGTTTGGGCAAGTTGTCCCCGAACAGCAGAGTAGGCGGCTGTGTGCTGCTGGTTCTACACAACCCTGCGAACTTCGGGTTCAGTGTAGGCCGGATGGCACTCTTCCTAAAGTGATTTATCTCAAATTGGACATTGCAGAATAGTGCCAGAGCATCCTGTTGCTCGTCCGTCATGTCTTTCCCATCCACTGACCTGGCAAACACTGTAATAACCGAGGCCAGTAGTTTTAATATTTTTTGCATTTTGACCTCTTGGGTCCTGATGCTGGGACTGATATTTACCCAGATGGGGTTGTTCACCACAGGCACATTGAGAGATATACAGTTCTCCGGAGCTAGGTACTTGGCCGTAGTGTCATTCATGACTTGCTCTTGCAGCTGGTGTGTCGTTAAGTAGTTTATATTTGCTGCCAGCTGTGGTTGTAATGGCAGTCCCTTCTGTGATGGTATCGCAAACTTGGATACCATTCCAAGGAGCTCCTCTTCCTGCACCCCTAGTACGTCGGATTCTTCAGCCAACCCCTCTTCAGAGTCAGCCCAGACCTGACTCCTTATGCTCCCCTGCAAAGAGGGTGAGACATTTGGCAGCCCTGTAAAGGGTACTGCCGTGGGTCTGCGAGGAGACCCATGGTGACCAGACTCCTGCTGGAGTAGGTCACGTTGGAGCAACTGCTCCACCATCCGCTCCGTGCGGGATAATTGACCGCCGTCGCTACCCGCGAACGGCAGGTCGTCTTACCCGGACCCAGCTGAGTCAACGGGATTGCCCGACTTCCGGGTGGCTTTGCCGCCAGTCCGCGGTGTTCCTGCGGGCTGTAGTGGCAGGAAGTCGGGGGCAGCCGTTTGTTCAACGGCCAGCTCAGGTGTAGTCGGACGCTGTTGACTGCCCGCGGTCCTGCGGTCCTCCGCAGTCTGTTTGGAAGCGGCCCGTTTCTTCGCTCGAGATTTATCCATGGTCGTTCAAGCCCGTGGGGTACTCTGTAAATACAAGAAGAACAGAGTGCCCAAAACCACTCCAGGTTAGCGGAGTGTAGGTTCGTTTTTAAACTTGCCGGTAGCGGAGCGATCCTCCTCCCAGCCTGTTGCTTCGCAATGCGTTTGACGATATGTCACGCATGCGTGCTGGCGGGGTCTTCACGAAGTCACTCATGTGACTCCAAAGTAAAATATATATTTGATAGGCACATAGACATACAGGGGATGGGGGGATAAGGGTTAAGTGCAGAATCATTTAATTTGGCATCATATTTGGCTCAGATATTGTGCACCAAACAGTCTGTTTTGTGCTGTACTGTTCTATGTTTTCAATGCCCTATATAAATGATGGATCAACTCCTTGTTTCTGTATTCTATTCTTCCTGGAATAACATATACTATTGTGTTAACTTTCCCATTTACTTGCTGTACTTGCAACCACCATCAGTGTCTATGGGCACTTACTGACTGTTAATTCCAAACTTAAAAAATTAACTACTCCATACTTTGAGATGAAAAACATTGGAACCACAACACACAGGAAATGCGGTTTCTTTATTTTCCTTTCACACTTTTAATGCTCTTTTTTTTGGTTCAGCTCCATTACTAATCAATTGACCATTTCCTGGCCTTTATGTTCTTCTTCTCTTGTCAATATTACTTTCTCCTCACTTTAATGCTCCCCTTTAACATTGGCCCCCCAAGCACCAGCACAGTGCAATAGTCAAAGTGCAGAAACAACAAACTGCAGATGGTGGTTTGCCCAGGAAAGACACAAAATGCTGGTGTGTCTCAGGTACTAGCATCCCTGGAGGACATGGATGGGTGATGTTTCGCTTTGGGACCCTTCTTCAGATCCTTTGTCTGAAGAAGGGTCCTGACTCAAAATGTCACCTATCGATGTTTTCCAGGGCAGTATAGTGGTGCAGTGGTAGAGTTGCTGCCTTACAGCGACAGAGGCCTGGGTTCAATCCTGACCACAGGTGCTGTCTCCCTGTGACTGCATGGGTTTTCTCCAGGGCTCAGTTTTCTCCCACACTTGAAAGATGTGCAGGTTTTTAGGTCGATTGCTTTCTGTAAATTGTAAATTGTCCCTAGTGTGTAGGATACTGCTTGTGTACGGGATGATTGCTGGTCGGTGCGGACTCAGTGGGCCAAAGAGTCTGTTTCTATGCAGTAAGTCTAAAGACTAAAGGATGCTGCCTGACCCGCTGAGTTACTCCAGCATTGTCACGGTACAATAGTCACTCTGCCTTCGGGCAGCAGCTGTGAGCTTCAGATGATGTTAACGGAATCACGAGGGGCTGAGTTAATGACTCAAAAGGTTTTGCAGGCACGCTACCAAATGATCTACATAAACAAGTCATGTAAAGACCAGTTCTTACTATTGTTATTTTGCAACACATCATTATAATACAATGATATGTGAGAAGTCCTGCGGCTTGGATTTGGACCAACCTTTCCATAGACTTGGATTTATATAATGAGAGGCAGAAAAAAGCCATATCGACTGCTTTGTCATGCAATATGATCATGGCTAATTATTCAAATTCCATGACCAGTTACAGCTTTCTCCCCATATTTCTTGACCCCTCTAACCCTTAGAAAAATATCCAACTCCTGCTCAAGTATTGGTATTGATTTATTATTGTCATGTCTAATGACATACAGTGAAAAACTTTGCATGCTGTCTAATCACATGGTCCTATAGATGGAAACAATCAAGCCATGCAAAGTACAATACATCGTTGTGAAAAAAAACCCAGCTTGCAGTAGACAGTGTTACAAATTAGAGCGAAAGTGTGGATTAATAAAGTGCAAGGGACGACACCGGAGTTTATGGGAAGATCATTCTGTAGCAGCGGGGAAGTAGCTGTTCCTGAATCTGATGGTATGTGTTTTTATGTATTTCATGTCATCTGCCTGATGGGAGAGGGGAGAAGAGATAACAACTGAGGTGAAATTGTCCTTGTTTATGTTGGTTGCTTTCCTGAGGCAATGTGAAGTGTAGATGGTGTGAATGGGAGGAGGCTGGTTTGTGTGATGGACTGGGCTACATCCATAACTCTCTGTAATTTCCTGCGTGGTTGGGCAGAGCTGTTACCATTACATTTATTTAATATATTTAAATAGATGAAATATGTTTAATGGTTTTACTTCAATTACTTTCTGTGGTAGGTAATTCCTTACATCCAGCCCTCTCTGGGGGAAGAAATTTCTCCTCATCTCAGTCATGTATGGTTTCACCTTATTTTTAATCTGTGACCCCAGACTCCCTATTCATCAGGAACATATTTCCCATATGTATGTTAATATAATCACCATGGATTTCCTAGCGACCAGAGATCCTTCCAATCTCCTGCACCCATGCAGAACTCATAAAGTATATTAACTTCTCTATTAACTTTCACCCTGCACTCAAAATCACCTGGACCATCTCTGACACCTCCCTCCCATTTCTTGATCTCACCGACTCCATCACAGGAGATAGACTATCGACTGACATCTATTACACATCTACTGACTCCCACAGCTACCTAGACTATACTTCTTCCCATCCCGCCTCCTGCATAGACTCTATCCCCTACTCCCAATTCCTCCGTCTCCACCATATCTACTCCCAGATTGAGGTGTTCCATATCAAGACATCTGGGATGCCCTCATTCTTCAGGGAAAGGGGGTTCACAGATGAGGCCCGTGCACGTGTCTCCTCTGTATCCCGTAGCTCCACTCTTGCTCCCCCTTGCCTCAGTTGCAACAGGGGCAGAGTCTCCCTTGTCCTCCCCTTTTGCCCCGTCGTCTTCTCCTCCTTCCAATCTGCCTTGGCTGGTGCTATTGATAATTCAGCTGTACATTACGCAGGTAGTGAGTGAGTAGTGTTTTTCGAGGGTTAACTCCTACATAAAAGGGACCTAAAATTAAGTGGTTGCAAACGTTTCTGGAAAATCCAAGCTGCTATTTATCCAGCCAGCTAATAATAGTGTGCTCGCAAGGAACTGCAGATACTAGTTTACAAAAAAAGACACAGAGTGCTGGAGTAACTCAACGGGTCAGACAGCATCTCTGGAAAACCTGATTAGGTGACATTTTTGGCCAGGACCCTTCTTCACACAGTGTGGTAGACAAAAATGCTGGAGAAACTCAGCGGGTGAGGCAGCATCCATGGATCGAAGGAATAGGTGACGTTTCGGGTCGAGACCCTTCTTCAGAACCCGAAAGGTCATCTCGACCTGAAACGTCACCTATTCCTTCGCCCGTGCTGCCTCACCCGTTGAGTTTCTCCAGCATTTTTGTCTACCTTTGATTTTTCCAGCATCTGCAGTTCTTTCTTAAATACTTCAGACAGTGTGGGATCATCCTTCTTGCAAACCTTGGATCCTGATTTTAGCAGAGAGTGCATCTTCCTTTTAGTTTAGCTTAGTTTAGTTTAGAGATTGAATGTTTCTGGTTAGAATAGATTCTAATTGTCTTTGAAGGAATGCAGTTGTCAATGCATTTCTAGATGAAACTAGTGATGACTCAGGTATACTTATTCAGAGGCACAAGGACGTTTCTGGACTTTATTTCTGCACTGAACATTATACCCTTTTCCCTGTATCTGTACAGATTGATTGGAATCATAGTATTTTCGTTGACCGGGTAGCACGCAACAAAGAAGCTTTTTAGTGCACCTCGGTACAGGTGACGATAATAAACTGAACTAAACTGAGATTAGATGCTGGTTTACAAAATAAGACACAACGTGCTGGAGTAACTGAGCGGGTCAGGCAGCATCTCTGGAGAGCATGGACAGGTTAGATTTTGGATTGGGAGCCTTCTTCAGACTCCTAGACTCTTCTTTAGACTCTCTTCAGACCCTTAGCATCTGAAGAAGTCTCCTGTACTTTAGGTGCTTCGAGCAATAGTTGTAGCAATGCATTTTTGTTTTTCTCTTTTAGAGATATAGCATAGTTTAGAGATACAGCATAGAGACAGGCCCTTTGGTCCAGCGAGTCCACGCTGACCTTCAATCATATACTATTTCCATATTATCCAACTTTCTTATCCACTCCCTACACATCTGGGGCAAGTTTATAAAGGCCTGACAATTTACAATTTTTATTAGCCTGAAATATCACCTATCCGTGTTCTCCAGAGATGCTGCCTGATCCGCAGAGTTACACCAGCACTCAGGGTCTACTCATTCGGGCTGGGTGAAGAGGTCTTGTACATGTTCCAATTGATCGACTCCTGACAGTCCTGAAGTAGTTCCTTGGCCCTCAATCCACTGCTGCGCAAGTCTTCTCGTTGATGACTCTCATTTCATTCAGTCCCTGACTGTAATCTACTCAGAGTCTGATTCGGAATCTATTGTAGTCACTGCTCACAGCGCCGGAGACCAGGGTTCAATCCTGACCTCGGCTGCTGTCTGCGTGGATTTGCAAGGGTATTGCAAGGGTTACTTGAAGTTAGAGAAACAACGTTCATACTGCTGGGTTGTAAGCTTCCCAAGCAAAATATGCTGTTCCTCCTATTTGAGTGTGACCCCACTCTGACAGCAGTGGAGGCCCAGGACAGAAGATGGGAATGGGAAGGGAGTTAAAATGTTTGGTAACTGGGAGATTGGTAGGCCAAGGTGGACGAAGCGTATGTGTTCAGCGAAACGATCACCAAGTCTGTGTTAGTCTCGCCGATATGTATGAGTCCACACCAGAATATTGGATACAGTAGATGAGGTTGGAGGCGATGCAAGTGAACCCTGCCTCACCTGAAAGACTGTTGGGGTCCCTGGATGGAGTCGAGTGAGGAGGTATAATCTGAATGGAGTTTTTTTTTTAAGATGGCGTATTCAATGCTTCAAATGGAACAAATGTTACATGTGCTGTGTTGTTTACATTAGGTTCACCTGATGAGGTGCTTACGGTGAAGAACTCTAACTGACCACCGTGGCGTGGGGTCGAAGGTCATTTGGTCATCCGCATTGTCACTTCAGTGCCAAGATGTGCTGACTGGGGAAAGAAGTCGGGCGCCAACTCGCACAACAAAGACTCGCTTTATCCTTCTTGGATTAGGGTCACAGAGACCTGAAGACACCTGCTGTTGGGGGCTTGGGGCCCTGCTACCTCACAGTGGCAAGTACCTGACAGGACCATAGAGATGGAATTGCTCTCGTTTGCAACTCTTCAGAATTTCTTGAAGACACTGGCTTCGGATTTTGGTCCACAGCAGGAGTTCTTTTTTCAGTGATCTCTGTTAAAAGGTAAGGGTTCTGGTCATGTATTGTTTCGGGAGAGTGAGTTTGAATACCTTGCGGGGAAGTGATTGCCACAGCCGGCTGTGGAGGCCAAGTCATTGTGTATATTTAAAGCGGAGATTAACAGATTCTTGATTAGTAAGGGTTTCAAAGGTTACGGGGAGAAGGCAGGAGAATATGGTTGAGAGGGAAAGATAGATCAACCATGATTGAATGGAGGAATAGACTCAATGGGCTGAATGGCCTAATTCAGCTCCTATTGGTTATGAATATGAAAGGTTCTGTATCTTTGTATTCTTCTTATTCTCTCTTACTCCATTACTTCCTAATTTATTTGCCTTTCTTTACTTCCCTGCTCAAACCATTGGCATTGCTTACCTTTAGTTTAGTTAAGAGATACGCGTGGAAACAGGCCCCTCGGCCCACTGAGTCCGTGCTGACCAACAATCACCCGTTCTCACTAGTTCTATGTTATCCCAGTTTTGCATTCACTCCCTACACACTAGGTGCAATTTACAGAAGCCAATTAACCTACAAACATCTACTCGAGACCCACTTACCCACTTATATTGTTATAGTACTCACACAGCTACCTCCTGTGGCAACTCGTTCCATATACCCACCACCCTCTGTGTGAAAAAATTGCCCCTCAGGTTCCTATTAAATATTTTCACTCTCACCTTAAACCTATGATTTTTGGTTCTTGATTCCCCTACTCTGGATAAAAGACTCTGTGCATTCACCATATCTTTTCCCTCATGATCTTTTTCACCTCTATAAGATCACCTCTCATTCTCCTGCACTCCAAGGAATAAAGTCCAAGCCTGCCCAGCATCTCCCTGTAACTCAGGCCTTCAAGTTCTGGTAACTACTTTGTAAATCTTCTCTGCATTCTTTCCAGCCTCTAGCAGGGTGACCAAAACTGAACACAATACTCCAAATGCGGCCTCCCAATGTTTTGTACAAGTGTAGTTGAGTTTGTTATTGTCACATTATCATAGAGACATTATAAAGTTTGTTCTACATGCCCTCCAGTCCATGAGAATAATAGACATCATGGGATGGCAGGCAGGGAGCCACCACAATCTGGTGAAGGACCAAAGTAGTCTTCTGCATCATTTATAGAACATGGGACATAGAACAGGACAGCATAAGAACATACAGTCTGTGCCAAACATAGTGCTAAGTCCATCTCTCATCTACCTGAGCATAATCCCTATCCCTCCCAATCAAAACACAAAGTGCTGGAGGAACAGAGTGAGTCAGTCACACTATGTGGAGGAAATGGACAGGCGCTGTTTTGGGTCAGGACCCTTCTTGGCCAATCATTGCAGCGTGTTCTAGGTACCCATCTAGGTACTCTGGGTAAAAACAAAACTTGTCACGAGCATTTCCTTTAAACTTTGCCTCTCTCACCTTAAAGCCATAATGGCATGTGATTTTTCCATCCTGGGGAACAAAGTTTTGGCTGTCTACCCTATCTATGCCTCTCATAATTTTATACACTTCTATCAGGTCTCCCGGCAACCTCTGGCATTGCAGAGAAAACACATCAAGTCTGTCCAACCTTTCCCTGTTGCTAATGCTTCCTGTAATCCAGGCAACATTCTCCTCCGTATTCCTCACCAAAAGTATCTCAGCTGGAATAACTTTCAGTGGAGGAGAGGGATTAGGCCTGGGACATGGAATCCCACCAGTGCATAACCTCCCCGCGTCAGCAACAAGTCATGGCAGTACTCAATGTAACGCCAACCTTAAATAGCCTGAATAAAGTAGGGTTAATAAGACAAGACCATTCAACTACCCAGGGGACTGATCCGTATGCAACTTTGTATGGTCACTCAAGTGAAAACCAATTAGGTTAAGTTGTCTGGAGATGTCACTTGAACTGACAACTGTATTTTTAATTGGAAATTAATTGTGTTAAGTGGGGCAGATGAAGGTCAACCCCTTGAAAGCATTTGAAAGAATCAATCAAACTGAAGTACCAATAGCCGAGATGTGGTTTCCCTGAATGCTGCGTTACAAAATGAAGCTGCATTGTCTCGGAGCTCGTGAGGGCAGCTTCCTCCTTGCTACAACACAGCAGTGGACTTGGCAAAAGGCCCCCTTATCTCTTCACTCATCAAGCTTAAAAGTACCTGTCACAGTTCGTGAATTGAAGAGCTTGGAAAAGCCATCAGTTGACTTTAGTTTAGCGAAGAGATACAGCTTGGAAACAGGCCCTTCAGCTCACTGAATCCACATCAACCAGCAGTCACCGCACACTAACACTATCGTACACACTAGGGACAATTCACAATTTTTACCGAAGCCAATTAACCTGCAAATCTGTATATCTTTGGAGTGTGGGAGTAAACTGGAGCACCCATACAGAGAGCACCCATAGTAGGATCGAACCTGGGTCTCTGGAGCTGTAAGACAGCAACTCTACTGCTGCTCCACTGTGTCGCAGTTTATTACGGGATTGAATGAAGTCTTGTGTTTGTTCGACGATGTTCCTGAAAAACTCCTTTGTTACTTTAGCAGTATGTTTGGGATCATTGTCTTGCTGTTGAATGAACTGCCGGCCAATGAGTTTTGAGGCATTTGTTTGAACTTGAGCAGATAGGATGTGTTTATACACTTCAGAATTAATTATGCTACTACCATCAGCAGTTGTATCATCAATGAAAATAAGTGAGCCAGTACCTTCAGCAGCCATACATGCCCAGGCCATAACACCCCCACCACCGTGTTTCACAGATGAGGTGGTATGCTTTGGATCTTGGGCAGTTCCTTCTCTCCTCCATACTTTGTTTCTTGCAATCACTCTGATATAAGTTAATCTCCATCTCATCTGTCCACAAGACCTTTTTCCAGAACTGGGGCTGCTCTTTTAAGTATGGCAAAATGTAACGTGGCCATCCTCTTTTTGTGGCTAACCAGTGGTTTGCATCTGGCAGTGTAGCCTCTGTATTTCCGTTCATGAAATCTTCTGCGGACAGTGGCCATTGACAAATCCACACTTGACTCCTGAAGGGTGTTTCTGATCTGTCGGACAGGTGGTTGTGGATTTTTCTTTCTTATAGAGAGAATTCTTCTGTCATCAGCTGTGGAGGTCTTCCTTGGCCTGCCAGACCCTTTGCAATTAGTAAGCTCACCAGTGCTCTCTTTCTTCTTAATGATGTTCCAAACAGTTGATTTTGGTAAGCCCAAGGTTTGGCTGATGTCTCTAACAATTTTATTCTTGTTTCTCGGTCTCATAATGGCTTCTTTGACTTTGACTAATGGCACAACTTTGGTCCTCATGTTGATAAACAGCAATAAAAGTTTCCAAAGGTGATGGACAGACTGGAGGAAAGACTAGGTGCTGAGAGCTCTCTTATACCTGCATTAAGGAGGCAATTAAACATACCTGAGCAATTGCAAACTCCCATGAAGCCATGTGTCCCAAACATTATGGTGCCCTGAAATGGGGGGACTATGTATAAACACTGCTGTAATTTCTACATGGTGAAACCAAAATGTATAAAAATGGCCTTTAATAAAATCTGACAATGTGCACTTTAACCACATGTGATTTTTTCTAATACAAATCTCAAATTGTGGAGTACAGAGGCAAATAAATAAATGATGGGTCTTTGTCCCAAACATTATGGAGGGCACTATGTACCCTTCAGAAGGCAAACAAGGACTTGGAGTTCTCTTACAGCGTGGAAAGGGCTCAACTTGCCCACACTGTCCTACATGTCTCATCTACACTTGTCCCACCTTTCTGCAGTTGGCCCAGAACTCTATAAACCTATCCTATCCACGTATCTGTCTAAATGTTTATTAAATGTTTTAAAAGTAGAATTTGCTTTCACAATGTTGCTATGTAGTATCCTTGTGGGGACAAAAATCCCTAATAAGTGCAGAGGCATGACCAGGCATGGTTGGAGTTGAATATTGACTGGTTTTATGGGTCATACATAGTGTGAGATGAATTAAATAGCATTGTTGTGGTGTTGCTCATCTACCTGTCAGTTTATGTCTCTCTCAGGGCAGCAAGGTGATACAGCGGGTAGAGCTGCTGCCTCACAGCGCCTGAGACCCAGGTTCGATCCTGACCTCGGGTGCTGTCTGTGCGTGGAGTTTGCACGTTCTCCCTGTGACCACATGGGTTTCCTCCAGGTGCTCCGGTTTCCTCCCACATCCTAAAGATGTGTGCGTTTTTAGGTTTATGGCCTCTGAAAATTGCCCCTAGTGTGTAGGAGTGGATGTGAAAGTGGGATATCATAGAACTAGTGTGAAAGAGCGATCGATGGTCAACGTGGACTTAGTGGCTGAAGGGCCTGTTTCCATGCTGTATCTCAAAGCTTCTCCTTGGAGTTGTGAGGGATATATTTTGCTTGGTAATGTTGTCTTGTGCTTTTTGTTTCCACTTGGCTGGGGATTCAGGAAGACAAGGTAGATTCTGCATTTAATTAGGTCTTTCCCGGATAATATGAGGATTAGGTGAATCTGAAACACTGGATATTTGAGGAATAAATCTGGTAAATTTGCAATTGAATCAACTTGTTAGGAATCTGTCATTCTGCAAACAGTATTCGTTTTTTTTTATTTTTTTAAAAATATTTTTATTAGAAGCATTGCATATTATTTAAGGTACAACAGTACTTCAAATACAAATTAGACTTATCACAAATGTTGTACAGATGTTACGGGATAATTTATATATGCTACTGTTTTTGATTTTTTTTGGGAAGGTAAGGGAGTGAAAAAAAAGTAAAAATCAATAATCAAGACGTTGTGTTTAAATAATAATGATTATATAAGAGAAAATAAAAAATAAAAAAGAATAAAGATAAAGTAAAAAAATAAAAACAATTATTATATAATAATAAACAAAACATTTAAAAAAAGGAATACATCTTTACATTGAATGGAACAGTTTCATATAACAATATCTATTGAGACGTGTATACAGATCCCAATACATCTTTTCATCTAATCCTACTTATTGGGTACTTATTGAGTTACGGTGCTGAGCTCAGCTATACCTTTAAAAATCAATGAATGGAGACCATATTTGTTCAAAAAGTTCATATTTGTCCATCAGGACAAACCTAATTCTCTCCAAATGCAACGTCTCTGACATTTCCACAGTCCACATTTTGATTGTGGGAGATACTGTTCCCTTCCAGAATTTTAATATTAATTTTTTTCCAATTATCAAACAGTAATCAAGAAAATTTCTTTGACTTACTGTTAATATTAAGCTTGAGTCAGGAACTCCTAATATTATTAACTTTAGATCAGGGTCCAATTTAATTTTAAGAACCTCAGAAATGATTCCAAAAATATCAGCCCAATAACTATTAAGTTTTGTACATGTTACAAAACTATGCGTTAAGTTAGCTTCTAAATTCTGACATTTATCGCAAATAGAAAAAATGTTAGGAAAAATTCTATTTAATTTTGTTTTTGAGTAGTGTAATCTATGCATTACTTTAAATTGTACCAAAGTCTGTCTGGCATTTAATGAGCATCAGTGTATACGTTGTAAACTTTCTTCCCAAGTATCTTTCATTATAGATAGACCTATTTCATTTTCCCATATCTGTCGGTATGATTCTGTTGTTGGGACCTCCCTATCCAAAAGAGTATTATATATGCACGCTATTAATTTTTCTGTATTTGGATGCTTGTTAAGCCACTCATCCAGTAATCCTGGTTCTCTATTCTTATAGTCTTGCATGTTTGACTTGATATAGTCTCTAATTTGTAAATACCTAAACAAGTTATTTGGGTGTAATCCATAGATATCTTTTAATTCTTGAAATGATAGAAATGTTCCTTTCCTGTAAAGGTGTTCTATCCTTATAATTCCTAAATTTTTCCAGTGTCTAAATCCCTTATCCAATATAGAAGGTTTAAATAAAGGATTATTCATAATTGGTAAACAGAGTGACATATTATCCAGATGTAAAGTCTTAACTATTTGTTTCCAAATATGTATATTGCTATAAATTATAGGGTTTTCCCCGTAAGTTTTTTTTTGTACTTCACTTGGAGCAAGAAGAATCGAACTTATATCAAATGGTAAACAGTCTTCCATTTCCATCTTTAGCCAATCTGGTTCCTGGTCCATTTTTACCAGCCAAAAATTCATATTCTTAATCTGAACTGCTCAAAAATAATATAAAAAATTAGGTAACGCTAATCATCCATTTATCTTGGATTTACATAAATGTTTTTTACTTATTCTGTGATTTTTATAATCCCAAATAAAGCTGTTAATAATAGAATCGATTTAAAAAAAAAAATTTTTTTTGGGAGATATAAAGGGGTAGCTTAAATATAATAATTGTGGTAAGAAGACCATTTTTATAGCATTTATTCTGCCAATCATTGATATTGGTAGTGTTTTCCAGTATAAAATATTATTTTTTAGTTTATCCAATAACTGAGGATAATTTAATTTGAATAATAGATTATAAGATTTAGATACATTAATTCCTAGGTATTTAAATTTATCCGTAACTATTTTAAACGGAAATTGTTGTAATATGTTTACTTTTATTTCAGTTATTGGCATAATTTCACTTTTATTCCAATTAATTCTATATCCTGAAAATGTACCAAACTTATTTATAATGTTAAGTAAGTTAGGAATACTGATCTCCAGTTTTGTGATATATATTAAAACATCGTCTGCATATAAAGATATTTTATTTGTTGTGGTATTAGTATTGTATCCATATATTTCTGGATCTGATCTAATCCTTTCGGCTAATGGCTCGATTGCGAGAGCAAATAATAAAGGTGATAACGGGCATCCTTGTCTACAACCCCTAGAAAGATTAAATTTAGCTGATAACATTTGATTTGTTAGTATTCTTGCTGTAGGGTTGGAGTACAAAATTTTAACCCATTTACAAAATCTATCGCCCAGTTGAAATTTCTGCATTATCTTAAATAAGTAAGGCCATTCAACCTGGTCGAATGCTTTTTCCGCATCTAGTGAAATGACAGCTAATTCAATATCATTAACTCTTTTTGAATATATGATCTTGAATAGTCGTCTCAAGTTATAAGTAGAGTAAAGATTGGGAATAAAGCCTGTTAGATCATGATATTATTAAACTTAACCGTTGGGATAAAATTTTAGTTAATATTTTTTGATCAGTATTTAGAAGAGCAATTGCTCTATATGATCCAGGATCTGTATTCTGACTATTGTGATTATTGTTGTACAAATCTTGGTGTACTATTAACATCCATGGTCTATTTCCATGTTGTATGACTTAATGACTCTTCATCAGTCAGGATATTGAGTATCGACATTGGGATGTTATGTAGCTGGTCATGCAGCATCTCTGGAGAAAAGGAATAGGAGACATTTCTGGTCCTATTCCGAAGATGCTGCCTGACCTGTTGAGTTACTCCAGCCTTTTGTGTCTATCTTCGGTATAAACCAACATCTGCAATTCCTTCTTACACATTTTGGGATGTTATGTCACAGTTATGTGATATGTTAGTGAGGACACATTTGAAGTATTGTGTTCAGTTTTAGTAACCTTGTTATAGAAAAGATGTATTGCTGGAAATAGAACAGAGAAGATTTTTTGAGGATGTTTTCAGGACTTGAGGATCTGAGCTGTAGGGAGAGGTTGAGCAGGATATGACTTTATTCCTTGGAGCACAGGAGCATGAGTGGTAATCTTATAGAGTCATAAGGAGAATAGAGAGGGTGAATGCATGGAGTCTTTTACCCTGAGTACGAGAAATCACGAATCAGAGGACATAGGCTTAAGGTGAGAGGGGAAAGATTTAATAGGAATCTGAGGCACAACTTTTCACACAGAGGGTGATGGATATATGGATTGAGCTGCTAGAGGAGGTAGGGACTATAACAAAATGTAAGAGACATTTAGACAGATACATGGATAGGAAAGGTTTAAAGGGATATGTGCCAGATCGTGGCAGAAGGGGCTAGCGTAGTTGGGGCATCTTCATCAGCTTGAGCAAGTTGGGCCAAAGGGCCTGTTTCCTTGCTGTATAACTATGGTTCTATCGTAATTGTAACCTCCACGTTAGCAAGACCATTAAAGTTCAACAAATTTAATGGTCAGCTTTAGCTCTTGAAGTATAGAAATGAAATTAGGGAGTTATGCTCAAACTGTTTTAAACCTTTGTTAGACTGTAGTTAGAGTGCTGCATAGAATTCTCAGTGGTATACATTTGGAAGGGTATGTAGGGTGCGGAGAATGTTTACAAGGATTATATCAGAAATGGGAGTGTATTCCTCCCACAGCATTAAGAAAGGTCCTGAATACCCAAGGAATGTAGATGAACCCTTAATCATTCATAAGGGACTTGCTCCCTCAGCGAAGGATGTGTATGGGGGGGGGGTTATTACCATAACCCGCTGATTGAAAAATTTACCGGCTACACTTGACCGTGCATGACACATTTTGTTTTATGTGCTCACATATGCAGTAAAGTAATAAATGCCGCATCGTATACTGGTATTTTACAATATGCCCTACTAACAATATATAAATATGCTTTACTTCTTTAAGAGGAAGGATGTAGATTAACCCGTATTAATTCATGCCATTTATAACCTTCACCACACATATGTGCAGGCCACCCTTTACATGGTAATACAGTACTACACAATGTCAGCTAACTGGCTCTATCTCTCTCTGTCTCTCTCTCTCTCACACACACACACAGGGCCGGATTTACGTATAAGCTTGACAAGCTTAAGCTTAGGGCCTAGAGATCTAGGGGGGCCTTGCAGAGCCGGATTTACCACCTAGAGCAGTGGATGCAACAGATGATGTTGGAGGAGGTACAGGTGAGCTTCTGCCACACCTGGAAAAACTGCTTGGGTCCTTGAATGAAGTCAAGGGGGGAGGTAAGGCGAGGTAGCATTTCCTGCAGTTGCATGGCAAAGTGCCAGGAGAGGGGGTAGTTTGGGTGGGAAGGGACAAATTGACCAGGGAGTTACGGAGGGAGCGGTCTCTGCGGAACGCCAACGGGGGAGGAGATGGGAAGATGTGGCCAGTGGTGGGATCTCATTGGTAGACAAAAAAACTGGAGAAAATCAGCGGGTAAGGCAGCGTCTATGGAGCGAAGGAATAGACGACGTTTCGGGTCGAGACCCTTCTTCAGATTGATGTCGGGGGGGGGGGGGGAGACATGAGAAAGGAAGGAAGAGGCGGAGACAGTAGGCTGTGGGAGAGCTGGGAATGGGAGGGGAAGGAGCGAGAAAGCAGGGACTACCTGAAATTAGAGAAGCTAATGTTCATACTGCTGGGGTGTAAACTACCCAAGCAAAATATGAGGTGCTGCTCCTCCAATATGCGGTGGGCCTCACTCTGGCCATGGAGGAGGCCCAGGACAGAAAGGTCGGATTCGGAATTGGAGGGGGAGTTGAAGTGCTGAGCTATCGGGAGATCAGGTTGGTTATTGCGAACTGAGTGGAGGTGTTGTGCGAAGCGATCGCCAAGCCTGCGCTTGGTCTCACCGAGGTTGATCATACGCTGAATAATCCAACCACATTTTTGTTTGGAAGTGGAAAGAAATAATAGAAATTGCATTCATTGCAACGTGTAAAAAGAGTTGATACTGTATTATACTTTTGCTGCATGTCATTGTGGTATATATCATGTCTTGATTGGTGAATATGTTTAGTTTGTGACTTTATTTGAAGCAGAAATAAATAATATGTGAATGCTTCATTGAGCACAATTCCGACTGGTAACTACGCACTTCGTCCGAGCACATTATCGCACGCGTCATGCAAGCTGTCTTAAATGACCACCTAAACTGTCATTTGGGAACTTAAAAAGCTGCCTAGGTTGCCCGGCTGGCAACAGAGAAAAAAAATTAAGTGAGAGCCCTGCAAGGTGTATAATATTTTTGACACTGTCATAGGCCTTTCTTACATATTCTTTCACAATGCACTGTAGTCTCTAAACAGCCCTTCAGTAATTTTCCTTATCTCCATTTCAGAATAATAGTGTTTTAAGCCAATAACTCAACACTAGCACTGGCAATAAATAGATAAATTTACCTGGAGTATTGCGTACAGTTTTGGTCTCCTAATCTGAGGAAAGACATTCTGGACATTGAGGGAGTACAGAGAAGGTTGACCAGACTGATTCCTGGGATGGCACGACTTCCACTTGAAGAAAGATTGGATAGACTCGGCTTGTACTCGCTGGAATTTAGAAGATTGAGGGGTGATCTCATAGAGACTTACAAAATTCTTAAGGAGTTGGACAGGCTAGATGCAGGAAGAATGTTCCCGATGTTGGGGAAATCCAGGACAAGGGTCAGAGTTTAAGGATAAGGTGGAAGGCTTTTAGCAACAAGATGAGTAAATGGTTTTTCACACAGAGAGTGGTGAATCTGTGGAATTCTCTGCCACAGAAGGTAATTGAGGCCAGTTAGTTGGCCATATTTAAGAGGGAGTTGGATGTGGCCCTTGTGGCTGAAGGGATCAGGGGGTATGGAGAGAAGGCAGGTACAGGATACTGAGTTGGATGATCAGCCATGATCATATTGAATGGCGGTGCAGGCTCGAAGGGCCGAATGGCCTGCTCCTGCACCTAATTTCTAAATTTCTAAAATTTAGATAAATAAATATGCTCAGCTTTCCAGCCCCTTATCTCATTGTCCACGCTCGGCTGCAAATCGGTGTCAATCTGGTGGACCATCTTCCTCTAGTTTTTGGGGTGGGGGTTTGGGAGGGGCCTCACAAGTGGAATAGCTTAGGGCCTCTCTTCATCTAAATCCCGGCCCTGCACACACACACAAGCCAGCGGAACTAGATGCGAGCAGCTGGCTGTTTAAATGTTCCTGTTTGCCTATGGAATAAAGATTGATTTTTACCATGCGCCTGCTGCTGTGGTCCATTCATAAACAAGGAATGGTTCAATAGATCAATGGTACTTTACTGTCCCAGGATTGTAAGTACGGTGAAATTCCTTTTTGGCGTACACCAGTAAAATGTTTACTATACATAGGCACAACAGTGCAACGAGTGTATTTTAAGAATAGAAGATTCTGTGTGGTCGTACACAAAGAGTCGCCCTGTTTCCAGTGTCATCTTATATCTCTTCAATTTAAAGTTCTTACAAATGTTGAGTCTTATCTTGGCCTTAAAGGGCCATTGTCTTGGCGGTAGCACCAGGTTGGAGTTGCAGGGGTGGGCTTGGCCTGGCGATGCTGTCGGTGTCCTCCACCACCGCTCTGCCGCTCTATTCCACTGGAGGCCGTGTCTGATCCACACGCTTGTCCGACTTCAGTGGGGCCTCCAGAGGCGCCCGAACTATGTGACTCCCCCGGCTGCTGCAGGGCCTCCAGCGGCCCACTCCACCGGCACCTCCGCCCACAAACGCTCTGTCCCTTCACCTCTCGCAGCCACCGCTCGGCCTCCGTGACCCCGGGGCGCCTCCCGCAGCCGACCCCAGAACCCCCCCAGAGCGTTTCCGGGTCATGGGAGGTGAGCCCACGGCCAGCTCACCGGCACCGATCCTCTCTGCCGTCGCCGCCATCTCGAAGCTGTGGATCAAGTACATAGGATTATTATGTGATGGGGTCTTGATAATTGAACGGATGTGTGCTAAGGGGTCTGTTTCTGTGGTAGGACTTTATTCCTTGGAGCTTAGCAGGATGAGGGGTAATCTTATAGGAGTGTATAAGATCACGAGAAAATAGATGGTGTAAATGCACAGAGACTTTTACCCAATCAAGAACCAGAGGACATAGTTTAGATTAGTTTAGAGATAAAGCACAGAAACAGGCCCTTCACTCCACTAAGTCCACGCCGACCAGCGATCACTCCGTACAATAACACTACTCTACACACTAGATACAATTTACAAGATGCCAATTAACCTACAAACCTGTACGTCTTTAGAGTGTGGGAGGAAACTGGAGCACCCAGAGAAAACCCACATGGTCACGGGGAGAATGTGCAAAGTCCCTACGGACACGGACCCGTAGTCAGGATCGAACCTGGGTCTCTGGCTCTGTAAGGCAGCAACTCTACCGCTGCGCCACTGTACCACCCTCAATGTTTACGGTGAGAGGTTTAAGATTTAATATAGGAAACTGAGGGGCAACTTTTTTCACTCAGAGGGTGGTGGGTGTATGGAACGAGCTGCCAAAGGAAGTAGTTGAGGCAGGTGCTGTTGTTTATGACTCTTGATGCTATAGTACACTCGCCTGAAGTAATGCCAGATAATAAGTAGGATCAGGCGGTTGATTGGAGTAACCAATTCTGACTCCTCAGTGAAAAAGTTTCTTCCTAACCTTTTGTCTGATAAATTAAATGGAACTAAACTGGATTAATAAGGGAAGTACATTGGACGTCAGAGGATTTCACAGGACCTCACCGTTTGTCTCAGATGAAAGGAGTTTCCTGTGGTGGCACTGCACTGCAGTTATGATGCCTGATGCTGGCAGTTATGCAGGCCAGCATCAGGCTGCTGCGGGCCTCCAGCCATCGCCTTCTTTGGACGTGTGAATCGACCAGCGACTGATGTCCTCTCCTCACCCATCCACCTTTGTTTTCCGGGGACGCCTCCTGTGGCCGGCCTGGAGGGTGCGGTAGGCCAGACCCCCGTTCCCTCTACTACCGGCCTCACTCCTCGCCCATCATCAATGGCATCACACGAATAGTCAAAGGTCTGGATAGAGTGGACGTGAGGAGGATGTTTCCATTAGTGGGAGAGTCTAGGACCAGAGGGCGCAGCCTCAGAACAAAAGGACGTACCTTTAGGAAGGAGATGAGGAGGAATATCTTTGGTCAGAGGGTGGTGAATCTGTCAAAGTCATTGCCACAAAAGACTGTGGAGGCCGACATTTGCTATTTTTAAGGCAGAGATTGATAGATTCTTGATTAATATGGCTGTCAAGGGTTATGTGGAGAAGGCAGGAGAATGGGGTAGATGGGGAGAGTTAGATCAGCCATGATGGAATGGCGAAGTAGACGATGGGCCGAATGGCCTGAGTCTGCTCCTATCACATGAACATGAACTTCTGGTCATCAGGGGCCGGAAGGTGGGCTCTCCCTTCCAAGTTGCGGTCTGCTGGGTCCCACGTGCAAGACTGACGGTAGCTACTCCCTGTAGGCAGCGTACCGCCAGGTCTTGTGTTTGGCCACGGGGGGCCGGCTCGGCAGCTTCCCCTGCAGACTGCGGCCCTCTGTTTCACTGTTTCAACTGACGTAGCAAACATCAGTTGATGTGTAGAAACAAGGAACTGCAGATGCAGGTTTGCAAAAGAAGTCACATAGTGCTGGAGTAACTTGGCGGGTCAGGCAGCATCTCCAGAGATCATGGATGGCTGATGTTCTTTCACAAAGAAACAGGTGATCAAAGGTCGGTATGTCGGACAAGGAGTGTTTCCATGCTGTTTCTCTAAACTAAACTAAACCACCCTATTGATCTGTGTTGCCACTTTCAGGGAAACATGGACTTGAACGCCAAGGTGTGTGTTCATCAACATTACTTAACGCTCTTCCATTCACTGTATATGTCTCACCTTATTTGACTGTCTGAAAAGCATTACCTCGCACGTCAGGATTAAATCACATCTTCGAAATATTCAATGACTTGGTCTCTGCAGACCCCTATGGCAATGAATTCCACCTCTGACTAGTTAAAGAAACACCTCTTTATCCCAGTTCTAAATCTCTTGTCCTCCAACTGGGGCACAGTGGGCGGCACAATGGCTCAGTGGTAGAGTTGCAACCTTACAGCGCAAGAGACCCGGGTTCGATCCTGACTACGGCTGCTGTCTGTACAGAGTTTGCACGTTCTCCCTGTGACTGCATGGGTTTTCTCTAGGTGCTCCGGTTTCCTGCCATATTCCAAAGATGCGCAGGTGTGTGGGTTAATTGACTTCCGTAAATTGTCCCTGGTGTGTAGGATAGAACTGAAGTTGGTCGGTGCGGACTCGGTCCACTTCGCCCCACTGAGTCCATGCTGAGCATTGATCACATTAATTCTACATCCTACACACGAGGGACAATTTACAGAGGTCAATTATCCTACAAACCTCCACATCTTTGGGATGTGGGGCACCAGGAGGAAACCCACACGGTCACAGGGAGACCACGTGCAAACTCCATACTGATGGCACCGTAGGTCACGGGCAAACCAGTGGCTCTGGCGCTGTGAGGCAGCAGCTCCATCTGTTGCTCCATTGTGTCACCCTTGATCATAGATCATGATCCAAGGAGAGAGGAGGGAATTAAATAATGTGTGAGGCAGGAGGGAGGCACTGATACCGTAGAAGCTGTTCTTAAATCTGGTGGCACGTGCTTTATACCTTTTGTGTCTTCTGCCCGATTTGAAAGGCAGGAGGAAGGAATGACCGGGGTCCATGATTATGGCTGCTTTCTTCAAGCAGCGTGGTCGGAACTGATTGTCCTACATGCCTTTAGGATGTTTGAGGAAAGTGGAGCAGCGGAGAAGAAACCCACACAGTCACAGGGAGAGCGTACAATCTCCACACAAACAGGTTAGGATTGCCATGTGTCCCAGATAGGACAATGGAATTCTTGCTTGCTGCAGCACAACAGAATATTGTAAGCAAAAATACGGAACAGTTCAGTTCAATATACACATAAATAAGCAGATAAAGTGCAATAGGCAGTTACAGTTCAGAGTCTGTTTGTTGGCGAGTTTAATAGCCTGATGGCTGAGGGGAAGTAGCTGTTCCTGAACCTGGATGTAACAGATTTCAGGTTCCTGTACCTTCTGCCCGATGGTAGCTGAGAGATGAGTGCGTGGCCAGGATGGTGTGGGTCCTTGATGATGTTGGCTGCCTTTGGCAGAGGTTATAGAGTCATAGAAAGTCAAAGTCATGCTGCCTGACCCGCTGAGTTACTTTTATGTGTAAACCAGCATAGAGTCATAGAGTCATACAGTGTGGAAACTGGCCCTACGATCCAACTTGCCCACGATGACCAACATGCTCCATCTTCGCTAGCCCCACCTGCCTGCTTTCGGCCCACATCTCTCTAAACCTGTCCTATCCCTGTACCTGTCCAAATGTTTCTTAAATGTTTGCGATAGTACCTGCCTCAACTACCTCCTCCGGCAGATGGTTCCCTACACCCAGCACCCCCTTTGTGTGAAAGGTTTGCCCCTCAGGTTCCTATTAAATCTTTCCCCCCTCCTCATCTTAAGCCAATGTCCTCTGGTTCTTGACTCCCCTACATTTACCAGTTCGACTCGCCTCATGATTTTGTACACTTAACATCAAAATCCTGAAGGTAACTGCACAGTGTAAGCACAATTATTATCAGTCTGTGTCACTGGGTCACTTCCTCTCGGTGACTTGTATTTAATCGGAGTTTTCAATTTTAAGCCGTCAAAAAAAAACCAAACAAAACAATGACACAAGGAACGGCAGATGCTGGTGTACACAAAAAAAAGACACAAAGTGCTGGAGTAACGCAGCAGGTTAGGCAGTATCTGCGGAAGACATGGAGAAGCATTGTTTCGGGTTGGAATCCTTCCTCAGGGACCCTCTCCATCCAGATTTTTAAATATATATAATTGTGTCCAGTACATGGCATTCTCCGTTAAATAAACACTCACTGTGCCCTCAGCACTCCTGGCTGCTGCTGTATTCATCACCCAGAGCTGGAGCTCCAGGGATTAGATTTTACTCAGCAGCACACACATTTAATTTAATTTTCCAGCGCTATCCATTTCCCTCATACACTTAACATCAAAATCGTGAAGGTTACTGCAGAGTGTAAGCACATTTATTGTCAGTCTGTGTCACTCGGCCACTTCCACTCGGTGGCTTGTATTTTAATAGGAGTTTTCAGTTTTAAGCCGTCAAAAAATACATAATGTCAGAAAAAGTGTGTTCCGTTTGCTTGGTCCCTTGTTGGGCTGTGAATCTACAAGTCACGTATCAAATGACAGCAACAGCCAAGAGTGTACGAGTGTAGGAAGGAGCTGCAGATGCTGGTTGAGACTGAAGATAGACATAAAGCGCTGGAGTAACTCAGCAAGGTGGACACAAATGCTGGAGACCCGAAACGTTGCCTATTTCCTTTGCTCCATAGATGCTGCCTCACCCGCTGAGTTTCTCCAGCACTTTTGTCTACCTTCGATTTACCAGCATCTGCAGTTCCTTCTTAAACACGGAATAACTCAGCAGGTCAGGCAGCATCTCTGGAGAAAAGGAACGGGCGACGTTTTGGGTCAGAAACCTTCTTCAGAGTGAGAGTAGAGGCAGGGGGTGGGGGGGGGGGGGGGGGGAACTGGTGGTAGGGAAGGCCAGAACAAATCGGGTCCGGCAACTGATCACCAAGGAGGGGTGGAGCCCATAATGCCCCTTTGTTGGGTGGGGAAGAGGTGATAACAAAGGGATACAAGGATGCAAACAGTGGAACTAGTGGGCCAACTAGAGTAGGGGAGGGATAAGATACTTTGTTGTTTGAGCCTGTTTTGGTGACACACTGACAGTGACCACCAAAAACGCTCGACGAAAAAGACGTAGTGGGGTCATGGGCAGATTCATGGGTAATCTTTGGCCCCATTTCCGTAACCGGCTTCTGTTTCCGCACTCCTATCCAAAGATCCTATAACAACTGGAATCTCCATATTGCTATTATTTTACCAAATACCGCAGTTGTGAACAGTGTGATCAAATGAATTACAGAGTGCAAGTTTAATACAAACATCAACTCAAACACAGCACCTAAGCCATTAAAATTTTTTTTTTAACTTTAAAAAAAGAACATTAAAAAAAAACATTAAAAAAAGAAAATTAACAGAAATATAATTTATTGACATATTAATCATAAACACAAAATAGCAGAATTATGAATGAACATAATTATGAATAATGGGTCTAACACTATATCACACACACAAACTGTTCCCCCGCAATGCTGATTACACTGTGAGGGGGATTTACAAAGTCGGGTTGGGTCGGGTCGGGTCGGTCGGGTTACTGAAATGGCCGACGAAAATGCTGACGTTCCGCTCCGTAGATTACTACACGTCAGCCCATTGGTTTTAGCAGGAGTGCACTATCTTGCTTGCTATAGGATCTTTGGTGACCATTCCCTGGAGTGGAAGAGTTGGGCAGCACAGTAGTGTAGCTGGTGGAGCCTCTGCCTCATCGTGCCAGGATGAGTATAAAATGATGGGTGATGGTCAGTACAGAATCAATGCACTAAAGGGCCTGTTTCCATGCTATCTACAGCATGAATGAATTAATAAGTTTATTGGCCAAGTATGTATACATACAAGTAATTTGCTTTGGTGCTCCGCTCGCAAGTAACAACACGACATACGGTAACAATTAAGAATGACATATAAAACATTAAACATTAACAATAAAACATTATCGATTAAACATGTGAATTAAATAAAATACCAGACCAGCCTGAGGCTACAGATTTTTGGTTATTGAGTAGAGCTACTTACTACTCGTGGAAAGAAGCTGTTTTTATGTCTGGCTGTGGCGACTTTGACAGCCCGGAGTCGCCTTCCAGAGGGAAGGGGTTCAAAGAGTTTGTGGCCAGGGTGGGAGGGGTCACAGATGACCTTACCCACTAGCTACCGGGCCCTTGCAGTGTGCAGTTCGTCAATGTAGGGAAGGTTGCAGCCAACAACCTTCTCAGCTAATCGGACGATTCGCTGCAGCCTCCGGATGTCGTGCTTGGTGGCTGAGCCAAACCAGGCCATGATGGAGAAGGTGAGGACAGGCTCTACGATGGCTGTGTAGTATTAGACCATCATTGCCTGTGGCAGATTGTGCTTCCTCAGCTGCCGCAGGAAGTACAACCTCTGTTGGGCCTTTTTGACTGTGGAGTCGATGGTGGCCCCCCATTTAAGGTTCTTGGAGATGATGGTTCCAATGAACTTAAATGACTCCACAGATGTGACTGTAGTGTTGTTGATGGTGAGTGCGGTGAGGGGAGGGGGAGCTCTCCTAAAGTCTACAATCAATTCCACTGTCTTAAGAGCATTGAGCTCTAGGATGTTGCGATGGCACCAGGACGCCAGCTGTGTCACTTCCTGTCTGTAGGCAGATTCCTCCCCATCCTGGATCAGACCAATCAGGGTTGCGTCGTCCACAAACTTGAGAAGCTTGACAGAGGAGTCAGTGGAGGTGCAGTCACTGGTGTAGAGAGAGTAGAGGAGAGGGGAGAGTACGCAGCCTTGCGGTGCTCCTCTGCTGAGGGTTTGCGCGTCCAAGATGTGCTTTCCCAGCCTCACCTGCTGCTTCCTGTCTGTCAGGAACAGACCCATTGTCCTTTCTGAAAGATGCCAATTTAAACTAATCTCCACTGCCTGCATGTGATCCATATCCCTCCACTCCCTGCATATACATGTGCTTACCTTCCCCTTTCACCTTACAGTCATGCCCTCTGAACATTTCTACCCTGGGAACAAAAATTTGTCCACCCTATCTATCCCATGTTATATACTTCTACCAAATCTCCCATATAGAACAGTACAGCACAGGAACAGGTCCACCCGGCCACAACGTCCATGCCGAACATGATGCCAAGTTAAACTCGTCTTCTCTGCCTGCCTGTGATCCATTTCCCTCCATTCCGTGCACATCCATCAGTCTGGCTAAAAGCCTCTTCAACACCGCTATTGTATCTGCCTCCACCACCACCACCCCCAGCAGTGCGTTCCAATCACCTATCATTCTGTGTAAAAAAAATCCTGGACTCCTCTGTTAATCCCCCCCCCCCCCCCCCCCCCCCCCCCCACACCTTAAATATACACCCTCCAGTCTTTGAGATTTCCACCCTGGAGGAAAAGCCTCTGACTGGTTCAACTTCTACAGATTCTATAGAAAGCATTTTATCAGATGCCTCACTTGGTTTGGGAAAAGCTCCATCCAAAATCACATGAAATTGCAGAGAATTGTGGACGCAACCCAGACCATCACACCAACCAACCTCCCTTCTATTGACTCCATCTACACTTCATGCTGCATCAGTTCCCTCTTCTCACCTCTCCCATCCGGCAAGAGGTACAGAAGCGTGAAAACGCACACCTCCAGATTCAGGGACAGTTTCTCCCAGCTGTTATCAGGCAACTGAACCATCCTATCTCCAACTAGAGAGCAGTCTGCTTCATTGGAGACCCTTGGATATCATTAATTGAAGTTTACTGGACTTTATCTTGCACTAAACATTATTCCCTTTATCCTGTATCTGTACACTGTGGATGGCTTGATTATATCATGTATAGTCTTTCCGCGAACTAAACAAAACAAGACTGTCTACTCAATCTATGCCTCTCGTAACTTTATAAACTGCTCTCAGGTCTCCCCTTAGCACCAAATACTCCAGAGAAACTAATGCAACTTTCTCCAATCTCTCTTTATAGCTGATATCCTCTAATCCAGGCAGCATCCTGGTAAACCTCTTCTGCACCCTCTCCAAAGCCTTTTCACATCCTTCCTGTAATGGGGCGACCAGAACGGCATGCAATACTCAAAATGCGGCCTCATCAAAGTTTTATAAAGATGCAACATGACCTCCTGACTCATTTACTCAATGCCCCGTCTGATGAAGGCAAACGTACCACATGCCCGTGGTGATTGGCCTTCGAGGTCGAGTGAAACATGAATACATTTTAAACAACATTTGTGCGATTATAATTATTTGTACACCATTGTGCAGATTCAAATTGTGGCCTATCCACGTTCTCCAGAGATGCTGCCTAACCTACTGAGTTCCTCCAGCACCGGGGGCGGCACTGTGCACCAGCGGTAGAGTTGCTGCCTTACAGCGCCAGAGAACCTGACCATGGGTGCTGTCTGTACAGAGTTTATACGCTCTCCCTGTGACCGCGTGGGTTTTCACCTGGTGCTCTGGTTTCCTCCCACACTCCAAAGGTGTGCAGATTTGTAGGTCAATTGGCTTCTATAAATTGTAAATTGCCCCTAATGTGTAGGATAGTGCTGGTCAGCATGGACTCGGTAGCCAGAAGGGTCTGTTTCCACACTAAAGTCTAAAGTAAAATCTAAAGTCACTCTGTGTCTTTATTTTGTAAACACCATCAGCAGCTCCTTGTTTTTATTGTTATCTGGGATATCTATTTCGGAAACATTACTTTGGCTGGTGATACTCTGGAGCTGATGTGTTACAATGTGCAACGATGTTAAGAATTCTATTCTACACTCTGTATCTCCCTCTTTGTCTATCTATTGTATTTGACGTGATGTATTCATGTACCTCGGATATCTGATCAGTTTGGATTGCATGCAAAACAAAGCTTTTCACTGTACCTCGGTACATGTAACAATAATAAATCTGAACCTAAACCTAACCACACAGCATGGAAAGACGCATTAGCCCACCTAGTCCAGACTGACCATCAACCACCCATTTGTGGCACAGCGGTAGAGTTGCTGCCTCACAGCGCCAGAGACCTGGGTTTGATTCTGACTATGGGTGCTGTCTGTAGGGAGTTTGAATGTTCTCCCCGTGACAGCGTTGACTTTCTCTGGGTGCGCCAGTTTGCTCCCACATCCCAAAGGTTAGTAGCTTAATTGGTTTCTGTGTGTCCCGACCTCCTAAAGACGAGGTGGTTTGTTGGTTCATTGGCTTCGGTAAAACTTGTAATTTGTCCCTCGTGCGTAGAATAGTGTTAGCGTATGGGGTGATCGTTGGACGGCCTGATTTCACTTTGTATCCCTAAACTTTATACTCTAATCCTATTCTATTTTATGCTTCCCACATTCTCAACCATACCTCCTTCCCCAGGATTCTATCACCCATCTGTACACCAACTCCACACCATCCCACCACTCACCGAATAGGACTTGCCATCCTTTTAACTAGGATACGACTCAATGTGCAAAAGTGCTTTCTTTGTCACGTATGCGACTGCACAATGAAATTATTTTTGCATATATACACAAGCAGGTGCCGCCATATTTTATTGTCCTTTCCAAAGTCTAAAGTCCAGTCTGCCCGTGCACTGTCTACAGCCAATTTGGTTACCTCCGACTCATCCTCAAGTGGGTCAGGAGATAGTTGACCAGGCAAGTGGGTAATTAGTGAGGTGGTCGTACACCTTCCACCCCTTCTGTGGGCCTCTGGGTCCTTCCTTCTCCACTTTGAGTGGCCACAGACCCAGAGATTCAGTGGGGATGTCGAACTACTTCAAGGAATATTTCAACACATGATTAAATCTTTCCCTCTCTACATGTAGTAATGTCACCCCACACAAAAGAGATTAGAATTGAAACTTATCTGCCTAGTTCTTGAGTATATTTAGTAATTTGGTCTCTACACCCTCCTGCAGTCGACAATTCTGCAGGTTCGTCTTTCTCTGGGCGAAGACATATCTTCTGATCTTGCTTCCAAAGAACAGAAACCAATTCCCAAGGCTGCGATCCCTTGCTTTAGACCCCCCACCCCCCATCCTCTACCAACCCTCAGCAACATCTATGAGTCAAAGAGGCACAAAGCAAACAAAAAAAAAGCACCATGTATATGCCGACCTTTTTGCCCATCTACACTCATCTCATTTGCCCACATTAGGATCATATCCCTCCTGTCCTTGTCCATTTAAATATCTGTCTAAATGCCGCATCAAAATAGTAGTTGCATTTGACTCCACCACCTCCTCTGGTAGCCCGTTCCAGATATCAGCCACACTCTGAGGTGAAAAGAAACCTATCCCTCTTATCCCCTTTAAAACTTCCTCCTCTCACCTGAAACCGATGCCCTCATGTTGTTAAACTACATCTGCCAGACCTGGGTCTATCTGGTCCTGATAGTGCAGATGAGATATTCCCTTTTCTTTAATTACCTCACTTAATCAGGGAATGTTGTCATGTGCACCGAGATACAGTGAAAAACTATTTTGCCTGCCTTCCAGGCAAATCAAACCATACGTAAGTACAATTAAACCCTACACAAGTACAACAGGTAGGGCAATGAGAAAATAAACAGAGTGTAGAATATAGTGTTACAACTACAGATAAAATAAATTGCAGGACCGCAACAAGGTGGATCGGGTCTACATTTGTAACTTGTGAGAGGACCGTTGAGTAAACTGATAACAGCTGGGAAGAAGTTGTTCATGAATCTGGTGGTACGTGCTTTCAAACTTTTGTATCTTCTGTCTAATGATAGAGGGGAGAAGATGGAATGACCATTCGGAAGTGGTCCTTGATTATATTGGTTGCTGTCCTGAAGCAGCGTAATGTGTAGATGGAGTTGATGGGAGGGAGGCCGGTTTGTGTGATGGACTGGGTTGAGTTCATAACTTTCTGTAAATTCTTGCAGTCCTCTTGCAGAGCAGTTGCCTGATAGGATGCTTTCTATGGCGTGTGTGTGGAAATCGGTTAAGGGCCTGTCCCACTTTCACGACCTAATTCACAACCTTTTTTACCCGTGGACATTTTTCACATGTGGAAAAAACGCCCCGACCTACTTGATGCCACGTGTACCTACAATTTGCATCACGGCCTGCTACGACCTACCTATGACCTCCTACGACCTACCTACGATCTCCTATGACCTTGTGACGACCCTGCTCCGAGTATGAGTCAAGGGCAAACTCGGCAGAGGTCGTGAATTGGGTCGTGAAAGTGGGACAGGCCCTTAAGAGTCGTTAGAGACATGCAAAACGTCCCTATTCCTTAATCTTCTGAGGAAGCTGAAATTGGCTAATACTGATCCGATTTATAGGAAGTTTCATTGTAAGAGGGAGGTTTATGGGAAATGATCATCTGCAGGCTTTGCTAGTGGCTGCATTCCAGCAGCCATGTGTTTGTGAAATCATTCAAGTTCCTTTGTGATTAATTATAATTAATATGCTTGCCATAGAGGGAGTACAGAGAAGGTTCACCAGACTGATTCCTGGGATGGCACGACTTCCATATGAAGAAAGACTGGATAGACTTGGCTTGTACTCGCTGGAATTTAGATTGAGGGGTGATCTCATAGAGACTTACAAAATTCTTAAGGGGTTGGACAGGCTAGATGCAGGAAGATTGTTCCCGATGTTGGGGAAGTCCAGGACAAGGGGTCACAGTTTAAGGATAAGGGGGAAGTCTTTTAGGACCGAGATGAGAAAATCGTTTTTCACACAGAGAGTGGTGAATCTGTGGAATTCTCTGCCACAGAAGGTAGTTGAGGCCAGTTCGTCGGCCATATTTAAGAGGGATGTGGCCCTTGTGGCTGAAGGGATCAGAGGGTATGGAGAGAAGGCAGGTACAGGATACTGAGTTGGATGATCAGCCATGATCATATTGAATGGCGGTGCAGGCTCGAAGGGCCGAATGGCCTGCTCTTGCACCTAATTTCTATGTTTCTATGTTTTTATATTTTGGGATTCAGTATCAATCTGTCTCTTCCAGTTCTCTCCAGAGCTGCACTTGATTGCAATCGTATGGGTTATAAACAGCGATGGTCACTATTTCTGGATTATAGTTCACAGGTCGATTCCTATTACCCAGAGAATAGGAATTTAAATTCAGAATTTTAATCCAATGCTTAAGATTGTGCAAATACGAAACTGGTATCTGCAGAAACAACCTCAAGGCTGCAAAACTGTGCCGCCCTATAATAGAAGGGGAAACCATTAATAAACTGGTGGATCACAAGAACACACAAGGTGCTAGCACCGTGGTGCTGCCTCCAACCGGACCTGGGACTCCAGTCGCGGAGCCGGCGGACCACTCGCCATCGCAGGGCTGGCCGAGTTAGGAATGGGAGGAGCTGTGAT
Source organism: Okamejei kenojei (assembly GCA_035221665.1). Lineage (NCBI taxonomy): Eukaryota > Metazoa > Chordata > Chondrichthyes > Rajiformes > Rajidae > Okamejei > Okamejei kenojei. The sequence goes on along the minus strand of CM069132.1, from coordinate 27,618,754 downwards.
GGCGCGCTGCTGCGGCCCGACCCAGGAGCTTCGAAGGCTCCAGCCGCCGGCCCGGTGGACGGTAACACCGGGAGCTCGCTGCTTTTCAGAGCCTCCACAACGGCAGCTTCTCACGCCCGAGTTGGGGGTTGAAAATGACCTGGAGCGAGGCCTTACATCAAGACCCGGACGCGGCGCGGCCTTAATGGCCCCGGGACTTATTTACCATCGCCCGCCTGGGGCTTTGACTTTGACATCGGGAGGAGAATGGGGAGTGCAGGGGAGCGATAAGAATTTGCCTTCCATCACAGTGAGGAGGAAATCCGCTGTGATGGATGTTTGTGTACATTGTGTTGTGTCTTGGTTCTTTTCTTGTTGTATGACTGCAGAAACCACATTTAGTTTGAACGTCAATGAGGGTCAAATGACAACAAATAAATTGTATCATTGTATTGCTGGAGTAACTCATCGGATCTCCAGAGAACACGAACACAAGGAGTTTAGTTTAGTTTGGTTTAGTTTCTTGTTACCTGAACCAAGGTACAGGAAAAAGCTTTTGTTGTGTGATAACCAGTCAATGGAAAGACTATACATGATTTCAATTGAGCTATCCACAGTGTACAGATACAGGATAAAGGAAATATCATTTAGTGTAAAAAGTCCAGTAAAGTTTAGTGAAAGATAGTCAGAGTGTCTCCAATGAGTTAGATAATAGCTCAGGACTGCTCTCTAGTTGTTGATAGGATGGTTCAGTTGCCTGATAACAACTGGGAAGAATCTGGAGATGTGTATTTTCTATACCTCTTGCCCGATGGGAGAGGGGAGAAGAGGGATTAACCATGATGAAACTCGTCCCTGATTATGCTCATGGCCTTGCCGAGGCAGAGTGAAGTGTAGATGGAGTCAATGGAAGGGAGGTTGGTTTGTGTTAGATGGGTGCACAAGAGGCAAATAATTCTGTGTTTTAATCTGCACCCAACTGATTTATTTCACATCTGATGTAACTCATTTGGGCAGGACCTATGCAGTGAATGGTAGGGCTCTGGGGAGTGTTGTGGAGCATAGGGATCTAGGAGTGCAGGTACATAGTTCCTTGAAGGTGGTGTCACAGGTAGATGGGGTAGTCAAAAAGGCTTTTGGCACATTGGCTTTTATCAGTCAGAGTAACTAGCATCTGCAGTTCCTTCCTACTTATTGAGTATAGAAGTTGGGAGGTCATGTTGTAGTTACTTAAAACGTTAGTGAGGCCACATTTAGAGTATTGTGTTCATTTCTGGGCACCATATTACAGGAAAGATGGTGTCAAGTTGGAAAGGGCACAGAGAAGATTTACGTGGATGTTGCCAGGACTCGTGGATCTGAGCTATATGGAGAGGTAGAGCAGGCTGGGACTCTATTTCTCGGTGCACAGGAATATGATGGGTGATCTTGTAGAGATATGGGCCAATGGCTGGCAGGTGGGACTAGTGTAGATGGGACATGTTGGTCGGCGTGGACAAGTTGGGCTGAAGGGGCTGTTTCTGTGCTGTATAACTCTGACTATGACTATCATCTCAGATTGACAGAGGGAAATGGACAGACCATTTTCAGGTCGGGACCCTTCTTCGGATTGAGCGAATTGAGAATTGATGTTCTTCACCATTGTGCAGAAGGGTTCCTAGAGAAACGTTGTATGTCCATTTCCTTCACAGAGACTCCCTGGACTGCTGTGTTATTCCAGCAGTTTGTTCTTTTGCTCAAGATTCCAGAATCCAGTCTCTTATGTCTCCAATACTATACACTGTACTGCAGTGTTAGTTCACCAAGGCCCTATATATTTTCATTCATTCAAAGCATGTAGGAGAGAATGAGCATGGTTTGCTGGCACTTGGCAATGGTTTCCACTGGTGAGAGAGTCTAGGACCAGAGGCCATAGCCTCAGAATTAGAGGACATAGCTTTTGAAAGGAGATGAGGAGGAATTTATGTAGTAAGAGAGTGGTGAGTCTGTGGAATTCATAGCCACAGACATCTGTGGAGGCCAGGTCAACAGATATTTTTAAGGGGGAGATTGAGAGATTCCTGATGGTAGGGATCTGGGTGTTGTATCAGAGGTTATGGGAAGAAGGCAGGAGAATGGGGTTGAGAGGGAGAGATAGATCAGCCATGATTGAATAGTGGAGTAGGCTTGGTGGGCAGAATGGCCTAACTCTGCTCCTACAACTTATGAACTTCTGCATTTATCTGCCTTAGGGCCCGGTTTCAGTAATAACCTTCCACTGTACCCCACTTTCCTTAAAATCTTGACCATGTTTGCCATACACCAGGAAATACCAGAGAAAGCAACACAATTACCTGTACATTTGCACCATTATTAATCACTTGATTGTTGCCTTATTGGTTTATGAGATTGCCTTAATACTTTGATTAGATTATAGTCTTGCAATTGCTTCCAAGTATCCATTATTCTATATTTAATTTACTGTTGATTGATAGCACTTGTTATTATGAATACTGTTTACATTACAGGAGCCACAGTATAACATTGTTTTACTGCTTCTGGACTTGTTGTTCAGCACTCACTAAAGTTAAAGCCTAAATGAAATAGTCATGTTTGTGAGGAAAATACAGATCAGAAGAGAGGAGTGAAGGAGATGGAGTGTGTTTGTAAGGTCAGTGGTGGCAATGCCCTTAAATTAACCTAGAAAGGGCTCAGATAAAATTTACGAGGATGTTGCCAGTACTTGATGGTCTGAGCTGAAGGGAGAGATTGGTCAGACTAGGACTTTATTCCTTGCAGCACAGGAGGATGAAGGGTGATCATATAGAGGTGTATAATAAGATCATGAGGGGAATGGTAAGGTAAATGCACAGAGTCTTTCACCAAGATTTGGGGAATCAAGAACCAGAGGACATAGGACTAAGTTGAGAGGAGAAAGATTTATTAGGAACCTGTGGGGCAACTTTTTCACACACAGGGTGAGTGGGCATGTGGAATGGGTTGCCAGAGGAGATAGTTGAGCAGTTTACTAAAACTGTATTGAAAAGATATTTGAACAGATGCATGGATAGGAAATGGTTAGAGGGTTATGGGCCAAATACAGGCAGGTGGAACTTGTGTAGATGGGGCATCATGGTTGGCATGGGAAAGTTGGGCCAAAGGCCCTGTTGCCAGGCTGTATGACTATAACTTCATGACTCTCTCAACAATTTTGCTCTGTTTATCATCTTGTAAACTTGTGTTGAGGGCACAAAAAATGTCTGGAATGTTGGAGGAAACCGGAGCACCCGAAGGAAACCCACGCAGTCACAGTGAGAACATGCAAACTCCATGCAGACAGCACATGAGGTCAGGATTGAGCCCGGGTTCCTGGCATAGCGATGCAGCCATTCCACCAACTGCTCCACTTTGCCGCGGTGATAGTGCAGGTAGGAATGTTTCAAAAGTAAGATTACAGCTAGAGTTATTCCCTTACAGCACCCAGAGAACCGGATTCAATCCTGACCACGGGTGCTGTCTGTACGGAGTTTGTATGTTCTCCTTGTAAATGCGTGGGTTTTTTCTGGATGCTCTGGTTTCCTCCCACACTCCAAAGACATACAGGGTTATAGGTGACATGACTCCAGTAAAATTGTAAATTGTCCCTATTGTGTAGGATAGTGCTAGTGTATAGGGATCGCTGGTTGTCGCGGACTCAGTCGGCCGAAGGGCCTGTTTCTGCGCTGCATCTCTAAAAGTCAAAAGTGTTCAGCAGAAAGAAGAATTATTTTAAAACTCATGTTGCACATGATGTTGAACTTGAACTTGACCTTGAACTAGAAGGACAGTGTTTATTGTTCATCCCATAGTTGTTGGTGAGCTGCTGTGCTTCTACTGGTGAAGGACAGAGGGAGTTTTGAAACCTAGTGATGATGAATGGACGGTGATATATTTCCATCTCATCTTAGCGTGTGATGTGGAAGGGATCCTGCAGGCAGTGGTACTCCTGTGAACCAGGAGCTGTATTAAGTCTACTCTGGCATTCAATCATGGCTGATCTAACTTTCCCTCTCAACCACATTGACACCCGCACAAATCAAGAATCTGTCAATCTCCGCATTAAAAATACCCAATGGCTAGGCCACAGCCTTCTGTGGCAATGAATTCCACAGATTCACCATCCTCTGACTATAGAAATTCCTTCTCATCTCTGTTCTAAAGGGAAATCCTTTTATTCGGAGGCTATGGACTGTACAGGCGCAGTGCCGTCAAATGCCCATCATACGTTAATCCAATAATTCCTGGGATCATTCTTGTAAACCTTCTCAGGACCTTCTCCACCGGCAGCACATCTTTCCTCAGGCGTGGGGCCCAACACTTCTTACTGTTTGTGTAAGAAAGAACTCCGGATGCGGGTTTAAATCGAAGGTAGGCACAAAATGCTGGAGTAACTCTGTCTGAAGAACGGTCTCGACCAGAAACGTCGCCCATTCCTTCTCTCCAGAGATGCTGCCTCACTCGCTGAGTTACTCCAGCATTTTGTGTCTAACCTCTTACTGTTTGCTAGAAGCTGAATCGGTGTAGCTCTAGCAATAACTGCAGTGCATTTTGTAAACGGTGCTTAATCTCAGGCTATGATCTAAAACACTAATCAATTATTTTCTCCTTTCCAGGCTATAGTAAACTATTATTGTTTAATTATAGTTTGTTACTGAAATGCTACATGCCAGGCAATCTTCAAGCGAATGCACTTTAGTTTAGTTTAGAGATACAGCGTGGGAACAGGCCCTTCTGCACCGACCAATGATTATCCACACACTAGTTCTATCCTACAATCGAGCAACAATGTACAGACACCAATTAACCTGCAAACCTGCACGTCTATGGAATATGGGAGGAAACCGGAGTACGCGAAGAAAACCCACTTGGTCACTGGGGAAATGTACAACTCCATACAGCCAGCACCCATGGTCAGGATCGAACCTGGGTCTCTGGTGCTTTTCTGGTGCAGCGCCACCATGCTGTCCCAATGAAGGACGTCACTTATCAAGAAGTCTTTGAGCATGTTCTTGAATCTTTCTTCGTGACTACCTGGAGTAATCTCTTCTCATTGAGTCATACAGCTCGGAAACTTTCCCATGATGAACTAGGTGCTCCATTTACGCTAGTCCCGCCTTCCAGTATTTGGCCGATATCCCTCTAAACCTTTCCTATCCGTGTATCTGTACAAACCCCACTAGTCACAGGCCTCCAGTCTAAAATGCAACCTTCCACCATCACCCACTGCTTCCTTCCATGAAGCCAATTCTCCGCCCAGTAGGCTAGCTCTCCCTGGAGCCCAGGTGATCTAACCTTCCAGAACAGAAGTCTATACACACAACGTCTTTCACTTTGGCTTTGGCCTCATCAACATTTTGGTTTCTTCTTCAAAAAATTTAGGTTCGGAAGACACAATCTCCCACAAACAAAACCATGCTATAAATCTATTCCTAACTGTTTGTATATCTTGCCCTCACCAGAATCCTCACCATTAACTGGATTATCACAGTTGTTCAGCTCACTAGTCTATAGTTCCTGGACAACCTTCTTAAGTAGAGGCATCAGCCACCGGCCAGTCGTCCAGCACTGCACGTGTGTCAAATAATGGATCATATATCCTAGCTAGAGTTCCTGTAATTATTTTCTCTAGCCTCCCGTAACAGTGTTTAAAGTAGTGTGTCATTTTTGCGAGTCTAGTGTCAGGAATACGAACAATTCAGTCTTCCCATCAGAGCTAGCAGGGTATCTAATGCCTCAGGTTGATTCACTTATACTTAGTCATAGAATGATACAGTGTGGAAACAGGCTCTTCGGCCCAACTTGCCCACACTGGCCCAGTTATACTAGTCCCACCTGCCTACGATTGGTCCATATCCCTCCAAACCTGTCCTATCCATGTATTTGTCTAACTGTTTCTAAAATGTTGGGATGGACCCTGCCTAAACTGCCTCCTCTGGCAGCTCGATCCATGCATCCACCTGGCGAACTAGAAGATTTAGATTCATAGATTCATAAAAGACATATAGCATGGAAACAACACAACAGCACAACACAAAACATCACCCATTCCTTCTCTCCAGAGATGCTGCCTGACTGAGTTACTCCAGCATTTTGTGTCTATTTTTGGTTTAAACCAGCATCTGCAGTTCCTTCCTACACATGGAAACAGGCCCTTAGGCTTAATTTGCCCACATGTCCAAGATGCCTATCAACGCTAATTCCATTTGCCTGCAACTGACCCATGTCCTTCTAAACCTTTTCAACCCATGTACCTGTCCAAATATCTTTTAAACGTTATAATTATATGTGCCTCTACCACTTCCTCTGGCAGCTTATTCCTATACGTCCCACGCTCTTGAGTGAAAAATTGCTTATTCAGATCTCCTTTAAATCTTACTTCTCTCACCTTAAATCTATGCCCTCTAATTTTAGTCTCCCCTACCCTGGGTAAAAGCTGGGATTATCTCTCCGTGGTCAAGTATGCATATCATAATATTATAGAACTCTATAAGGTCACCAGAAGATAGACACAAAATGCTGGAGTAACTCAATGGGTCAGGCAGCATCTCTGGAGAAAATGAATAGGTGATGTTTCAGGTCGAAGCCCTTCTTCAGACTGAGAGACGTGAGAGAGGGAAACAAGAGGTGTAGAATGCATATAGAACAAATGAATGAAAGATATGCAAAAAGCAGAGATGATCATGGAAAGGTGGAGCCCACAATGGTCCATTGTTGGCAATGGGGACGGTGATAACGAGAGATATGGACAGTGAAACACAGCAGGGCAACAGTGAAACTAGTACAAAGAGTAGGGTGGGGGAGGGACGGAGAGAGAGGGGATGCAAGGGTTACTTGAGATTAGAGAAGTTAATATCTCATACCACTGGGTTGTAAGCTGCCCAAGCGAAATATGAGGTGCTGTTCCTCCAAATTTTGTGTGGCCTCACTCTGACAATGGACAGAAAGGTTACTCCTCAGCCTCCTTTGCTCCACGGAAAACATTTGCACCTTAGCTAGTCTTTCTTTATAACTCAAACCCTCTAGACCAGGCAACATTTCTGTGAGTTTTGCAGCAACTGTATTGGTGATATTTTTCACGTGCTGTCGATAGGCCAGGTCTCAGACAGGGCTCCGAAGTAATAATTAAGCAGAAAGTGAAAGGAAATATTTTTTAAAAAAGAACTAAACTGTCTGTACAGCAATGAACAGATGTGAACAATGAATGCAGTGCCTACATTTAATCAGGGAACAGAACCAACCAACGTGTTGGGATCAATTGGAACATGGTTGGAATCATTGAGAAACAAGGAACTGCAGATGCTGATTAATTGGCCCTCTGTAAATTGCCCCTAGTGTGTTGGGAGTGGATGTGAAAGAGGGAAAACATAGAACAAATGTGAACGGGTGATCAATAGTTGGCGTGGATTCCGTGGGCTGAAGGGCCTGTTTCCATGCTGTATCTGTGAACTAAACTAACACTAAAAGGGATGCAGCTACATATGGTACAAATGGAAATTAAGGGACAGCAATAAAAGATAAAGAAGGATCAATAATAAGCCAATACCAATTCCAATGTCAATGCCCTACTGAGATGTAATGGGTGCATCAGTGTAGGTGCATGGTGCTCAGCAACTTAAAAATAAAGAAGGAACCAAGTTCTCACGATTTATTCAATTCCTAATCACAATTTTGGGAAAATTAGTTAGTTAGCTCTAGGTTTGCATAAAAATAAAGGAGTGTACCAAGGGCAGGAGGGATCTATATTGTTGTAGAAACGAGGATCGACAGACGCTAGTTTAGCATGAAATATGCTGGAGTAGGTCAGGCAGCTTCCCCAGAGAACATGGATAGGTGATGTTCGGGTCGGGACCCTTCTTCAGACTGATTGCAGGGGTCGCAAACCGAAATGTCATCAATCCTTGTTCTCCAGTGATGGGTCCATTTTACCAATGGACCAATTTCTTAGGGTGCATCTAAGGATCTAGCTTGTTCTCTGAAATATTTCTTTACAGACATTTTATTCCAAAATAAATTAAAATATGTTAGGAAAGGCAATATGTTGAAGCAGTGGGGGAACAATTCTGAAATATTTTTGTTTGCTCACCTTTGCATGAACAAATTCACCTAACATGATTCAAACAATTTAATATTAAAGAAGGAAGGACAGAAATGCACCAATTTGTTTATGGGATGTGCGAGGCCATTATTTATTGCACATCCCATTGAAGTGAAGGCAAAATGTAAATGTCGCAAAAGTAACTCTTCGTATTGGTTTACTGTTGTTAAGAATACAAGTGAAAATCTTTGTTTTGCCTGCTATCCAGTCAACCCAGCATGAGTATAGTCAAGCCAATCACAAGTACAAAGGGAAAACTAGCCTGAGTGCAGAATGTAATTAGTTTAGTTTAGAGATACAGCGCAGAAACAGGCCCTTCTGCCGACCGAGTCCGCGCCGACAAGCGATCCCCGCACACTAGCACTATCCTACACACACTAGAGACAATTTACATTTATACCAAACCAATTAGCCTAGAAACCTATATGTCTTTGGAATGTGGGAGGAAACCGGAGCACCCGGAGGAAACCCGTGCAGGTCACCGGGAGAACATGCAAACTCCACACAGGCAGCACCTGAGGTTAAGATTGATGCTGGGTCTCCGGCACTGTAAGGCAGCGGCTCTACACAGTGCTGCCATCTTGGTTTCACAATTTGTGTTCAGAATCAAACAATGTAGAAAGTTGCCATTCGGTCGATTATTTGTACTTGTTCTTCCAATTCCACCTCTATCTTTATTTTCTGCTTCATGTATTCATCAAATTCACTTGATCCTGAACATGCTGTCTTTTACATGCTGCCCTTCTATAGCAAAGCACTGCATATTGGATCACTAAGCTTTACCAAAAGCATCCCCTAAAAGCCCAACCCCTACTACTGCCCACCACATAAGAAATCTTGTCATCATCCTCCTAACTTTCAAATTCAGATTAAAAAGGACGTATGATAGTAAAGGTGACAATTTAAGATATCTGATTTACCAAAAGGCCATAAGACAGAGGAGCAGAATTAGACCAATCGGGCCTATCGAGTCTGCTCTGCCATTCAATCATGCCTGATCTATTTTTCTCTCTCAACCCCATTCTCCTGCATTCTCCCCGGAAAACCTCTGACTGCTGCATTACAGTCCTTCAGGAAGAAGCTAAGGAGCAGTAATGCAGTCCGAGGATGGGTCTCGACCCGAAACGTCACCTATCCATGTTCTACAGAGATACTACCTGACCCGCTGAGTTACTCCAGCATTTTGTGTACAACGGTAATGTAATACCTAATCTTGTTTAAACACACCTTCAGCCCCGCAATACTCAACTCCCAAATGAAGGGACGGACCAGGTGCTGGATCAGTGCAGCTCCAATGACTCTCAAGAAGCTAAACACCCACCCAGCCCAAGGTCACTAGTTTGGTTGGTATCCCATCCACTACTTGAAATATTCATTCCCTTTACCTCCGGTACACAGGGCTGCAGTGTGTACCTTTTATAAAGTGTCACTCACACACTCCACTTTCAAACCCATAACCTCTACCACCAGGAAGGGCAAGGTGCTTCACACACACCACCACCTGCAGGTTCGTAAGACATAGGAGCAGAATTAGGCCATTTGGCCTATTAAGTGCTCCACCATTCAATCATGGCTGATCTATTTTTTCCTCTCAATCCCGTTCCTCTGCCTTCTCCCCATTACCTTTGAAACCCTTACTAATCAAGAACCTACCAATCCCCACTTTAAAAATGCTCAGTGATGACCTCCACCTTTGCCTGTGTCAATGGATTCCCCAGATTCACCACCTCTTTGCTGAACAAATTCTTCCTCATCTCCTCATTCTAAAAGTATGTCCTTTTATTCAGAGGCTGTGCCCTCTGGTCCTCGACTCCCTCTTGTGGAAACATCCTCTCCACATCCACTTTATTTAGGCCTTTCTGCTATGCTACTAGATTGTTTTAAAAATCTTTCCAGTTTGCCAATATCCTTTAGGGGTGACATCTACTGTGGTTACTTAGTCTTGCCAACATGCGATTCACATGGATTCAAAGAGTCAGAGAATCATATAGCTTGGAAACAGACCCATCATCCCAACCTGCCCACACTGACCAACATGCCCCATCTACACCAGTCCCACCTTCCGGCGTTTGGTCCCTATCCCTCTAAACCAATCCTATCCATGTACGTATCCAAATGTTTCTTAAACATTGCCTCAGCTCCCTCCTCTGGCAGCTTGTTCCATACACCTACCAACTTTAGTGTAAAAATGTTACTTCTCAGGTTCCTATTAAATATTTCCCCCTTCACCTTAAACCTATGTCCTCTAGTTCTCAATTCTGGACAAGAAACTGTTCCTCTATTCCTCTCATGACTTTGTATGCCTCTATAAGAACTCCCCTCATCCTCCTGCACTCCAAGGTATAGAGTCCCAGCCTGCTCATCCTCTCCCTACATTTCCCCAGATGCAAACCTCTGGAGTGATATTTTTTAGAAGCAAAGGTCTCCCAAAAATGTCTGTTACATTTACCCTCTCAAAGGGGGAAGCAAGGATTCTTGGCCTTGTTAGTGCGGTCCAGATGCTGTAAAATGAACAAATCTAGGAAAAGATTCAGTAACGTGAATTTGTGTAAGTGCAGGTATCCTCCTCACATACACAATCTAGTGTTCCATTTTGGTACACGTGATAATTAAATACTCTTGACCCTCCCAAGGGGCAGTTAGGGAAGGGTAATAAATTTTGATAAATATTTTTATTAGTTGTAGAAACATATTAATAAAAAATACTTATTAGATACATTCATAATAATATTAATATTAACATTTAAAACTTTATGTTTCTATACAGTTTTTTAAATGTTTTTATAAAGTAGGAAAAGATAGAGAAAAATAATATAAAAAATAAGGAAGTGAATGGAGTATTAGTCAATAATCCGTCATTGGAGATATAACCATGATTTATTATGCGTAATTCTTCATCCATTCTATTATTCAGGCCTCAGTCAAGCCCTCGCACTGAGCCACTTTGACCCTGTAAATATTCAATATATGGAGATCATATCCCTCTGAAGAGATCCAACGTGTCCATTAGGACAAGCCTCAATATCTCCAGATGGAGTGTCTCCGACATTTCTGTATTCCACATTTTGATTGTCGGGGATGTAGGACCTTTCCAGAATTTTAGTATTAATTTTTTCCCAATTATTAAACCATAATCAATAAAAATTCTTTGATTCGTTGTTATTAATTGGTCTGTTTCCAATATTCCTAGTATTATTAACTTTGAGTCAGGGGTCAGATTCATATTAACAACATTCGAAATTATCCTAAATATTTCTATCTAAAACGTTGTAATTTTTGCACAATTTGTAAATGAGTGTGTCAGATTAGCTTCTAAATGTTGACATTTATCACATATGGGAGATACGTTTGGAAAAATGATATGTAGTTTGGATTTTGAATAATGTAGTCTATGTAGTATTTTAAACTGCATAAGAGAGTGTCTAGCATTTAACGAACAATGGTGTTTATGTTGTAAACTTTCGTCCCATACTTCTGGTCTTATAATTTGACCTAATTCGTTTTCCCAAGATTGTTTATAAATTTCTGTTGATGGGACATCATTTTCCAACAAGATATTATATATATATGAAATCATTTTTTCTGTGGTCGGATTTTTATTTAGACATTCATCTAAAATTTCTGTCTTTCTATTTCTAAGTTCCTGTGTGTTTACTTTTACATAGTCTCTGATTTGTAAGTATCTAAAATAATCTTTAGAATGTAGTCCATAAATTTGTTGTAATTCTTGAAATGAAAGAAAAGAAGGGAAGGGTAATAAATGCTGGTCTAACCAGCAACACTCCAAAAATTGAATACATAACAAAAAATTAGCTTATCTGGGCAAACAGGGGTGAACAATAAAAATGGCTCGGGCACAAAGTGCTGGAGTAACTCATCGGGTCAGGCTGCATCTCTGGAGGACATGGATTGGCGATGTTTCACTTTGGCCACATCCTGAGTCCAAACAAGGGTACCAACCCGATAGAGGGCCTACATCAATATAGAAGCTTATATATTTGAACAGAGGAACAAGGAACTACAGATGCTGGAACCTCGAGCAATCCATGTTGTCCATGCGTGCTGTCCGACCCGCTGAGTTACTTTAGCAATTAGTGTCTTTCCTTGATAAACCAGCATCTGCAGTTCCATGTTTCTACAATAAAAAATGCCTTTCAGGATTCCCAGGAATCCCACATCCTGAGTTAAATGAAAGATATTTGTAATCCTTGGCATGCTTTTAGCTGAAGAGGTAATTCTGTTATGTTCTACTATACAAATCCTTTCACTCTGATTTAAAGCCCAGTGTTAAGAACTACAATTAAATTTCATCAAATCAATTATATATCAATCTGGTTTACAGCCTTTACAGTTTTTTTTTCTCTTTTTAGCAGTTTGCATTTTTTATACTTCAATTCAATTCAATTCAATTCAATTGCCCTTTATTGTCATTCAAACATGCAAGTTTTGAGCGAAATGTCAAGAGGTGCAGGGCATACATCAATACAGAGGCTTTTATATTTGAATGGAGAAACAAAGAACTGCAGATGCTGGAACCTTGAGCAAAACACAAAGTGCTGGAGTAACACAGCGAGTCAAGCAACATCTGCGGAGGACATGGATAGGTGATGTTTGGGACTCTTCATCAGACTGAAATCTGAAGGTGGGTGCCGACCTGAAACATCGCCTATCCATGTCCTCCACAGATGCTACTTGACCCGCAGAGTTACTCCAGCACTTTGTGTTATATTTGAATTACACGTCATAATGCTTGGGAGCCAAAAAGATACCTTTGAAGTGTAATTGCCAGGAATGCAACATTCAGTTTAAACGCGGTAACGTTTCTCAAATGCCGACGAGATATTTATGGTGCTGTAGGATCATAGCATCATAGAAATCTCTGACTTAGGGAAGGCCATTCATCCCATCCTGCCCATGCTAGACAAAATGGAACAGTAGGTTAAACCTCTGCTGCATGAAAATTGATACACTGAAGGCATTGGAAATGCTGACAAAGCATCTTTAGTCTGAAATGTTAACCATTTCTCTTTTGATATTGGTATTGGTTTATTATTGTCACGTGTATTGAAACACAGATACTTTCCTGGCTATGGGTGCTGTCGATACGGAGTTTGTACGTTCTCCCTGTGATCGCGTGAGTTTTCCCCGGGTGCTCCAGTTTCCTCCAACACTCCAAAGACGTACAGGTTTGTAGAAGTTGGGCAGCTGGTAGAGCTGCTGCCTCACAGCACCAGAGACCCGGGTTCGATCTTGACCTCGGCTGCGGTCTGTGGTGTTTGCACGCTCTCCATCTGACGGCATGGGTTTCCTCTGGATGCTACGGTTCCCTCCCACGTCCCCAAGAAGTGCGGGTTTGAATGTTAATTGGCTTCTGTAAATTATCTCGAGTGTGCAGGGAGTAAATGAGAAAGTGGGATAACGTAAAACTAGTGTGAACGGGTGATTCATGGTTAGCATGGCCTCGGTGGGCCAAAGCACCTGTTTCCATGCTGTATTACGAAACTAAACTAAACTAAACAAGAACCCAGCGTTAGTTGCGCTCATAAGCTGATGTGGAATTTCTATATATTAGTGTAGCCCATGTAGCCTTGCTGTGCTCACCTAATAGTCATTTTACATGCAGGTTGTCAATATTTATTTGTCTGTTGGATCATTTATTTTGTCTGCCGACTAATTTATATGGGAATGCTTCAGAGAGCAGTAAGCTGCCATTGGACAGCTACAAGACTGAATAATAGATGTACTTTCACTTGCTGTGCGTATGTGAGTCAAGATCTTCACAGCCCTTTTGTTATATCAGTAGCTTTTATCCTGATATATCTCCTCCAATTGTTACTGCAAAGAATCACAGAGCACAGAAATAGGACCTTCGGCCCAGTTTGTCCATGCTAACCAAGAGGAATGTGCAGATGCTGGTTTACACCAAAGATAGACATAAAATGCTGGAGTAACTCAGCGGGTTAGGCATCATCTCTACGCGAAAAGGAATATGTGATGTTTCGGGTCTGAAGAAGGGTCTTGACCCAAAATGTCACCTATTCCTTTTCTCCAGAGATGCTGCCTGACCCACTGAGTTACTCCAGCACTTTGTGTCTGACCAAGAGGAAAACTGGAAGTGTTAAACATATTAATTCTTGTATTTTTTTCTATGGTATTTGCAGGGAGGAGGACTATGACATGTCTGTATCTGTCCTAAATACATAAAGGTTGATGAGGGCAGGGCTGTAGATGTGGTTTATATGGACTTCAGTAAGGCCTTTGAAAAGGTTCTGCATGGTAGGCTGCTCTGGAAGGTTAGATCGCATGGGATGCAGCGAGAGCATTGACTTCATAGAGGAAGCAGAGGGTGGTGCTGAAAGGTTGTTTATTTGACTGAACGCCTGTGACTAATGGAGTGCCTCAGGGATTAATGCTGGGCGCGTTGCTGTTTGTCATCTATATCATTGCTTTAGATGAGAATGTACAAGACATGATTGGTAAGTTCGCAGATAATATTAAAACAGGTTGTACTGTAGAGAGTACAGAAACAAATAACTGCAGAAGGTACACAAAAATGCTGGAGAAACTCAGCGGGTGCAGCAGCATCTACGGAGCGAAGGAAATAGGCAACGGTTTGGGTCAAAACCCTTCTTCAGAGTGATAGGGGGTGGGGGGAGGCGGGGAGAAGAAAGGAAAAAGAAAGAGGAGGAGCCCGAGGGCTGGTGGAGAGGTAGGAAGGGAAGGAGACAGCAAGGGTTAACAGAATTGTGAGAAATCGATATTCATGCCACCAGGATGCAGACTATATGCAGATGCTGGTTTATACTAAAGATAGACACAAAGTGGTGGAGTAACTCAGCAGGTCAGGTAGTATCTCTGGAGAAAAAGGATGGGTGACGTTTCAGGTCGAGACCCATCTGGCTCCTTTCTCCTGAGATGCTGCCTGACCTGCTGGGTTACTCCACCAGTTTGTATCTTTCTTTTGTAGACATTGCAGATGGTTATCAAGAATTATAATGAGAAATTGATCATCTGAGCAAGTGGGCCAAGGAAAGGCGAATGGAGTTTAATTCAGATACGTGTGTAGTGTCGCGTATTTGCACCAGGTCAGGACCTTCACAGCGGATAGTAGGGCCCTGGAGAAACATAAAAAATAGGTGCAGGAGAAGGCCATTTGGCTCTTTGAGGAGAGTGTTGTAGAAAAGAAGCATCTAGGAGTTCAGTTTATAGTTCCCTGAAAATGGCATCAAAGATAGATAGGATGGTGAGGAAGGCTTTGGCACGTTGGATTTCATCACTCGGGGTGCTGCGTATAGAAGTTGGCACGTTATGTTCCAGTTCTACAAAAATTGGTGAGGCGGCACTTGAAGTACTGTGCTCAGTTTTCCTGGAACCCAAGGGGCAACCTCTTCACACAGAGGGTCGTGAATATGTGTTAAAAAGTTGCCAGAGGAAGTACGTAGTTGGGGCATGTAGAATAACAACATTTAGTCTAGTTTATTATTGTCACGTGTACCGAGGTACAGTGAAAAGCTTTTTTGCTGCGTTCCATCCAGCAGAAAGACTATACATGATTCCAATCAAACTGTCCACAGTGTAGAGATACAGGATAAAGGGAACATGTTTAGTGCAGGGTAAAGTCTAATAAAGTCTGAGTAAAAGATAGTTCAAAGGTCTCCAATGGGGTAGATGGGAGGTCAGGACCATTCTCTACTTGGTGATGGGGTGGTTCAATTGCCTGATAACAGCTGGGATGAAACTGTCCAAATTTAAACAACGTTTGGATGGGTACAAGAATAGGGACGGTTTGGGGACTTATAAGTAAATGAGACTAGTTTAGATGGGGCGTTTTGGTCAGCATGGACAGGTTGGGCTGAAGGGCCTGCATCTGTGCTGTGTGGCTCATGATGCAGTATCGGAGCATCAATTTCAATCTCAACTCCAACAGATTGTCACACTGGTTCACCCTGCAGACGTTTCCAAATCAGTGTGAACAATGTACAGAGGGAAACGATTCACACACCCGCTCCATCGTGCTAACTGAAATCATCCGGTTGACCACATCACAAGTGGGAAGATGGACACAAAAAGCTGGTGTAACTCAGTGGGTCAGGCAGCATCTCTGGAGAAAAGGAAAAGATTACGTTTTCGGGTCGAGACCCTTCGTCAGGCTGAGAGTCAGGGATAAGGGAAATGAGAGATATAGAAGGGAAATAGAACAAATGAATGAAAGGTGTGCAAAAAGCAATGATGATCAAGGAAAGGTGGAGCCCACAATGATCCATTGTTGGCCGTGGGGTAGGTGATATGGAGTTGTACAGACAGTGAAACTCATCAGGACGCCTGTGAAACTAATATGACGACTAGGGTGGGGGAGGAGCGGAGAGAGAAGGGATGCAACGGTTTCTGGAAGATAGAGAAATCAATATTCATACCGCTGGGTACACAACATTTGGTTGGGTACGTGAATAGGAACGGTTCAGCGGTCCACACCGCTGGGTTGTAAGGCAACCAGGGGAAATATCCCTGGTGGCAGATAGAGGGAGCTCTTGGCCGATATGTTGGCGTGAGTGCAGCCACGCTCAATGTGAGTGTGATGTGGGGAGCTGGGCACATCTGAACTGGTGTCGTTGTGGATTAGCAGGAGAGGGATTTAAAAACAAAATATACAGTTGCACACCAGGCTGTAAATATTCAGCTGGCATTCAATTACATCCCTAGAAAGCACGGGTGCAGTTTACATTCTCCATATTTAGTGCAGTTTGAAATGAGAACGAAATAATTTTACTGCCAACGACACCTTATTGAGTGCTGAAGATAGACACAAAAAGCTGGAGTAACTCAGTGGGACAGGCAGCATCTCTGGAGAGAAGGAATGGGTGACGTTGCGGGTCGAGACCCTTCTTGTCTGGCCCGCTGAATTCCTCCAGCACTTTTTGTTTTGCTCAGGATCCCTGCAGTTGTTTGCGTCTCCTCCTTATTGAGTTAAACCGGCCGAATACTGATATCAGAATTCGTGTTTCTAAGGAAGGGGGTGGGTATTTTAAAAACGACATGTAAACGACAACTTGCAAAATCCAGCAAACTGGAAACTGGAACTGGACACTGAAAGTTGGAAAAAAAGGTTTTGAAAAAAGATATACAGGATTTGGGTCTTGTTTACGGACAAATCACAGATTAATCGAGAGTAGTCTGTAGAAGTGTCCCGACCCGAAACGTTACCTATCCACGTTCTCCAGAGATGCTTCTTGGCCCGCTTAGTTCCTCCAGCACATTTTTATTTGTTAGCCAGCATCTGCAGTTCCTTGTTTCCAATCCCAGCATTTTTCTGATTTCCAGCAAATGCAGTTTAATTTACTTTTCAAACCCTGTCCCCTTCTCTCTTTCCCTCTGGCTTTCTCTCCTCCACGCTTAAGCTCTCTGCGTGTTGTTGCACAAACGCAGATTTATTATAAAAGTCCTCTTTGTGTCAAGATACGGTCTGGCTGCTAACGTGTAACCGTTTCCCATTAGATTGGACGGTGGGCAAAGTCGATGGGAGGGTTGCCGTTTATTGGACGATTTGATTTTAACGAAGCAAGTGAATTATTGCAAGGAAAGCTGGTCAACTGCGGGAAAGAAAGAAAGAAAAGGGTTGGGTTGAGCGGGAGATATATTTAATCAAGGCTTTGAACATCAATAGCAACTGGGCAGAAAGATTGGCATTTTCCAGCTCCTTGTGCCGCCTGGAACCATTGAATGGTTTAGCCAGGTAAGGACTGGCTATAGCTTCACCCTTAAACAACAAATTGTAGCATCTGCTTATTCTGGATGTTACCACAACAAGGGAGCAGGTGGCCCGCGGAAGACACACGGAGAACTTCTCCCCAACAGAAGGCCCGGTGCCCAGCGCTGCCCAACTCACAGCACCCAGGCTAACTTTGACACCACCCCCCCCCCCCCCTTTAACCAGAGTGAATTGCTTTGAAGACAATAGCAATTAACTAAATGGGAACACATGCTAAGTAATACTTTGTCTATATTGGTTAATAATTAACACATATTTATTTATCAATGTTTTTATCTTTATCGATTCATCTATGTTCTAGTGTCTACATCTGTCTCTATTATTTATCTATCTCCCTGTCTACTCCTCCATCTCCGGTCCCTTATCTCTTTATCTGCCGATTTAGGATCGATCTATCCCGCTCTTAACTATCTAGCTGTCTGTCTGTTTATTTATATATCGAATAACCTCTCCATCTCTCTCCCTCTATATTTCTCTCTCCCCCTTCTCTCTCCCTTTTCCCCCTTCCCCCTTTCTCCCTACCCCCCCTCGCTCTCTCTCTCTCTCTCTCTAAATATATATATTTACATCTATATTTCTATCTTTATCTATATCTCTCTATATACATCTGCCTGTGAATGTTCCGATCTATCTGTCTGTGTCTGCCTCTCTCCCTCTGTCTCTATATCCATCTACCCGTACGTTTCTGATCTGTCTGTCTACTTATTTTGTCCCCCTGACACGCCACAGCATTGACACCACAGCCCCTCTGAGTTTGTAGACGGCAGCCCAGCCACTGTACTCTGGTGATTGGGAAGGTGGGACGGGACGGGACGGGACCGGACGGTCGGTCACCCCCTCCCTCCCCGGCCACAGCGGGCGCCCCTCTTGCTGTGTGGAGAGGCGGGCAGAGGAAGGCGAGAGCTGGAGACTGGGAAGGAGGGAGGGACATCCAAAGGCGACGCCTCTGAGCCCGGGGCTGCATGTGTCACAGTCCATCAAACGCGCCGACACACATCCCCGCAGCATCTTCCTCCCCACAGCAGCCCGCTGCTCCCAGACTCAACTTTTCTATACCCGGCAGACAGCAACGGGAGGAAATTAACAGCAGCCGAACAATTGTAACACCTCGCTGTCTCAGCTTGACACGGAGCGGGTGCTGTCGGTGAAAACAGACCGTGGAGAGGTAACATTATAAAGAGGAAAACAGTCGAAGATGGAAGAAGTTAGGTTGTTCAGCGGCAGACATGGTGACAAGACTGGATTTACTGACATATGTTAGGAGTTTAACTGCACACTTACTGACTGCTAGCAGCCAGTGCACTGAAACAGGGGAACTTGATGTGTAAGTGTCATTTTTCTTGTCCTTTGGGTGCTCTGTTTGCAATGTTGTCAATTCTGCCCTCTCTATCCGCCCCCGCCCTCCCTCTCCCAATCTCAGTCCCAAAATCCAAAAGGGTTTTAGTTTGGGACAAACGCCGGAATCTCCTTTGTAAAGTGCACGAAAAAAAGAGGCTGTTATTGAAGAACAAAAAAAAAGTGTTTAGTGACACAGAAATGCAACACACAGTGATGTGTAGGGGTGGGTGGGTAGAAAGT
Organism: Okamejei kenojei; assembly: GCA_035221665.1. NCBI lineage: Eukaryota > Metazoa > Chordata > Chondrichthyes > Rajiformes > Rajidae > Okamejei > Okamejei kenojei. The sequence continues at coordinate 27,599,318 of CM069132.1, read as the reverse complement.
CTTTGATCAGACCCAGCAGCTGTGGCAACAGTCCGCTGGTGTTGTATGTTTGGGACTGTTCCTTTTAAAAAAATCATCCAGGGCCGTGTTTTGGCTGGCTATTGGGGCAGGAATGGTGGTGGGGTCTGTTGTGGTGTTTGCTGTGGCCAGTACTGCATGTGGTGGCACTTTTGTAGGTTCTACTTTAGACCATCCTGGTCAGTCCTATATAGTCATATACACCCTTAGCCCAACTCGCCCACGCTGACCAACTTCTACACCAGTCCCACTTGCCCATGTTTGGCCCATTCCTATCTAGACCTTTTCTATCCTCGTTACCTGTCCAAGCATCTTTTAAATGTTGTTATCGTACCTGCCTCAATTACTTCCTCTGGCAGCTCGTTCCGTATATCCACCACCCTCTGAATGAAAAAAGATGCCCTTCAGATTCCTAAACTAGTCCCACTTGCCCACATTAATCCATATCCCCTGAACCATTCCTATCCATGTACCCGTCCAAATATATTTTAAATGTTGTTATTGTTGTCGTTCCCCCCCCCAAACTACTTCCTCTGGCAACTCGTTCCATATACCCACTGCCCTCTGAGTGAAAAAAGCTGCCCCTCGGGTTGCGATTAAACACTTCCCACTCTCACTTTAAACCTGTGCCCTCTATTTCTTGAGTCCATTCGCTGGTACAGGACAAGAGTTGACCAATGTGCCGATTGTGGGTCTGTTGGGATTACAGCCCAATTAGTCTCGTGTCCCCAGAGTCCCCCACATATTTTTCTTTCCAAATATAAATCCCTTTGAAAGTTGCTGTTCCGTTTGCTTCCTCCACTCTGGGATTCCAGGTTGCAAGAACTCGATTTGTTTCAAAACGCAACCCCTCTGCTTCATTTGCAAAGTATGTTGAATATGTACCTTCTGATTACCAAGACTCCAGCCAGCAGAAGCTATATCTCCTTATTTAAACTAACGAATCATTGCTGGTGTTAGCTTTTAAAAGAAAATACACAATAATCCCAGGGCAGCGCAATTTTAATAAATCAGTAGAAATCTGCTACTACGGAAATGGCAGAGATTGAGGGACTCAAATTCTAGTGCAGCATTCAAATTATTGCATAGATCTAAGATTGAAGAGACTTGAGAAATTAAGAAGTCTTCACTCATGTTATATTCCTGGTAACATTAGTTCAGGGTTGTGTAAAATGGCGGAATGTATCAATGAACAATTTATAGCTTGTTTCTAAATAAGTGAACCTGCTCAAATATCGATGCAATGTTCATATTATTGCATAGATCTAAGATTGAAGAGACTTGAGAAATTAAGACGTCTTCATTCGTGTTTTATTCCTGGTAACATTAGTTCAGGGTTGTGTAAAATGGTAGAATGTATCAATGTACAATTTATAGCTTGGTTCTAAACGCAGTCCAGTTCCAGAATCCCATCTCGCATCTTTTGCAGATGTTTTCCCTTAACATTAGGTTTGTTGAATTTCAGGGAAATTCAACTGAGGCCTCTCTGGCCACTCTTAAAATGCTGCCTTGTATGGAGTTACACTCCAGTGGGCGATTATTTCTGGGTACGATTTGACGAAGGGCCTCGAGTGATCCGTTGCTTTAGAGGGAGCAGGAATCTGGTCAGGATACACATCCCGATAAACTAAGCACCCAATGTGAGTGTGAATGCAGCTGTGTAACTCTCAGTCCCTGAGGCAGGGTCTTGACCTGAAACGTTGACAATTCCTTTCCCTCCTCAGATGTTGCTCGACCCACTGAGTCTCTCCAGCAGATTTATAAAAATGAAAATGCCCTGTTCTGCAGAAAGGGGTGGCATAGTTGTGTAGTTAGAGACCCAGGTGCAATCCTGCCTTCGAGGGCTGTCTGTGTGGAGTTTGCATGTTCTCCCATGGACGTTTCCTACGGGTGCTCCGATTTCCTCCTACATCCCAAAGACGTTTGGGTTTGCACCGTAAATTGCCCATAGTGGCTAGGCGAGATTCTAGGGGGAGTGGGAGGGGGAATGGGGAGCCAATGTAGGCTTGGTGTGAAATGGGCGGTTGATGGTCAGTATGAACTCAGTGGGTCGAAGGGCCTCTTTCTGTGCTTAATCACTCTGTCACACCAAGCGAGGAGGGGATTAAAATAAAGTTTATGTGTAAATACTAGGACTGCACGGTGGTGCAGCTGGTTGAGCTGCTGCCTCACAGAAGGGTTCGATCCTGAATGTTCTCCCTGTGACCGTGTGGGTTTCCTCCGGGCACTCTGTTTTCCTCTACATCCTAAAGACGTGCTGGTTTGTAGATTAATCGGCCCTGTGTAGATTGCCCCTAATGTGTAGGGTGGATGCAAAAGTGGGATAACACACAGAACTATCGTGAACAGGAGAATGATGGTCGGTGTGGACTTGGTGGGGCGAAAGTCTTGTTTCCATGCTGTATCTTTAAATCAATGAAAGCACTGGGGTGCAGTGAAAGCCTGGGTCTGCCGTGTTAAAGGTTATTTAAGCGCCTGGTATCAGGTGGATGGTGATTTATGTGTTCAATGTCCAATTGAATCTACTGATGTTGTGCCCAAACAAAAAACCCAAAACCGATTAATTGCCTTTTAGATCAAAGCTATGATTGTCCAGTGGACAATTGTGAATAGAAAGTGATATACTGTATCTTTGCCATTTTAATTTGGCATAATCTGTTTAATTTTGAATCAGATGTGGTGATGCCAATTTGTCAAGCAATTAGCACAGTGAGATTAAGAGGGAACAAATGATGTGGCTGCAAGACGAGAGCTGCAGGTGAGTGATGTACCTCTGTCAAGGTCTCTGGGTGTCTGAACGGGTCAGTGGGAGATACAGAGTTCAGAGCATTCACTGCGAAGCTGGAGATACGTCGGCTTCCCTTTCCCCTTCCCCTTCCCCATCCCCTCGCATTATCCCTGCTGCTCGCAAGTCTTCCCCTACACTGGGGACTCTGTGAATAGCTCAGCTAGTTCCCCAATGACTTGTTGCAGCCTCTGACACAGGGTTCGAGATCATGTGCATGCTGCCAGCACGGCGAATGACAAAGGTCTGAAGAAGAAGGAAACTCTCCACAGGATTAGTAGCTTGTTGTCAACCTGTTGCTTGGAAAGCGGCTGCTGAAATGGTCCTGGAGTAAGGGTGGGAGTGGCCCTGCTGCCTTGTAGTCTCTGTGTTTTCAGAAGGCAGACAAAGCTGATGCTGATTTAAAGGAACCTTCAGCCGAAGCTGGTTTATCTTGAGGGTTGTAAATGTGTGTGGGATAAATCGCTTTACCCCTGAAACCACTCTTGATTTTTTTGGTAATCAAGTTGGTGAGAGGTAGAGTGAGGGGGGTGGGGGAGGGGGATGGAGGGGGGGGGGGGTGAAAGTGGGAGTGGGGGAGGCACTTGCATACAAACAAACATTTTATCTGTCCAAGGTACTGAAATAGGCAAAGTAAAAAGCCAAGAGGGAAAGGGGCAGCACACAATGGCTCAACTGGGAGAGCGCTGCCTCTCACACTCCAGGGTTCGAACTTGGTGCTGTCTGTCTGTGTGGAGTTTGCATGTTTACCTCTGGGCTCAACTGGGAGAGCCGCTGCCTCCCAGCTCCAGAGACCTGAGTTCGATCCTGACTCACGGTGCTGTGTGTGTGTGTGGAGTTTGTATGATTTATTTTTGGGTGCTCCAGTTCCCTCCCACATCCCAAACACATGCAGGTCGGTTGGTCAATTGGCTGCTGTGGATGCCCTCAGTGTGTAGGTAAGTGGTAGCATTGCTGGGGAGTTGATAGGAATGTGGGGAGATGGAAACAGTATGTGAAAATGGGCTGAACGACCTATTTTCATGCTGCATTACTCCAGGAGTATAAAACAGATGGGGAAGTGCTGGGCATGTGAATGAGAAATAGACACAAAATTCTGGAGTAACTCAGCAGGTCAGGCAGCATCTCTGGAGAGAAGGAATAGATGACGTTTTGGGTTGGAATCCATCTTCAGATTATATTCGGTTTAAACCAGCATCTGCAGGTCCTTCCTAATCCTGAAGCAGAGACGCACCAAAGCCCACCATAATCCAAGTTGTTAGTGTGGAAAGGAACTGCAGTTTCTAGTATATACAGGATATAGACTCAGTGCTGGAGTAACTTAGAGGGTCAAGGCAGCATCTCTGGAGAAAAATAATAGGTGACATTTCAGGTCTTCAGAATCCGTTGATGCTTCAAGTGGAAAACCTATTTCCCATCCGATTACATCCTGTTTAAAGTTGCTGCCTACTGGTGCATTGTGGTCCGACAGTGGTTTTGGTTGAGATGTCCTTGCATGGAGACACAAGAAACTACAGATGCTAAAATGTTGAGAAAAGCGTAAAGTGCTGGAGGAAGTCAGTGGGTCAGGCATCATCTGTCTGACTGAGTTCCTCCAGCACTTTATGCTGTTCCTCCAGCACGTTATGCTTTGTCCCACTTAATGATATTGGGGCATATTGGCGTGGGCAAGTTGGGCCAAAGGGCTTGATTGCACTCTCTATGTCTCTATGACTTGTAGCTTGGTCCAAGAAGTAAGGTTTAAGGAGACGCAAGGAACTGCAGATGCTGGAAACTTGCAGAGAACACAAAGTGCTGGAGTAACTCAGTGGGTCAGGCAGCATCTGTGGAGGACATGGATAGGTGATGATTCGGGTTGGGACTCTGTCAACTTAAGTGAGGTCCAAAAGATGGCCTCAAGATTATTGAAAGGTCCGACCTGAAATATCACCTATCATGCTGCCTGGCCCGTTGAGTTATTCCTTTGTGTTCTAAGTAAGGTTTAAGAAGTGTCTTGAAGGAGAGGAGAGAGGATGGAAAGACCGGAGCTCATCCAGGCTGCCAATCGTTGTTTACTGACCTTCTGAAAGTAAAGCATGGGTAGCTTTACTTTCGGATACCTTCTGATTAACTTTACATTCTGAAGGTTTCAGAAAGCAAAGATACCTTCTGCTCTGGGTGTTGAGTGTCATGCGAGTCAAGTGTTTAGTTGTCATATGTACTGGAACGGAACAATGAAATTCTTACTTGCAGCGGTACAACAGGTTTGTAAACACACCACTCAGCAGGCATCAGAAGAAAGATCTGTCTTTGATTCATTACCTTTGCAAAATTGACCTTTTGCAAATAGAGCATAGAACAGTGCAGCACAGGAACAGGATCTTTGGCCCGCAATATTTGTGCCGAACATAACGTCTGGTTGAACTGATCTCATCTGCCTGATCAAAGTGTTTTGAAAGCTGAGTTGTCTTTTCACATCTATTGTATATATCACTTAAAAAAAAACAAAAAAAACTGGCTTTGGACTGTAGAGGTACAATGCGAAAGCAGGCCCTCTGGCCCGCTGAGCCTGCACCGACCGGCGGCCACCCCGTATACGAACACCATCCTACACAATGGGGACAATTACAATTTTACCAAAGCCAATTAACCGACAAACCTGTCTTTGGAGTGTGGGAGGAGGCCAGAGCACTGGGAGAAAACCCACGCAGTCACAGGGAGGACGCACGAACTACATCCAGACAGCACCCGTAGTCTTGATTGAACCTGGGTGTCTGGCGTTGTAAGGCAGCAACTATACCTCTGTGCCACCGTGCTGCCCTGAAGGCGGCTTCTGAAGAAATTGGAGTGAGGGAGATACATTGCATAGATGATACATATGTGTACCTGCTCCTCAAATCCTACAGTATCCTTTCTTTTTGTTACCTCTTGCGGTGCCTGAGTTCCTCTGCTGATGATGCCCATGTCTTTAGCTGTCTTGATTCAATCTCTGGAATTCTGTCCCTTGATTGGGGCAAGTTGGGCTGAAGGGCCTGTTTCCACACTGTATGACTCTATACCCCCTACCCCCTTTTTCATCATCTTGTGCCCCCACCCTCGTGAACACCCATTTCCCCCACTATCCCACTCGCCTTTCTCCCCTCCCCATCCCTTTTCACCTATATATCCCTAACTCCAGCGTTAACTTTCACTCTTCTCTCCTTGTCTCACACCCTTTTGTCTCATCTTCAGCTCCAGACTTTGTTCACACATTTGTCAATCGAACCCACCCCCACCTCGCCTGTATCCACCTATCACTTGCCAGGTTTTGCCCTGCCCTCACCTCTTCTCCAGCTTGCTTTCCCTCGTCAGCAATCAGTTTGAAGAACGGTCCCAACACAAAACATTGCCTATCCATTGCCTCCACAGTGTGGTCGGCACATTGGTGCAGCTGGTAGCGCCAGAGAGCCGGGTTTAATGCTGTCCTCGGGTGCTGTCTGTGTGTGGAGTTCGCACGTTCTCTCTGTGATGGCGTGGGTTTCCTTCGGGTGCTCCAGTTTCCTCCCACATCCCAAAGACATGTGGGTTTGTAAATTGTAAATCGTGACTTCTGTAAATTGCCCCTAGTGTGTAGGGAGTGGATGCGAAAATCGGATAAGATAGAACTAGTGTGAACTAATGATTGATGGTTGGTCTGGAGTTAGTGGGCTGAAGGGCCTGTTTTTACGCTGTACCTCTAAACTAAAAGATGCTGCTTGTCCTGCTGAAGTCTTCCGGCACTTTGTGTTTTCTTCAGGATTTCAGCACCTTGTGTGTCTTCTTCTGTTCTGCTAGTGAAGCTTTGTAGTTACTTGTGGACAGATCATAATCATAATAATCATAATCACAATAGTAATTTATTAGCCAAGTATGTTTTGCAACATACGAGGAATTTGGTTTGCCATATAGTCATAACAAAAAAGCAACAAGACACACAACTACATAAAAATTGACATAAACATCCACCACAGGGGCTCCTCCACATTCCCCACTGTGATGGAAGGCAATAAAGTCTTATCTTCTTTCCTCCTGCGGTCGGGGGAGTCGAACTATCTGCAGCCTGCGATCGAGCACCCACATCGGGGTGGTCTAAGCACCCACATCAGGGTGGTCGAACTCCTGGGGCTTGCAGTACCCAAACTTGGTCTCTCACCAGAGACTGCGTGCTTCACGATGTTAATGTCCGCAGCTCCCGCGGGTTGGAGCACCAAAGGCCGACCTCTAGCAAAGGAATCGCCCGCTCCGAGATGTTATTAAAGTCCGCAGGCTCCGTGGTTTTGGAGCTCTAGAAGTCCCAGCAAGAGGCCGCCAACTCCACGATGTTAGGCCGCAGTGGCGACAGAGATACGACACGGAAAAAGTTGCATCTCCGTCGAGGAAAGAGATAGCAAGTTTCCCCCCCCCACCCCCCCACCACAATACAATACCAAAGATAAACTAAAACATACATTTTACAACAAACTAAAAACACAAAGAAGGAAAAGACGAAGACAGACCGTTGGCGAGGCAGCCATCGTGCGGTGCTCCCTCTGGTCCAGGTACAGATGGACTAGAGTGTACTGGACCCTGTGTTACTGGCAAACCATTCTTCTGATCCACTGAATGGGAAATTAACCGCATATGCTTGCAACGTTTGGGAGAATTAAATGATGGTGTATGTCTTGAGTTGTTTTTATAAGATAAAGGCATTGTGCATATAGATGCAGTTGTTACCACTTTATAGCCATAATCCTGGAGTCTGTCTGTCTATCTATCGATCTATCGATCTATCGATCGATCGATCGCTTTCACTCCAACTCGAGGTTGAGTGGTGCCATCTGCTTCGTGATGTCCTGCCACTCTCTTCCGTCCCCAGCTAGCGTGCCAGCTCTGACCGGAGAGCTGATGTAATATAATCAGGGGCTGAAACCGTGGTGCTGTGTTGGCCATCCATCATGATGCAGTTTTACTCAAGGGTAAGCTGGGCGGATGAGCAGTAACCCTGAGTAACCTTTGCAATTAGCTAGGCCTGCATCAGAGACTGTTTATCGCCTACGTGTCAGCTCTTCAGGAGCTTGACACATATCTACCGACTAGTTGTTAGAGTGCTTCTTTTAAAAAGTATAACTCGATGCATGATAGTACCAAAATGGTAACTTGCATGTACGCAGCGCCTTTATGGAGGTCAATGCATTTCTAAAACAAGACACAAGGTGCTGGGTAACTCAGCAGGTCAGGCAGCATCTCTGGAGAACATGGATAGGTGACGGTTTGGGTTGGCTCCCTTTTTCAGACTGGAAGCGTCACCTATCCATGTACATGAATAGGAGCAGAATTTGGCCCATCAATTCAATCAAGCTGATCTCTCCCACCTAACTCCATTCTCCTGCCTTCTCCCCATAATCCCTGACACCTGTACTAATCAAGAATCTCTCTATCTCTGCCTTAAAAATATCCACTGACTTGGCAAAGAATTCCACAGATTCACCACCCTCTAAAGAAAGTTCTCCTCATCTTCTTCCCTAAAGAATGTCCTTTAATTTTGAGGCTCTGACCTCTTGTACTAGACTCGCCCACTAGCGGAAACATCCCTTTCACATCCACTCTATCCCTGCATTTTGCTGTTTTTTATGCTTCAATGAGGTCCTCGCTCATTCTTCTAAACTCCAGCGAGTACAGGCCCAGTGCCGACAAACGCTTATCATAAGTTAACCTACTCATTCCTGGGATCATTCTTGTAAACCTCCTCTGGACCCTCTCCAGAGCCAGCACATCCTTCCTCGGATATGGTGCCCAAAATTGCTCATAATATTCTCCAGAGATGCTGCCAGATCCAATGAGTTACTCCAGCACTTTGTGTCTTTTTTTTTGTAAACCAGCACCTGCAGTTCCTTGTTTCTCAATGCATTGCAATATGCTTTATTGGAGAGCTTACAAGGCAAAACATTAAACCAAGCCACAGAATGCAAGACAGGACTACAAATATTTGATGCATTTGTATGGAAGAGAGGCAGAAAAATTAAGGGACAGAATTCCGGCGTGTAGAATCAATGCAGCTGAAGAAAGTCAGGAATAGGAAGAGGTAACAAAAGCAATTGTGGAATTGGCAATCGACAATAGGTGCAGGAGTATGCCATTTGGCCCTTCTAGCCAGCACCGCCATTCAATGTGTTCATTGAAATCCTTGTAAATTAAAAGATAGATTGAAAGAAACAGCATGGAAACAGGTACTTCGGCCCATCGAGTCCATTCTGACCACCGATCACCCGTTCACACTAGTTCCATGTTATCCCACTTGCTCATCCACTCCCTGCACACTCGAAGGAATTAACAGAGAACCAATTAACCTGCAAACCCGCACGTCTTTGGGATGTGGGAGAAAATTGGAGAACCCAAAGGAAACCCACGCAGTCACGGGGAGAATTTGCAAACACCACGCAGACTGCACCCGAGGTTGGGATTCGAACCCGGAACTCTGGTGTTGTCAGGCAGCGGCTCCACCAGCTGTGCCAATGTGCTGCCCTATGAGGGAAAATGAAAATGAAGGCCTTGCTTCATCCTCTTTCCAGAACCCCTACAGGGACTGAATTGCAGATCACAAACAGTTGGCAAAGCGGAAATGCTTTATTTCTCAAGGCCCCTGGGATATGGTAGTTGCATCCTTGACACACCTTCGGAAATGGAGAGCTTCCTCTTTTCTCCCTATTTAAACTGATCATGATCTTCTACGACCTGCAAAACCTCCGTCCAACCTTTATTGCTCTTAGTAGAACAGCAGCCTGAGGATCCTGAACTGAAAAATTGCCTGTCGGATGCTGCCCACACAGTCCCACACACACTCGGTCAGGCAGCAACTGTGAAGAGAGGAACCGTTAATGTTTCAGGAGATACAGGGAACAGCGGTTGCTGGTTTATAAAAAGACACAAAGTCATAGTCATACAGTGTGGAAACAGGCCCTTCGACCGAACCTCCTCACTCTGACCAACATGCCCCATCTACAACTCGTCCCACCTGCCTGCGTTTGGTCCATATCCCTCTAAACCTATCCTATCCATGTGTAGGAAGGTACTGCAGCTGCTGGTTTATACCAAAGATAGACACAAAATGCTGGAATATCCCAGCAGGTAAGGCAGCATCTCTGGAGAAAAGGAATAGGTAACGTTTCAGATCAGGTTTGAAGAAGGGTTCCGACCCGAAACGTCTCCTATTTCTTTTCTCGAGAAATGCTGCCTGAGCCGCTGAGTTACTCCAGCATTTTGTGTCTATGCTATCCAATGTTTCTTAAATGTTGTGATAGTACCTGTCTGAACTACCTCCTCCGACAGCTTGTTCCACCAACCTCTGTGTAAAAGAAATTGCCCCTCAGATTCCTATTAAATGTCCCCCCCCCCCCCACATTAAAGTGCTGAAGTAATCCTTCTTCAAACTGATTGTGGTGGTGGTGGGAAAGCTGGAAGAGACAAAGCCTGGCGAATGATAGGTGGAACTGATTAAAAAAAAGAAGCATTGATAGACTGATGGTTGGACAAAGGCCTGAGCTGAAAAGACAAAAAGAGGATGAGATGAGGATAGAAGAGGTGAGAATTGTGAAACCAGAAGAAGGAATGTAGGCGGGAGGGGAGGGGAGGGGGGAGAAATGGGTGCGAGCACAGGTGGAGATGTGGGGGAATGGAAAAAAGGGTTTTAAGTAGGCTGGTTACTTAAAATTTGAGAAACCTTTGTTCATACTGTTAGGATGTAAGCTACCCAAGTTTCAGACATGGGACCCTTCATAAAAGGGGTGTTCCCTCACCCTTGTAATCACCTCAGTAGTTTTTGCTTTTAGTACTTTTTTCAAAACAAGGTATTGAGAACTGGGCAAAATCATCTGGTTATGGTCTGTTTTATGACAGTTGGCAGATCAATTTCCCTCCTTGTAAAAATAAAATTGTATCGTATTGTATGTGCCATGAATAAGAATTGAAGTCATCCCTGGGTGGCACGGTGGTGGAGCTGGTAGAGTTGCTGCCTTGCAGCGCCAGAGACCTGGGTTGGATCCTGACCGTGGCTGCTATCTGCATGGATTTTGCATGCTTCCTTCTGACTACGTGGGACGAGATGCTGCCACACCCAGTGAGTTACTTCAGCACTTTGAGTCTTTTATTTTTACTCTATAAAATGTGAGTTGGGTGTTCTGTGAGTCACTCACAGAACACAAGGGGGATGTTCTGAAGCATTGTCATCAGACAAATTAGGAATTACGAATCTCTTGTAGATGAAGGTCAATTGATACTTCCAGATCAAGACTCGTTACACAAGGACATTATGCCAAGAGTGGATAGTTAGCATGACATAATGAAATAAAGCAGGAAATTCTCAGCAACTGCGGAGAGAAAAATAGCATTCATATTTTAGTTTGGAAAGCCTGTTGGAACTGTTGTTTACTGCATGGAAACAGGCAATTCGGCTCAACTTGCCCACATGACCAACATGTCACATTTGAACCAGGCCCACCTGCAGTTTGGTCCATATCCTTCTAAACCTTTCCTATCCATGTATCTGTCCAATTGTTCCTTAAAAGTTGCGATAGTGCTTGGCCCAAGCACCTCCTCTAGCAGCTCGTTCCATATACCCACCAGCCTTTGTATAAAAAAAGTTACTTCTCAGGTTCCTACTAAATTGTCGTCCCCCCCCCCCTCACATTTCACCTATGTCCTCTGGTTCTCAATTTCTCTTTTCAGGGCAAGAATATTTGCTTTTTTTTTCGCAAGGGTATGTTTATCCTATCTATTCCTCTCATGATTTTGTACACCTCTATAAGATCACCCCTCATCCTCCTGCACTCCAGGGAATAAAGGTGCAGCCTGCTCACCCTCTTTTTATAGCTCAGGCCCTCGAGTCCTGGCAACATCCTCTTAAATATTCACTACACCCTTTCCAGCTTGACACCATCTTTCCTATGATGTGGTGACCAAAACAATACTCAAAATAAATGTTTCTTATTTTCACAGAGAAGAGATCAGCCACAATAGAAAGGTGGACCAGGCTGCATGGGCTGAACAGCCACAGCTGTTCTGATGTTCCAGTGAATCAGAGGCATTTTGGGCCCTTTGCTTGGATTTTGGCCCAATGGCACATTTTGACTGTTATCATGTCCTGTACTCGATCGGACACTTCTTGTCTGAGAAACACAAATTAAACAAAACAATCTGACCTTCCACACTGAATCCATATCTCTACCCCTAAGCCCCACCCTGGTGGGCACACATTTCCCACACATCTCCCCCTCCCCTAGTCACCCTGCTCCTTTCCTCATCTCCTGTATGCTCATTTTCCACCCTGAGTCCTCCATTTCCCCCTCCCACCATTCCCTTTCACCCATATCCCTCCCTCTGGCTTTGCATTTCACTCACAGAACATAGAACAGTGAAGCACAGGAACAGTTTAAGAAAGAACTGCAGATGCTGGAAAAAATGAAGGTTTACAAAAATGCTGGGGAAACTCAGCGGGTGAGGCAGCATCTATGGAGCGAAGGAATAGGTGACTAGGTTTATGGGGCTTGTCAGCCCACAATATTCATGCCCAACACAATGCCAAGTTGAATTAATCGCTTCTGCCTGCACGTGATCCATATCCCTGCATATCTGTGAGCCTATCTAAAAGCCTCTTTAATACCATTATCATGTCTGCCTCCACTATCACCCATGACAGAGCGTCCCAGGCACCCACAAACCTCTGTGTAAAAAAAAAAACACTTGCCTTGCACACTTCCTCCCTTCTCTCCTTATCTGACATCCTTTTGTCTTCTTTTCATCTCTTGCCTCTGTCGCTTACTCCACCCATCTGCTAATTAACCCCCCCCCCCCCCCCCCCCCCCCCCCCCCCCCCCCCGTTCCCAGCTATCACTTGTGTGGATTTGTCCCATGCTCACCTCTCTTTTCCAGCTTTCTTTCCGCTACCCCATTAGCCCGAAGAAAGGTTTGCTTTCGTTTTCGGAGATAAAGCAGGGAAATAGGCCCATCAGCCCACTGAGTCTGTTCCGACCAGCGATCTCCCTTTCACACTAGTTCTGTGTTATGGTCACTTTGGCAACCTACACACTCTGGGCAATTTAAAGAAACCAATTAACCTACTAACCTGCACGTCTTTGGGATGTGGGAGGAAACCAGAGAACTCACAGAAAACTCACGAGGTTACCGGGAGATTGTACAAACTCCGTACAGACAGCACCCGTGGTTGGGCTCAAACCCGGGTCTCTGGCAAGTCTACCACTGCGTCACTGATGCTGCCCTGATGCTGGTTTACAAAAAAGAGAGAAAGGTCCCGTTCTGAAACATCACCCATCCTTTTTCTCCTGAGATGCTGCCTGACTTACTGAGTTACTCCAGCACTTTGTGTCCATTTTTGTAAATCAACATCTGCTGCTCCTTGTTTCTACATGAGAGGAAAGTTGTTGCAGAACTCTGGGCTACAGATGTACTAGATTCTAGCTTATATGGGGAACTGTATTGAGAGTGTCCCTTGCTGCCTTTGCCCTCATCCCATTAAGTAATGAAAATGAAATATAAATAGTTGTCAAAGTACTGATGCTACAATGATAAGAAAATTCTCTTATGTAAGTCAAACACAATTAACGATCTGCCCTACCTTCGAATTTTGAGCCAAACCAGACAGTCGCTGTTTTGACAAGGTTACCCGTTACTATATATGAATCATCCTCGTTGCCCTTTCCAAGAATATGCTGAAACCAAAGATAGACACAAAAAGCTGGAGCAACTCAGCGGGTCAGACAGCATCTCTGGAGAAAGGGAATAGGTGACGTTTTGGGTCGAGACCCTTCTTCAGACATTAGTGGAGTCCAGGTAGGCGAGGAACCATTTGTTGAATGCGTGGATCTTGCGTAGAATGAAGTGCAGTTGGGGTCCATTGCAGGTGTGGTTGGTTGAGTGAGGCCCAGAGCTGTGGGAGAGTCAGAGTGAAGGCCTGCTGGTGCCGGCGCATCGCAGCCAGTGTTGAAAGCGGCAGATCGACTTTTGGAACCTGTAGTCTGGGTTGGGCCCGAACTGGGAGGTCTGGAACCGGAGTTGGAATCCCAGAGGCAGAGGATGGAGGCACCGGCAAGAACCGAGAAAGGACACTTGGCTTTCGTAGTGAGCCTGGGTTAAAAAATGTTTAACAACGAGAGCAGGAGGGATCATACAGGGGAGCAGTGAGAGAGCGTGTGGCAGAAGTCCCGTCAGAGAGAAGAGCAGAACTTTTTCAAAGTCCAGGAGATTTTGCAGTGGAGAAGACCAAATTGGTAGGAAGGTACTGCAGATGCTGGTTAACTCCAAAGATAAACACAAAAAGCTGGAGTAACTCAGTGGGTCAGGCAGCATCCCTGGAGGAAAGGAATTGGTGACGTATTTGGTCGGTATTCTTCTTAAGACCACGTTTCGGGCCGACAACGTTTCGGGTGAAGACCTTTCTTCAGACCCTAGCTCTAAAAGCATGTATAGCTCCCAGTCTAATGCTCATAACTCTCTAGGTCACGGATAAGTGGTTGGACAAACTGTGATTGTTTTCCCCGGAGCGTTTGGAAACTGAGCAGAGACACGATGGATGTAAAATAATAGAGGCATAGGTTGGAAATATCAAAAACTAGGGGGCATCGCTTTAAGGTAATAGGGGCAACGTTCAATGAAGATGTGCAGCGCAGGTTTGAATTTTAACACAGAGGATGGTGGGTGCCTGAAAGGCGTTGCCAGGGGTGGTGGAGGAGGCAGGCAGGATAGTGGCATTCAAGAGGCTTTAGGAAAGGCACATGGATATGGAGGGATATGGATCACATGCCGGCAGAGGAGATTAGTTGAACTTGGCATCATCATGTTGGGCATGGATATTGTGGGCCAAAGGGCCTGTTCCCGAGCTGGGCTTCTTCTTCTTGCGTATGGCGGGCACAGCCTAAAGTTGTCGGACAACTTGTTCTATTTGATCTTATTTGATTGTGCACACCGGGATTGATTGCATTTGTCGAAACAGGGCGGACCACGTGAAGGTTGCAATCTCCCACCCCTGAGCTGTGCTGATCTATCTTTTTGGGTACCGCCAGTTTTGTTCAGTATTTCAATGGCAACTGTGCTTTTAGCTTGTATTGTTTCAAGCTCTGGCGTTTCCTCCCTAAGCCTCACTGCCTCCCTCACCTATAAAACCCTCAGACATTACCTCTACAACCGAGTTTTTGGTTACCCATCATGATAAAGTCTTGTCTGATGTCTGATCAACGAGGCTCTTTGAAACGGTTTTGTTATATATTTTTAATAGATAGAGAGTGCTGGAGTAACTCAGCGGGCTAGGCAGCACCTCTGGGGAACATGGACAGGTGGCGTTTCAGGTCGGGGCCCTTCTTCAGACAGATTTTAGATTTTAACGTTTCGAGATACAGCGCGGAAATAGGCCCTTTGGCCCACCAAGGCCACGCCAATCAGCAATCACCCCATCCGATAGTGCACTATCTCCAAACTAGGAACAATTTAATACTTTACTGTATCCAATTAACCTACAAACTTGCACATCTTTGGAGTGTGGGAGGAAACCGGAGCTCCCAGAGAAAACCCACATGGTCACAGAGTGAATGTACAAACTCCGTACAGACAGCACATGCAGTCAGAATCGAACCCAGATCTTTGGTACTGTAAGGCAGAAACTTTGCCACTGTGCTGGCCAATTGTGGAGAGGTATGGGGAGGAGAAGGCTGGAAGAGAGGTGTCTGCCAAACAATATCTGGCTGAATCTTTGTATCCTTTTTTTTGTAAACAAGTATCTGAAGTTCCTTCTGTCTACTCGTTAGATTAAAAAGTTGCTATCTAAATGCTAGTGGTGAATTAGTTGCTGGAGTAACTCAGCGAGTCCGGCACCTCTGGAGAACATCTCTGAAGAACAAGGATAGGTGACGTTTCTGGTCAACACTTCAGATTGATTGCGGTAGGGGACAGCAAGCTGGAAGAGAGCTGGGGGGGGGGGGGGGCGGGACTAAGTCTGGCTAGTCTAGTTTAGTTTAGAGATACAGCATGGAAACAGGTCCTTTGGCCCACCAATTCCACGCTGACGAACAATCACCCCTACACCAATTCTATCCTACACTCTAGGGACAATTTACAGAAGCCAATTAACCTACAAACTCGCATGTCTTTGGAGTGTGGGAGGAAACCGGAGCACCCAGAGAAATCCCACACGGACACAGGGAGAATGTGTGCAAACTCCGCACAGACAGCGCCGTGGTCAGGATCAAACCCAGGCCTCTGGCGCTGTAAGACAGCAACTCTACCGCTGCCTCACTGCGCTGCCCACAGTCATCGGTGGAGAAATAAGGAACTGTAGGCATTGATTTACAATATAACATTGGAGGCGATGTAGTGTATTTCAAGAGTCAAGAATGCTTTTTTGTCATTATGTAGAAGTAAAGAACTGCAGGTGCTTGCTTATACTAAAGATACACACAAAGTGCTGGGTTAACTCAGCAGGACAGGCAGCATCCTCGGAGAACATAGATAGGCAATGTTTGTGGTCCCTTCTATTTACCGAGTGCTGCCATTGCCAGCAAGGTACTGTGGAAGGCAGCACTGTGAGGGTTGTTGCTTTGATCGAGACGTTAGATCAAAGCTCTGTCTGTCTTCACAGTTGGAAGTAAGAAAGCCCACGGCACTCCATCAAAGGAGAAACAGGGGAGTTCTCGGCAGAGCTCTGCCTGGTATTTATCCCTCAATCAAAACAGATCTTCTGGTCTTATTCCATTAGGATACACGGCTGGGTGCCAATTGACTGCTGCGACTCCACGCTACAACCGTGGCTGTACTTTGGAATCAGCTGGACAGGGGAAGTGCAATTCTCTCCATTAGTGAGAGAGTGCAGATGAGTTCATCTCCTCAATGAATGATCAAGTGCTCGGGCGAGCATTTGCCATTTCCAGTTTTACTTTAGGAACTGTGGATGCTGGAATCTTGAGGTAAACTCAAAGTGCTGGAGGAACTCAGTGGTCAGGCGGCATCTGTGGAGGGAATGGCTGAACGATGATTTGGGTGGGGTCCTTCTCCGGAAAAGAAACCTCCATTTACATGGAGTTTTTCATGACTTCTGGATGTTTGTCAACTGATGAAATGCTTTTGAAGTCACTATAGGCATCGCTCAGCATGAGGTGGACCCAGCATGAGATCAGTAAAGCAAAGTCGATGAGCGGGCGATCTGTTTCATGCCACGGCAAATGTTGGCCGGGTTCCTTTTGCAGGAGCACTCCACATCCACTGTCTGAACATCCACTCTCTACTGTCCGTCTCACGGCTGCAGCTGTGTGTGTGATTGAGGTTCCTTAACGGAGGTTACTGAGCCAATGCTTTGTTTAGCTGTTCACTGACCAGAATGACCAGGGCACCAACATCACCAGCCAACATGCCAGCGCTGAGTTTACCACAAGCTTTAGTTTAGTTTATTAGTTCGAGCTCTAATAGTTTAGAGATGCAGCATGTAAATAGGCCCTTTGGCGCTCCGTGTCCTCGCTGAACAGCGACTCCCATGCATTATCATTATCCTATAAGATCAAATAGAAACAAGTTGTCTGTGAGGCCCAGCTGGCCCAACAATGATGGTGCCCAACATGCCGGCATGTGATCCATATCCCTCCATTATCCTACACCCACTAGGGACAATTTACAATTTTGCCAGGCCAGTTAGCCTACAAATCTGTACGTCTTTGGCGTGTGGGAGAAAACCGGAGCTCCAGGAGAAAACCCACTCTAGTCACGGGGAGAACGTGCAAACTCCGTACAGACAAGCATCCGTAGTCAGGTTCAAACTCGGGTCTCTGGTGCTGAAAGGTAGCAACCTGCGCCACCTTTTATTGTCATGTGTGCTGAGTTAGTTACTGCTGGTGTATCTCAGCAGGCTAGGCAGCATCCCTGGAGAACGTGGTGACGTTTTGGATCTGAAGAAGGGTCCCAAACCAAAACATCATCTCTCCATATTCCCCAGAAATGCTGCCTGCCCCGCTGAGTTACTCCACCACTTCATGTCCTTTTCTGTTATAACAAATGCCTCCTGACCCTTAACCCTCTCCCCCCAAATCAACACCCAATGTGGTTGACTTTTAAATGGCTTAGAAACCACTCAATTAGCGATCATAGACAACAACTATTGTAGGAACACCATTAATATTGCCCTATAAATTTCATACAAATAAATCTCCGGAACACTTATTAAATTAACGTGTATAATTCATTTAAGGGATGAACTAAATTAATTTTTTCAAGAATAAATTATTTGTCTTGCTCGCTGTGGCTCCAGAGCTAAGTAGCATCCTTGGGTGATAAGTGAACATGAGCAGAATCCTTGACACGATGCTTTAGCTTTATAGAGACTGCACAGAAACAGGCCCTTCAGCCCATCTGACCAGCAATCATCCTGTTCACTAGCACAATTCAACACCATAGGGACACTTTACAATCTTTACTGAAGTCAAATTAGACGGCAGACCTGTACGTATTTGGAGTGTGGAAACCGGAGCACCCGGAGAAAACCCACCCTGTCACAGGGAGAACATACATACTCCATACAGACAGCACCCATAGTCAGGATCAAACCCGGGGTCTCTGGCACTGTAAGGTAGCAGCTTTATAACCGTGCCACAGTTATTTATGGTGGTGGGTGGAAATGAGCTGGAATTATGGTGGCCCTTTGCAGATATCAGAGACTTTCTGCATATTTTCTGATATTTTACTAAAATATCAGCTGTAGAACTTGGAGGATAATTCATTGTGGCCAAGAGCATGGGCCCCAGGAGGAGGCGACACCTAAAGTGGGCATTACTTCATTATCCACAGGATTACAGATTCTGAATGTTGGTGTATCTTTCAATCATTCAATCAAAAGTTGCAAAGTGCGCAAAGGAGGGGGTGAGGGAGAAGGGAATAGGAAAAATATACTAGAGAAGACACAAGGTGCTGGAATAACTCAGTGGGCCAGGCAGCATCTCGGGGGAAGATGAGTAGGCCACGTTTTCGTTCAGCACTCTTCTTCAGACAGGTAGAAAAATGATAGACAATAAGTGCTGGAGTAACTCTGCTGGTCTGGCAGGATCTCTGGAAAAAACGGATGGGGATATGAATGGACAATGCTAAGTGGAAGAACAGTGGCGCAGCGGTAGAGGCACTGCCACAGTGTCGGAGGCCTGGGTTTGATACTTAGGTGCTGTCTGTATGGAGTATGGAGTCCCTGTGACCAAGTGGATTTTCTACTCGTGCTCCGGTTTCCTCCCACACTCCAAAGACATTGAGGTTTATAGGTTAATTGGCTTCTGTTAATTGACGGGTGCTAAACTGGGGTAACATAGATCTAATGTATGGGTGACTGATGGTTGGCATGGATTTGAGGGCCTGTTTCCACACTATCTCTAAAAAAAATGTTTAAGAAAAGAAGGCTCAAATGGAGTGTTCTAGCCTGGGCTATTTGGGCTGAATGGTCTCATTGTGTGCCCCAAGAGTGGATGCAGTTCAGTGCAGTGACGAGAGAGCGATTGACTTTAATGTAATTATCTTCAACTCTATGTCCTTTCATTTTCCTGCTCCACCTGTAGCTCTCATCCCTTCTCTTGTTCCGCAGCCATGCTCCTTTGTGTTTCACCTTCCCAAAACTTGCCAACTTTTCCCTGGGACATTCCTACCTCCCCACCCCCTCACCAATGGTTATGGAGAAGCTAAGACCCAAGCAGCTTCTGAGGTGAATGGATGAGTTGTGGTCAAGTGGGCTCAAAGTTATGTCCCACCGGCACTGAGTTGGGGTAGTGTGTGATTTGGAGGAGAAGTTGTGAAGATTCTGCCGTTAGATAGGAACCTGAGGGGCAACCTTTTCACACAAATGGTGATGGGTATATGGAACGAGCTGCCAGAGAAGGTAGTGGAGGCAGGTTCCATAACTACATTTAAAACACATTTGGACAGGTGCATGGATAGGAAAGGTTATGAGGGGCAGCACAGTGGCACAGCGGTAGAGTTGCGGTCTTGCAATGCCAGAGACCCAGGTTGGATCCTGACTACGGGTGCTTTCTGTGCAGAGTTTGTGCGTTCTCCCTGTGACTGCAGCGGTTTTCTCCAGGTATTCCAGTTTCCTCCCACATTCCAAAAACGTGTGGGGTTTTTCAGGTTAATTGGCTTCTACAAATTGTATCAGGTACGTAGAATGGAACTAATAAATCGGGATTGCTGGTCAGCACGGACTCGGTGGGCCGAAGGACCTGTCTCCATACTATATCTCTAAACCAAGACTGAAGGGATATGGGCCAAACGTAGACAAGTGGGTACACAAAAGGCTGGAGAAACTCAGCGGGTGCAGCAGCATCTAAGGATTGAAGGAGATAGGCAATGTTTCGGGCCGAAACCCTTCTTCAAAGTAGACAAGTGGGATTAGTGTAGATGAGGCATGTTGGAATAATGTGTGACTTGGAGAAGAAATTGGGATGATTCTGATGTTAGTTAGGAACCTGAGGAGCAACCTTTTTCACACAAAGGGTTGGAATTGGGCAAGTTGGGCCACAGGGCCTGTTTCCGTGCTGAGATGGCAGAGGTAAATAACAGCAAACCTGCTTCCGTTGCTCTTCCAGGCAGTGTATTCCGTATCCCAGCAAATCGCTGAGCTAAAGGAAAAAAGAAATCCTGCTTGAACCACCTATAATCCTTCTGTCAGTTGTAGCTCCTTGGGAGTTGTTTTAGCTGTACCTCATGACATCAGCTTGGGATATTTTGTCGGGGAGAGTCTTTGAAAATTGGCAGTGTTGATGAGGCTGCACCTCATGTTCCTATGAGCGAGGTTGCTAATGAGAAACAAATCAGATCTTTGTGCCCTGAGTCTGCACCAATGCCAACTCTGACACCATATTTTGATTAATGTTGCGTCGTTAATTGAATTGAAGGCATCCTGCTTTTTACATTCAGTGCTCACTGCAAAATCTGCTTATGATTCTAAAATTTCATAACTCCCAACCATTGCTCGCAAGGCACGTGATATAATCGAGGCTGCCTCGAATCGCACACATGGCAGCTGGCTCGTAGCACTTTAATTAATCACAGCTCGGGCAGAAAGCAAACAAAACTGTTTCTACCTGGCCTCTCCATATGGAAAGATGGCTTTAACCCTCAGTAACGCTGATCATTGGATTAACCCTTCAAATTTTGGTTTAGGTTTCGGTTTATTATTGTCGCCTGTGCTAAGGTGCAGTGAAAAGCTTTGTTTTGCATGCTATGCAAACAGATGAGATAATACTGTACATAAATACAATCGAGTAAAATTCAAGTATGGTGGGTAGAGAAAAGGGGAAGATAGAGAATGCAGGATATAGTTCTCAGCATTGTAGCCCACAAATTCCAGAGACAAAGTCCAATGTCCGCAATGGGGTTGCAATGGGCAACAGAATGTTGCCTGGGATCCAGCAACTATGTTACAGAGAAAGGTTGAACAAGTTAGGTCTTTATTCTTTGGAGCACAGAAGGTTAAGGGGGGACTTGATTGAGGTCTTTAAAATGATGAAAGGGATAGACAGAGTTGACGTGGATAAGCTTTTCCCATTAAGGGTAGGGAAGATTCAAACAAGAGGGCATGATATGCGAATTAAGGGACGGAAGTTTAGGGGTAACGTGAGGGGGAACTTCTTTACTCAGAGGGTGGTGGCTGTGTGGAATGAGCTTCCAGCAGAAGTGGTGGAGGCAGGATCGATTTTAACATTTAAAAGTAAAGTGGATAGGTATATGGATGGGAAGGGAATGGAGGGGTATGGTCTGAGTGCAGGTAGATGGGACTAGGGGAAAACAAATGGTCGGCACGGACTGGAAGAGCCGAGAGGGCCTGTTTCCGTGCTGTAATTGTTATATGGTTATATGGTTAATGGGGTAGAGGTGAATCAGACAGAACTTGGGATTGTTCAGAAGCCTGATAACAGAGGGGAAGTAGCTGCTCCTGAGTCTGGTGATGGACACATCCCAGTTTCTGTATCTTCTGCTGGACATGAGCTGGGAGAAGGAATGACCGGGGGTGGGAGAAGGAGGAATGACCGGGGTGAGACAAATCTTTGATTAAGTTGGCTGCATTTCTGAAGCAGCGTGAAGTGTAGATGGTGTCTGATCTGTGTGATCATTCCATCATCTGCCCCTCTCGCGCATCTTCATTCATTTAATTCTTACGGCTGTCAATAGACAATTGGACAGATGTCGGTGAGGTTTAGAGGGGTGTTGCCCAAATGGGACTAGCCCAGAATGCCAACTTGCTGGGCATAGACAAGGTGAGTCATAAGGTCTGTTTCCATTCAATATCGCTTCATGAATCTATAACTTGTTTTGGCTTTTTATTTGAGTAGGGTTCAAGCATTTCTTTATTATATTTTTGTATTTTCTTTTGATATATAACACAAGAGCAGGCCCTTCGGCCCACCACGTCTTGCCGAAAATGATGCCAAGTCCATCTCTTATCTACCTGCACATGATACTTATCCCTCCATTCTCTGCCTATCTATATGCCCATCCAAAACCCTGGCAGCACATTCCTGGCACCACCCTATCCTCTGTATAGAGAAAAAAAGATTCTACATATGTCGCCTTTGAACTTTGCCCCTCTCACCTTAAAGCTATGCCTTTTAGAAACATAGAAACATAGAAATTAGGTGCAGGAGTAGGCCATTCAGCCCTTCGAGCCTGCACCGCCATTCAATATGATCATGGCTGATCATGATTTTAGTATTTTTAGTATTTATTTTAGCTGATTTTAGTATTTTTAGTATTTATTTTATTCTGGGAAAGAGATTTTGACTCTCTATCTTTGCCTCTCATAATTGTATACACTCTTATCATGTCATAGGAGGCCATTCAGCCCATTATGTTCATACTGGCTCTCAATGCTTTCTCGCATCATAAATTATAATTATAATTTTAAATTTACAATCATAAATTTATAAATGATCAAATCATAAATTGTGGAATTCTCTGCCACAGAAGGCATAGGAGGCCAATTCACTTGATGTTTTCAAGAGAGATTTAGCTCTTAGAGCTAACAGAATCAAGGGATATGGGGGAAAAGCAGGAACGGGGTACTGATTTTGGATGATCAGCCATGATCATATTGAATGGCAATGCTGGCTCGGGGCCAGATGGCCTACTCCTGCACCTATTTTTCTATGTTTCTATCATTTCCCTGCAACCTTTTCTTAAACACTTCTTGCTTGTTCTACCTCTTATCTACTCCAGGGGGTTTTCATTAGAGTCACCAATCAGCAAGCGGCAGGAATTTGGGATGTGGGAGGAAACTGGAATGCTTGGGGGAAACCCACACGGACAAAGGGAGAACGTGCAAACTCCACACAGACTGCACCGATGGTCAGTGTCAAACTCAAGCTGCCGGAGCTGAGGAACCGCAGCACTGTTGTTTCAGAGTTTTAGAGTTTAGGGATGCAGCATGGAAACAGACTCTTCAGCCCACCCAGTCTACGCTGACCAGCGATCACCCCGAGCACGAGTTCTATCCTACACTCTAGGGACAATTTACAATTTTACCAAAGCCAATTAACCTACAAACCAGCATGTCTTTGGAATGTGGGAGGAGACCGGAACATTTGGAGAAAACCCATGTGGTCACATGGAGAACATCCAAACTCTGTACAGACAACTTCCGTAGTCAGGATGGAGCATGGGTCTCTGGCGCTGTAAGGCAGCAGCTCTGGCACTGAGCTGCCTGCACGATGATTGAGAGATAAGGGGTTTGTTAACCAGAGGACATGATATTGGTATTGGCTTATTATTGTCACGTGTGCTGAAATACAATGGAAAAACTCACGTTTTGCATGCTGCCCAGGCAGATCTTACCTCACATGAGTGCAACAGGTAGTGCAAACAGAGAAAGGAAACCGGCGAGTGGAGAACATAGTAGGAGCAAGGAACTGCAGGTGCTGGCTTACAAAAACGACACAAAGTGCTGGAGCAACTCAGCGGGTCAGGCAGCTCCTCTGGAGAACATAGATAGATGACGTTTTGTGTGCGGACCCTTCTTCTGGATTGTCACCTGTCCATGTCCTCCAGAGATGCTGCCTGAGTCGCTGAATTACTCCAGCATTTTGTGTCTATCCATGGTAAACCAGCATCTACAGTTCCTTGTTTCTGCAAGTAAATTTGAAATCCTTTTTATAGATTCATCAACGAATAAAATAAAGTTATTTTGTGAATTTGGCGGAATAATAGTTGAGGTCCCCTATGGTATTGCAGCTATAGAGAAACGGAAGGTTAAAAAAAGTGCAAGGGTTGGAATGCGGTAGATTGGAAGATTGTGAAGCTCCCACTGCAATTGCCAGTTTCTATGCTGTTTGACTCTACATTTCCGATGGCAATATTTTGCCTTGCTAATGGCCCCACATAAATGCAAGTTGTTGCTGTTGTGAACGATTCCTAAAAACAAATACTTGTGTCAACTGCGATGTGGCCCATTTGTGATCCATACAGCCGTCTCCAATCATTACGTTTGGGCTCTTCTTAAAGATCCTTGTTCACCAGTAGGTAAATCCGACATGAATCATTTTCCCAATTGCGTCACATTATATTGACAAACTGACTGTGAAATATATTTGTGATTCCATGCCTTCGTAATGCAATATGGGCAAAACACAAAGTGCTGGAGTAACTCAGCGGGTCAGGCAGCGTCTGTGTAGGGAATGGACAGGCGACGTTTCTGGTTGGGGCCCGTCTTCAGCCTGATTGTGGGGGGGGGGGAGGGAGAAAGCTGGAAAAAGAGGTGGAGGTGGGACAAATCCTGGCAAGTGATAGGCGAGGGGGTGTGATTTACAGATGGATGAAGTGAGTGACAAAGGCTAAAAATGAAAAGGAGACAAAAGGGTGTCTGAGAAGAAGAGAAGAGGAGTGAAGCCGAAGGGAGGGATAGCGATGAAAGGGCTTGGGAGGGAAGTGGGGAATGGGTGGAATAGTCAAAGAAATAGGTGTGCACTAGGGGCACTACAGGACTCAGGAATGGGGGAGGGGTAGGGGGTGCATTACTTAGAATTGTTCATACCATTGGGTTGTAAGCTACCCAAGCAAAATACACGGGACTCGCCTGGCAAAGTGATGGGTGGATACAGGTGAGGGGGGTATTTGATAGGGCTGATGGTTGGACAAAAGCCAGAAATGAAAAGGCAAAGGTGTGAATCAAAAGGATTTAAGAGTTGCAAATCACTCTGGCAATGGAGGGGGCCCAGGACAGAAAGGTCAGTATGGGAGTCAGTATAGATCTCCTCTAACGTGATCTACTTCATCCAATGTTCCCTTTGTGGCCTCCTGTATATCGGTGACAACAAGTGTAGACTCAGCGACCATTTCGCCGGAACACCTGCGTTCGGCCCAGCAAGGCCACCCAGTTGTTAACCATTTTAACTCCGCTTCCCATTCCCACATTGACTTTTCATTGCCAGTCTGAGGCCACACAAAAGGCCTTGCCCTTGCCCCATGAGACTTGCCCTTGCCCTCGCTTTTGACCCATGAGACTTGCCTTGCCCTGCACCACGAGTCTTGGCCTTGTCCCATCTTGCCCTTGTCCCCGCTCTTGCCCTATGAGACTTGCCCTTGCGCTTGCCCTTGTACCACGAGTCTTGCCCTTGTACCATGAGTCTTGCCCTTGCACCATGAGTCTTGTTCCAGTCCCTCCACAGTGCTTGTCTATGTGAGCAAGCCCAAGGGGGCCAGTCGCTATGGTGTATTTACCGTGCGCTGTGTTTGTGCAGCTCTGACATTGGGTGAGATATCTAGTGCACTGCTTGGCTCTAGCTGGGTCATGTGATGTTTAAAAGGTGATGATGTCACCAAATGCCCCTGAGGTCTGGCCATCTCATGGAGCAAACCCTCCCAGTAAGAGCTCCATCTTGTGAGTATGCAGTCGTCAGCAAGTCACTTCCTCACTAAACCATAACTGTTTGAGTAACCCTGGTAATCTGAGTATATTCCGGAGATGATCAACAAGCAAAAGGGTGCCTAGCTGCGGCAAGTAAGAATTTCATTGTTTACGTCCCAACACTTATTGCATACCTGTTGTGCTGCAGCAAGTAGGAATTCCATTGTTCCGTTTTGGGACTTTTGACAATAAAATATAAGATAAACACAAAGTGTTGTAGTAACGCAGCGGGTCAGGCAGCATCTCTGGAGAAAAAGGATAGGTGACGTTTCGGGTCGGGACCCTTCTGCAGCCTGAAGCATCTATAGTTCCTTCCTACACAATCCTCTTACTGCAGGCTCATTTGCACAAAACTCAACACCAAAGAATGTAATTTGGCCCATCGGTTCTGTGCTGATTATGAAAGCTCCACTGTCTAATCAGGTGGCTCAGAGGTCGAGTTGCTGCCTTACAGTATCAGAGATTCAGGTTTGATCCTGACTCTGGGTGCTGACTGTATGGAGTTTGTACATTCTCCCTGTGACCGTGTGTGATTTTTCCTCCTACACTCCAAAGATGTACAGGTTTGCAGGTAAATTGTCCCTAGTGTGTCGGATAGTATTAGTGTATGTCGTGATTGCAGGTTGGCGTGGGCTCGATGGGCCGAAGGGCTTGTTGCCGTGTTGTATCTCTAAAGTCTAAAAGGCCACTTTCGACTGGGTGCATTGTCCTGTGAGTCACATACAGATCAGGTATGGTTCCAAGCAAAAATATCACAAGGGTTTCTGATGCCACCTTTCTCTCAGGAGCTGAGTTCCAGAAACCCACCACCACTTTTTCTTCTTCCTCGTCTCCCTTCTAACCTTTTCCCCATTAATTAGGAATCTTTAAATCTAATTCTTGACCACTCTGCTTCCGGTTTACTCCATGTAGTTGCATCATGTGCAATTAGGTCGAGAGTCAAGAGGGTTTACTTGTCTTACGTGCGGGAACAGAAACAATGAAAGTCTTCCTTACTTGCTGCAGCTATATAGGGACATTATAACACAGAATGATTCGGAGAAGGATAGACACAAAGTGCTGGCGTAACTCGGAAGGTCAGGCAGCATCTTGGAGAAAAAGGATGGGTGATGTTTCGGGTCGGGACCCTTCTTCAAACTGATTGTAGTAGGGGGGAGCTTGGCAAGTGAAAGGTGGATACAGGCTACTTGGGGAGTGGGGGGGGGGGGTGCGGAGGTTGGGATTGGGAGATAGATGGACAAGTACTAGAGATGAAAGGGAGACAAAACGGTGCCCTATTTCCAATAATAGTGAAAGTAAGGGTAGCACAGTAGCGCCGTTGTTAGAGCTGCTGCCTCCCAACACCAGAGACCCAGGTTCGATCCTGACCTTGGATACTGTCTGTGTCGCATTTCCACATGCTCCCTGTGACCACGTAGGTTTTCTCCGGTTTCCTCACACATCTCAATGATGTACGGGTTTGTAGGTTAATTGACCTCTGTAAATTGCCACTGGTGTGTAGGGAGTGGATGAGAATGAGGGATAACATAGAACTAGTGCGACCGGGTGATCGATGGTCGGCGTGGACTCGGTGGGCCGAATGGCCTTTGCTCCTACAGTATCATTCAATTGAAGGAGGAGGAACCCTGGTTGAGTTCTGCTTTCACGTTCCAAACCTGAGTCTACTTGACCAATGGGTGGCAAGCCAGCGGCTGCCTCGCCAGCAGTGTGTCTGTCATTTCGACTTTTTTAGTTTTTTCAGTTTGTCCAAATGTCTAAATCTTTTTCAGTTTGTCTAAAGGTGTTAATGTTTCTCGGTATGCTTTTATGTGGGGGGTGGTTGGGGGAAATAGGGGGAAACCGTTTCCAGTCACTTACCTCGGCGGAGATGTGACTTTTCTCCTAGTCGCATTTTCGCCCTCCCTCGCGGTCTGCCAACTTGGATTGGTGCGGCCTTTCCCGGAGAACGGCCCAGAGCTTCAGCAGTAGGCGCGGCGTGGACTTTAACATCGCGGAGCCAGAAGAAGGACCGCCGGCCTGCTAACGTCAACATTGTGAAGCCGTGGTCTGCAGAGCTTCTAACTGCGGGCGTGGAGCGGACTTTACCTATTAGGCTTCTAAATAGTGTACATTGGAATGTTAGATGCAACCATAAATACAATGCCGAATGCAAAACAGCAGAGTGATGCAAATATCGAAGTGCTGCCTGAAGCAGTGCAAACAAAACTAAAGTATGATAACGCAATAACTGCATAATGTCGGGTTAAGAGTAAGAGCATGTGGCAGCACCTCCTGGAAGACATTGGAGTCGTACAGCATGGAAACAACCCTTTGGCCCAACCCGTCAATGCCGACCAAGGTGCCCGATCTAAGCTAGTCCCATGTGCCAACATTTGGCCAATATCCCTCTAAACCTTTCCTATTTGTATATCTGTCCAAGTGTCTTTTCAATGTTAGTCTAGTACCTGCCTCAACTACCTCTGCTGGCAGCTTGTTCCATATCCCCACCACCCCCTGAGAGAAAAAGATTACCTTTGAATCTTGTCCCTCTTGTCTTATTAAATCTTGTCCCTCTCACTTTAAATATGTGTCCTCTTTTTTTTGATTCCCTTATCCTGGGTAAAGGACTGTGTATTCACTGTATCAATTCCCCTCAGGATTTTATACACTATTGAACTCAAAGTATCTCAGCGGGCCAGGCAGCATTGCAGGAGAACATGGATAGGAGATCCTTTTTTAGACTCAGATTTACTATTGATGTAAATGAGGTGATTGGTTCAGGAGTCTGATAAAAATGGGGGAAAAAGCTATTCTTGAGAGAGAGACACAAGATAGTACAGATGCTGGAATCTTGGCTGGAACACAAAGAGCTGGAGTAACTCAGTGGGTCAGGAAGCATTTCTGGACGACACGGAGAGGGGACGTTTCAGGTTCGGACCCTTCTTCAGGCTGATGCTGTTCTTAAGTCTAAGATTTTAAGCTCCTGTGTGTTCTCCAAGAAGGTGGAAGAGAGCAAGGGGAGAGGCTAAGGTGACAGGCATCCTTGACGATACCTTCCAGCCTTCCTGATCCAAGCACCATGAAGATGGAATGAAAGGAAGGAAGTGACAAGCCTGTGATGGACTGGCTGACTTCACTCTCTGTAGGTGCAGGCAGTCAAGGGCAGAACAGTTGCCACACCTGGGTGAGATGCATCTCATCAAAACATTTTATTTTGCGCACCTGTAGAAGTCCGAGCGAATCCTTCATGGACTTGCCGAATATTCTCAGCTGCTGCACTTTCTTGAGCATTTGATGGCACTGGTCCTGCACTCGCTGGGGTTTAGAAGGACGAGAGAGGGGGGATCTCTTGGAGGCCTACCGATTAATGAAAGGCCTGGATAGAGTGGATGTTTCGACTCGTGAGAGAGTCTAGGACCAGAGGGCACAGCCTCAGACGAAAATGACGTAGCTTTAGAATGGAGATGAGGAAGAATTTCTTTAGCCAGAGGGTTGAATCTGTGAAATTAATTGCCACAGATGGCAGTGGAGGCCTAGTCACTGGGAGTTTAATAGGTTCTTGATTAGTAAAGGGATCAAAGGTTACAGGGAGGTTGCAGCCGAATGGGAAAGAGAGGTACAGATAAATTAGTCATGAACAAATGCCGGAGCAGACTTGATGGGCCAAATAGCCTGATTCTGCTCCAGTGTCTTATTGATTTTTTGTGGTCTAAGAGAAGATGGAACCATTGATAGCAATGACTGTTGAGAGATTCTGTATACTGATTTTTCAATAGTGCGTTATTGTCACATGTACAGAAGATACAGTGAAATTCATTTTTGAATACAGTTCAGTACATGTATCACTACACATAAGCAGACACAAAAAGCTGGAGTGACTCAGTGGGACAAGCAGCATCTCTGGAGAGAAGAAATGGATGATGTTTCTGGTCGCAACCCTTCGGGGGTCTCTTCGGCTTAGATACGACACCCATTTCTTCTCTCCAGAGATGCTGCCTGTCCCGCTGAGTTACTCCAGCTTTTTGTGTCTATCTTCGGTTTAAACCAGCATCTGAGTTCCTTCCTACACTACACATAAGCACTTAGATACATTTTATATAAGCATCTCAGGTACAGTACAAGTGTATAGCAGTACTACACTAAGGCAGCATACAGAGTCGCCAGGTTTTGGCACCATTTTCAAGTCCCGGTTGCTGTAAGTGCAGGGCTCTTGAGCTGACCATGAAGGCGCATTGTCCTGGCGGTGTTACAGGGCCGGCCTGGCTAAGTGTAGCCGTCGTTCCTCCACAGCTGCAGGGCGGGTCCCCGGTCTGTGGCGGGCGAGCAGGGCCTGCTGGTGCGTCTGGCCACGGCTTGCTGGGATTCTCCCACCGCATGGCTGAGGAAGAATTGACAGTCCTGATGCTTAGTTCAGTTTATTTAGTTCAGTCTATTGGCCCGGGTACCGAAGTTCCCTTTGTTGCGTGCTAACCAGTCAGCGGAAAGACAATGCATGGTGACCATCGAGCCGTCCACAGTGTATAACGTGGATAACGTTTAGTGCAAGGTAAAGGTCTGATCAATGAGGTAGATAGTAGTTCAGGACTGCTCTCTAGTTGTTGGTAGGATGGTTCAGTTGGCTGACAACAGCAAACTTCGTACAGACAGCACCCGTAGTCAGGATCGTACCCGGGTCTCTGGCGCTGTAAGGCAGCAACTCTACCGCTGACCCCATGTCTTATAATCGTATGATGTTATGATCATCACAACAAGGAAACCTTGCCTGACTCTGTATTGCACTGCATTCATTGAGAGATGTACTGTTGAAGGTGCTCTCTTATAAATTCATAAGTTATAGGACCAGAATTTGGCCAATCGGCCCATCAAGTCTACTCTGCAATTCAATCATGGTTGATCTACCTTTCCCTCTCAACCACATTCTCCCCCTAACACCTGAACTAATCAAGAGTCTGCCACTCTCCACCTTACAAATATCCATTGACTTGGCCTCCGCACCCTTCTATAGCATAGAGTATGTCTTGTGGATAAGCTGAGGTCCTTTCTAAACCCAAGGCTGTGTGTGTGATCTCGATTTTGAGTATGGGGGGTTTACCTTGCTTGTCAATGTCCCTGACTTTCTATCACAGACTACAGGTTATATCATCATGCTGTGTTTGCTTGAGTTTGCTGTGGTTCCTACAGCAATCACAATGCTTCATATCTGCAGTACAGCATGCGACATGCTGAGGTAATGAATGGCAGTGCGCACAAACGCAAGCCTTTCTTTCATTGGGGAATTGCAGCCAATTTTAGCAGTTCCGCTGAATCGCAGACCAGTTTGCAAGGGAGATGATATCATCCTGAGCCAGTAGTTCATTGAATGCTGGATATGTGTCCGTGTCCACTTTTCCTTGCTGAACAGGTTGGAAGTGAATTGGAACAAAGAACATAGATAAATGACAGCACAGGTACAGGCCCTTCAGCCCATCATGATAGTGCTGACTATGATGCCAACATAAGCTAACCTCCTCTGCCTGCACGTGAGCCGTATCCCCCTCCATTTTCTGCATATGCACACGTTGATCTAAAGGTCTCTTCAAGGCCACTATTGTATCTGTCCCCACCACCACTCCTGGCAGCACGTTCCAGGCACCCATCACCTGCTGTGGAAATACAAGTTTGCCTCACACATCTCGTTTAAACTTTACCTCTTGCAACTTAAAGTTATTTCCTCTAGTCTGTGACTGTTCCAGCCTCGGAAAAAGGTTCTGATTGTCTACCCCATTGAATTATTTTATATGTAGAGGTCTACCATCAATTTCCCGGCACCCTTGGTTCCAGAATCTTTCTGGATTGTACGTTTTGATGGACAACACCGTTCACGGCCTCCGAGAGGAGTCCAACGGTACCGGAAAGATCCACTTTGGCAGCCCAATGGCCAAGATACCGCCCGCAAAGTCGGCTGTGGGAACGGATCTGCCGGCTTGAGTGCCGCAGCCGCAGGGGGAAAATTCCACCCCCTGCCCGATGGGGAAAGTCACGACGAGGTTGAGAATGGTTGCCTTACCTGGTCTAGGCCCCACATTTTGGGAGGGGGCGGTATTTCACGTGTGCTCTTGAAATTTTGTCTAGATTAAAGGAGGTGGCGGATCATTGTTTGCCCGAAAATCTGTGGTGTGACCTGTACCTCTATCAGGCCTCCCATCAACCTCTGGCCTTCCAGGGAAAACAATACCAAGTTTGTCCACCCTCTCCTTATAACCAATACCGTCTATTCCAAGCAGCATTCGGTAACTATCTTCTGCACCCTCTCTAAAGCCTCCACACCCTTCATGTAATGGGTGGTAGGAGAGAGGTGTTGGCCAGAATTGGACACAAGATTGCAAATGCAGCCTAACTAAAGGTGTAACAAATTAAAGCAGCAGCATGACTTCCTGACACTTAAGGGCCTGTCCCACTTTTTTTCAGCGGACTGCCGGCGACAGTTTGGCTTTCTTCCCAACCCATTGTTCATGCGATTTTGATTGCAAGATGCGCCTTAATTTAGTTCAACAAAGAAACTGACAAGTTACTAAAGAACCTTGTGGCACTCGCTGAAAAACCGCGAACTGGAACGGCGAGTGTCAGAGTCACACACACACACACACACACACACACACATCCCCCGCCCCCCCACCCACCCACCCACACACACCTACCTTTTATGAAGCCAAAGATACACAGCTGTGAAGTTTGGCGGGCATTTAACATTACCGGTCGGTTATCACAATGACCCAAGGCGATTAACTAAAACTACATCGACTATCCATAACTACATGGCGATCCCATTTTCTCCATGGCGACCAATTGAGGCCACGACTAGTTCCCTGAATGCGGGAACTCCTCGCAACCATGAAGGAGACTCACCAGAGACCACCAGTGAACATGTGGCGACCATGAGGCGAGCGCAGTCTCCTGCTCTCCCCTAAAAAGTTGCCAGCACTTTCAGGGAGCTTGGACCCCAAGATCCCTCTGTACATTAATGCTGTTAAGTCCCTTACATTTGATTCACCAATTGATTTCAGCATAGTGAGTATTCTGGAAGGGAAAACATAAGCATGAATGAATGAGAAGCTGCATGATGTGGGCAGTACATGGCACTGCTAGTAGAACTGCTGCCTCATGGAGCCCGTGATCCTAGTTCAATCCTGACCTCGGGTGCAGTCTGTGTGGAGTTTGCACATACTCCCTGTGATCGTATGGGATTCCTCCAAGTGTTCCAGTTGGGAGTATTGAGGTTGAGATATTATGTTACAGTTGTACATCTATAGGTTTAATGTGAGGGAGGAGAGATTTAATAGGAATCTGAGGGGCAACTTTTTTAAAGGGTGCTGCGTGTATGGAACGAGTTGCTGGAGGATGCAGTTGAGGCAGGTACTGTCGCAACATTTAAGAAACATTTAGACAGGTACATGGATTGGATAAGTTTAATGAGATTTGGGCCACACACAGGCAGGTGGATCTAGTAGAGATGGGATGTTGGCCGGTGTGGGCAGTTTGGGCCAAAGGGGCCTGTTTCCACGCTGTATGACTCTATGACTCTATAAATCGGATTCACTGTGGTGAGCAAGAAGCAACCAAGTGGTTATTAGATGTTGCCATGGGGCAGCTTAGGTTTTGAAGGAAGAATTAAATGAATAGTTCCCAGTGGCCCTTCTCCTGGGATGGATTCTGTTGCTTCGTGAGCATAAATGCCAATATTGTGGGATGAACACCATGGTTTAATGAGTGAGAGAGGCATAGTTCTTCAAATAGCCAACGTATGGAGGCATAGGGAAAGAAGGAACCTGCACTTAGCATGACCTCTGAAAGTCCCAAAGCACTTCACGACCAATTAAATACTTCAGAGGCACATTCACTTTGGTACTGTAGAAAGTTGGTTGGATGAGAAATAAATACTAAACCAGTAACCAAAGATAACTCGAGCAAACCACAAAGTGCTGGAGTAACTCTGGAGTACTGGAGTGGGTCAGGCGGCATCTGTGGAGGGAATGGACTGTATCCCTGCATCTGTATCCATGCACACGGTGTCACTCGCTCTGCTCAGCTCTTGAAAGCTCCCTTTTCTGCAGTAATATTCCTGTAATTGTTTCATTCCATATCTGAGGCCAATCATTCCCCTATCCCTGTTCTTCCGCCTCCATCCTCCCTCTCTCCATCCCTCCCTCTCTCCAAGCCTCCCTTGCTCACATGCCGTCCTTCCCCTGCTCACCATCCCTCTCTCACACCCTCCTTCCTCTCTATCCCCATCTCTCCCTCTCAACCCCTGTTCCTTACCCCACCCTTCATCCATCATTCTCTCTTACTCCATCCATTTCTTTCATTCTATCTCGCCTCACCCCTCCCTCTTACCTCAATCCCCCCTCTCCCCTTCCCACCCCTATTCTTTATTCTCATCCCTTTCCCTTCCACCCATCCCTCCCCCTTCCTAAATGTTATCCAATCCTCCAGTGTCATCTGTTTCCAAGCACACAATTCCTTTCATCTCTAATCTTCCCCAGTCACCCTTCCAACCCTTTAGAAAGCGTATTCCCAATTATCACCCTTATCCTATCCATCCCGTACCACTCCATCCATCTCCAACAGGCCCCTCTTTACCCATTCACCCCTCCCCATCGCCCTGTCGCTACCTGTCTCTTGAAGGCTCCACTGTCCTCTCTCTCTGTCACTGAAGCCCTTCCACATCGCAAAGCCTCGCCATGGGGAATCCAAGGTGAACCAAAAGCTGATTCAGTTTGGGTGATCTGGAAATACCAAGCTGTGTGCCATCAGCCATGAACCATTGCTCATCAAAGCCTTTGGCAGGTAAACAGACGATACTTGTTGGAAATGGGTGTCGAGGGAGGGAGGGAGCCAAGAGAGGCTCGCAGTTCGCAGGGAACGTACCCCTGAGGATTTTGTTTATGCCAAGTGTCTGTTGTTTTGGAATCATCAAAGAAACAACGGCACAGACC
Organism: Okamejei kenojei; assembly: GCA_035221665.1. Lineage (NCBI taxonomy): Eukaryota > Metazoa > Chordata > Chondrichthyes > Rajiformes > Rajidae > Okamejei > Okamejei kenojei. The sequence continues at coordinate 27,564,670 of CM069132.1, read as the reverse complement.
GAAAAATCAGTTCATCTACGGGTAGCTTGTGAGACGATCAAGATCTGATGCCTTATATTTTCTTGCAAAAGAAAAACCAGTACCATTAATAGTTATTGGTATTGATTTAATACCCAGATACAGTGAATGCCACATGATTATGCTGGTCTGACACAGCCCAGAACATCACACAAACCAACCTCACTTTTCTTCGACTCCATTTACACTTCACGCTGCCTCGGCAAGGCCACCAGCATCATCATGGACTAGTCGCACCCCGGCCACTCCCTCTTCTCCTCTCCTGTTAGGCAAGTATTTAGAAGTGTGAGAATGCGAACCACCAGATTCAGGAACTTCCCATCAGTTATCAGGCAACGGAACCATCCTATCAACAACTAGAGAGCGGTCCTGAGCTACCATCTACCTCATTGGGGACCCAAGATCGATCTTTAATCAGACTTTACTGGACTTTATCTTGCACTGAACATTATTCCCTTTATCATGTATCTGTTCACTGTGGATGGCTTGATTGTAATCATGTATTGTCTTTCCGCCGACTGGTTAGCACACAAGCTTTTCACTGTACCTTGGTACATTTGACAATAAACTAAACTGACCTCTCAGTAACCTGGCATAGATCCCAGCAGGTCCTGGGGACTTATCCACGTTACTGCTCATTCTTGATCTCAAATTGGCATTGATATAATTATTGGTTTATTATTGTCATGTTTACCGAGAGACAGTGAAATGCTTTGTTTGTGTGCTATTCAATCCAATCATAGTATATACAGGAGTAAAAATAAGTTATACACGAGTACAAAAGGTAATGTCAAGAGAAAAATATCAGAGTGCGGAATATAGTGTTACACCATGGTAGAGTTGAAATTGCAGAGAAAATACAGATTAAAAAAGTGCAAGGTCTGCATCGAGGTCGGTTGGAAGTTTGGGACTACACCTTAGTTTTTGGGTGGACCGTTCAATCGTCTGATAACAACAGGGGAGAAGCTGTTCCTTCTTCTTCTTTCGTGTGGCGTGCACAGCCTAAAGTTGTAGGACAACTTGTTCTATTTGATCTTCTGTGTGTGCACGTCGACATTAGTCTAAACGGGGCGGGCCACGTGAAGGTTGTAATCTTCCACCCCAAAGCTGTTCCTGAATCTGGTGGTACTTGCTTTCTTTTGCCCCATGCGAGAGGGGAGAAGAGGGAATGTAGAGACAAGGAACTGTAGATTCTGGAATTTTGCACAGAACGCAAAATGCTAGAGTAAGTCAGCGGGTCAGGCAGCAAATCTGGAGGACACGAATAGGCGACGTATCGGGTTGGGACCTGAAACATCACCCAACCATGTTCTCCAGAGATGCTGCCTGACAGGCTGAATTACTCCAACATTTTGTGATCCAGAGGAAATGGCTGGATTATATAAATTGGAAATGCTGGAAAGACTCGGGCGGCACACTGGTGCAGCGGGTAGAGCTGCTGCCTCACAGTGCCAGGTTCGATCCTGACCTCGGGTGCTCTGTGTGTGGTGTTTTCCGGGTTTGCGTGGGATTTGTCCGGGTGCTCCGGTTTCCTCCCACATCTCAAGGATGTGCAGGTTTGTAAGTTATTTAGCCTCTGTAAAGTTGCTGTAGGGAGTGGGAGAGAAAGTGGGATAGCATGGAAAAAACCCATGCAGTCAGAGGGAGGCTGTGCATACTCCACACAGACAGCATTAGATCATAAGTGATAGGAGCAGAATTAAACCATTCGGCCCATCAAGTCTACTCTGCCATTCAACCGTGGCTGATCTATCTCTCCCTCCTAACCCTATTCTCTTGCCTTCTCCCCATAAACTCTGACACCCGTACTAATACTCCTGTTATCATGCTGAAAATCTAGGTAAACAACATCTACTGCCTCTCCTTTGTCTGTCCTCCTATTTACTTCTTCAAAGAATTACAACACATTTGTCAGGCAAGACCTCCCCTTCACAAAGCCATGCTGACTTTGGTCTATTTTATCGTGTACGTCTAAGTGCTCCGTATCCTCATCCTTCACAATGGACTCTAAAATCATACCAACCACTAAAGTCAGCCTAACCGGCCTCTGGTTCCCATTATTCTGCTTTTCTCCCTTCTTGTGCAGCGGGGTAATATTGGCAATTTCCCAATCATCTGGAATCACTCCTGACTCTAGTGATTCTTGAAATATCACTATCAATGCCCCCACAATCTCTAAAGCCATCCCTTTCAGAACCCTTTGGTGCAGTCCATCTGGTCCAGGTGACTTATCCACCTTCAGCCCTTTCAGCTTCCCAAGCACCTTCTCGCTAGTAATAGCCACTCCACTAACTCCCACCCCCTGACTCTCTTGAATTTCAGGCACATTGCTGGTGTCCTCCACTGTGAAGACTGATGCAAAAAAAGGCATTCAAATCCTCTGCCATTTCTTTATTCCCTATTATCACTACACCCTGCATTATTTCCCAGCGGTCCAACATCCACTCTTGCTGTCCTCTTTTATATTATTAACTAGCTTACCTTTGTATTTCATCTTTCTTCCCATATTGCATTTTTAGTTACCTTCTGTTGTTCTTTAAAAGCTTCCCAATTCTCTTGCTTCCCACTAATCTTTGCAATGTTATATGCAGTCTTTTTTAGTTTTAGATTATTATCTGGATGGTGTCAGATTAGGATAAGGGGAGGTGCAATGTGCCCTGTGTGTCCTTGTACAATGGCATTTTGGCCTTCATAATGAGAAGATTTGAGTATAGGAGCAAAGAGGACCTACTGCAGTTGTACAGGGCCCTCGTGAAACCACACGTGGAGTATTGTGTCATAGGAACTGCAGATGCTGATCGAAATCAAAGACAGACACAAAATGCTGGAGTAACTCAGCGGGACAGGCAGCATCTCTGAAGAGAAGGATTGGGTGACCTGGAATATTGTGTGCAATTTTGGACTCCTAATTTGAGGAGTGCAGCGCAGGTTCACCAGGTTAATTCCCAGGATGGCGGGACTGACATATGATGAAATAATGGATCGACTGGGCTTTTATTCATTGGAAGGGTGAGAGGAGATCTTTTAGAAACATATAACATTCCCAAGGGATTGGATAGGCTCGATGCAGGAAAAATGTTCCCGAAGTTGGGGGATTCCAGAACCAAGGGACACAGATGCTGGTTTACCAAGGACACAAAATGTAGGAGTAACTCAGCGGGTCAGGCAGCATAAATTCATGTTATAAGAGCAGAAATAAGCCATTTTGCCCATCAAGTGAATTCCGCCATTCAATCATGGCTGATCTGGTGCCTCATTCTCCTGCCTTCTCCCCATAATCCTGACACCCGTACTAATCAAGAATCTAACGACCTGCCCTTAAAAATATCCATTGACAGCCTCCAAAGCCTTCTGCGGCAATGAATTCCACAAATTCACCACCCTCTGGCTAAAGAAATTCCTCCTCATCTCCTTTCTAAAGGCACATTATTTTATTCTGAGGCTGTGCTCTCTGGTTCTGGACTCTCCCACTAGTGGAAACATCCGATAAGACCATGGATAGGTGACGTTTCGGGTCGGGACCCTCCTTCAGTCACTCTCTGGAGAAGGGTCTGAAGAAGGGACTGGATCCGAAACGTCACCCATTCCTTCCCTCTAGAGAAGCTGCCTGTCCCGCTGAGTTACTCCAGCATTTTATCTCTATCTACAGTTCTTTCTTACACACTCCCAGGATAGGTGAGTTTCAGGATGGGACCCATCTTAAGACACTCCCTAGAGAACATAGATGGTTGACAATTTGGGTCTGGACTTTTCTACATACTGTTCCTGCGCTGTACTGCTCTTTGTTCTATGTTCTCCATCTCCTACGACTTTCTATTTTTTGTAGCCTGCATTTTATGACTTCATGTCTATCACGCCTTGCTTTTTTCAAAAGCCAGAGTAGAACAGGGTTTCCATTGATGCTTTTTTGCAGAAGAGGAAATAACCGTAATTGTTAAAGGTTGCTATGATTTGAATGACACGTTTGCTGTGTCTGCTTCTGGATTACTCGAGGAATAATGGATGTCCAGCAGTGAATTACTGCTCAGTAATTCAATTCAGTGCGTCTGGTGACGTCAAGTGTCTGAGTGATTTATGAACATCAAGCAGGCTCTGAGATTGAATAATTTCTTTCAGCTCTGTCAGAGAATGATTTTGAAATGCACATATTCTTTTTAAGAATAGTTCTGGTAATGATAGGTTAGATCGCCGATATAACACTGAGTCATGTAGATTAGGAATCCTGGTCTTTTTTGTCCTAGAAGGTAGAATTTTTGTGGTTATCTAGCTATTCGGATACAGAATTGTGGTGTGAGTCAGAGAGTGATAGTGGAAGGTTGCTTTTCACGTTGGGGGCCTGGAGTGAGTGGTATACCACATGGATCAGTGCTGGGACAACTGTTTGTGAATGTAAGTGGATGTTTTTGTAGATGACACCAACATTGGTGGTATGGTGGACAACGAAGAAGGTTGTCCAAGATGACAAAGGATCTTAGAAATAGGCGTGGAAACAGGCCCTTCGGCCCACAGAGTCCACGCCGACCATTAGTTCTATGTTATCCCACCTTCTCTACTACTCCCTACACACGGGAGGGCAATTTGCTGAGGCCAATTAACCTACAAACCCACACGTCTTTGAGACGTGGGTGGAAACGGAGCACTTGGAGATGTGTTAGGCAAGCAGAAATGTTGTGCCCCAAAACTCTAGCGACCCGGGTTCGGTATTGACGTCCAGTGCTACCTACGTGGAATTTGCAGGTTAGTGCAGGTAGTCACATACAACCTTTACATAGAGAGCAGTGGGTGCCTGGTTGGCAGCGTCAGGAGAGCCAAAGCATATGGGCACTAAGTGTCACCACCTGCACTATCCACTGTTTCTAACGTAAGAATATGTGTGTCTTTAGACAAGCTTTTAGATAGTCTATTTTAGATAGTCTTTTAGATGGACCGTTGATCCGCAAATCCTACTTTAATCGCTAGCTAATATAAATTTCATGCAATTAAATGAATTTGGAATCAAAGCAGATAATCTCTTTGTGAAACATTACCATTAAAATGGGATGTCTGCTTTGTCAAGCTTCTGTACGAACTTCAGACCTACAGATGCACGATTGACTTTTAGCTGCCCTTTGGAACAGCACAGAACAATTAGCTAGTACAGAACAATTAGCCATTAAATATGATTTTGCCAGCAATGTGCACATCCTACAGCGTTAAGATAAATGCCATTCACCAGTTTTAGGAGTCAGGGCTATACAGCATGAAAACAGGCACTTCGGCCCACATTGCTTATGCCAACCATGTTGGTATACGGGGCTTGTTCATATGTTACACGAGCAAAATTAGGCCATTTGGCCCATCAAGTCTACTCCGCCATTCAATCATGGCTGATCTATCTTCCTCTACCAACACCATTCTCCTGCCTTCTCCGCATAACCATCGACACCCACAGCAATCAAGAATCTGTCAATCACCTTAAAAATATCCAAAAGTTCCACTAGTTTGGATTTGGCCTCTGTCTTTTTGAAACCCTTCCTATCTGTATATATATCCAAATGTCTTTTGAAAGTTTTTGGTAAATTGCTCAAAATGTTACTTGGGCCTACTAGTCCTGCCTCTGGATTGTTATTGGGGCAGATGTAATCCACCAACGCCCTCAGTCCGTGTAGAAACAAAGAACGGCAGATGCTGGTTTACAAAGAAAGACACAATGTGATTGCACTCTGTGGATTAACCGACCTATCAGGGAGAGCTGGAAAGAGGAGAAAAATTAAACAGGCCTTGTCTCCTTCCTCTGGACGAGAAGATTAATCAGCTCAGAATTGTACATATCATGAAAGCTTTTACTAAGGTTGCAGAGCGGCACAGTGACGCAACTGTGAGCCTCTGCCTCACAGCGTGTAAAACCCGGGTTGCATCGGAGCTCAGGTACTGTCTGTGTGGAGTTTGCACACTCTCCCTGTGACTGCGTGGGTTTCCCCCGGGAGCTCCGGTTTTCTCCCACATCCCACATTTTGGTAAATCAGCCCCTGTAAATTTACCCCCAGTGTGCAGGGAGTGGAAGCGAAAGTGGAATGTATTGGACTAGTATGAACTAGTAATGCAAGGTCAGTTTGGACACGGTGGGCCGAAGGGCCTGTTTCCATGCTGTATCTATAAACTAAACGAAACTAAACTAAACTAGGAAAGATATTTCACCTTGCAAGTGAATCGAAAATAATGGTCGTTCGTGTAAGCCGAGGAGAGGTTTCCCTTCATGGGGAATTTGGGATAGATTGAAAAATGCAGCATGGAAACAGGCCAGGTCTATGCCAACCATTGATTTACAGAGGCCAATTAACCTACAAGCCCATACGGTGCTTTGGTGGGGTGTGGGAGGAAAGTGGAACACTTGGAGAAAACCCACGTGGCCACAGGGAGGATGTGCAAACTCCACACTGACAGCACCCAAGGTCAGGATTGAACCCGGCTCTCTGGCATTGTGAGGCAGCGGCTCACTGCGCTGTTGTTCTAGATCACAGCTAATCTAGCTCAGCTGAAAAGTGGGCAGAGCAATGGCAGGTGGAATTTAACTGTTACAAGTGCGAAGTGATGTATTTTAAGGAGTTAAACCAGGACAGGACGTACACAGTGAATGCTGTTTAATTCAGACAAAGTTACCTGCAAATAGATTTATACAGAATCACGGAATCTAAATTTTGCTTGTAGAATAACTGGCAGAACGAGACATGCAAATAAATAGCGTGATCTCAGTTAAATATATGCAAATATTTCATTTTAAGTCAAGTCAAGTCGTCACTTTTATTTCCATACCACATTTAAAAAACAACTTTCATTGACTAAAGTGCTTTACATTGGTGGAGGTACTAACGTTATACAACAGTGGTTCATAGATTAAGTACATACATAAATACATACATACAGCCCTCCTTCAGAAGACGGTCAAGAAAGGCTTGAGATTAAAGATGAGTTTTAAGTCTCGATGGGAAGAGGGATGCTGTTCCACAGTCTAGGAGCTGCAACCGCAAAGGCGCGGTCGCCCCTGAGCTTATGCCTAGACCGCGGATGTTCAGTAACCCCAAGTCGGCCGATCTGAGGGACCTGGAGGTGGTGTGGTGGGTAAGCAGACTTTTGATGTGGGTGAGGGCAAGCCGTTAAAGGCTTTGTAAACATAAAGAAGGATCTTGAAATTTATTCGGAACCGCACAGGGAGCCAGTGGAGAGAGGCCAGGATCGGGGTGATGTGGTCCCTTTTTCGGGTGCCCGTCAGGAGTCTCGCTGCGGCGTTTTGGACCAGTTGCAGGCGGGACAGGGAAGATTGGCTGATGCCAGTGTAAAGGGAGTTGCAGTAATCGAGGCGGGAGGAGATAAATGTGTGGATGATCTTTTCGAGGTCATCAAACTGGAGGAATTGTTTTATTTTAGCTATCATCCGAAGCTGGAAGAAGCTAGCTTTTACCACGGCATTGAGTTGTTTGTCAAACTTCAGTGCTGAGTCAAATATCACGCCAAGGTTTTTGACGTGAGGTTTGAGTAGTGGGGTAAGGCTTCCAAGGCTGCCTGCTATCATTTTGATTGAGTCCGAGGGGCCGAGAAGGATGACCTCAGATTTACTCTTGTTTAGTTGGAGGAAGTTCTGGGCCATCCAACACTTTATATCCTCGAGGCAGTGGATAAGGTTAAGTAGATTTTATCGGTTTTGGGGCTTCAGGGGGAGATAGAGTTGTGTATCGTCTGCATAGCAATGGAAGGAAATGCCGTGCCTTTGAATGACTTGGCCTAAGGGGAGCATGTACAGGGAGAAGAGAATAGGGCCAAGGATGGAACCTTGTGGAACCACGCAGCAGAGGCTAGCTGGGGAGGAGAAAGAGTTGCCTCTGTTAGTAGAGAAACTCCTACCTTTGAGGTAGGAGATGAACCAGTTCAGGGCAGTGCCATCAATACCAACCCCGTACCTGAGACGGTCAATTAGGATGGTGTGGTCGACAGTATCAAATGCTGTGCTGAGGTCGAGAAGGAGCCGGAGTCAAAGAATGTTTTCTTTGAAACCCACCACTGATTGCTCAGTAGATAGGTGTATACGTGTTGTTTATTTTAGTTTTAATGGTACGGCATGGCAAGTGGCCCTTGAACCCGCCGAGTCCATGCCAACCTGCACTCACCCATTCACACCAGCGCTATGTTACCCTACTTTCTCAACCACTCCCTGCACACTAGGGGCAATTTTACAGATGCTGTAGCCAACAAACCCACATGTCTTTGGGGTTGTGGGAGGAAATTCATGGGGAGTGTGTCCACCTGAAGTCAGAATTGAACCCGGGTGTCTGGCGCCGTGAGGCAGCAGCTCTACCACCGCACCACTGTGTTGTCGCTGTAAACAGCTTTTTATGAGAACGTACTTCCTCAAACGGCCTTGGATGCCGTGTGGTAAAAGGCTTGGATTGGCTGGGATGTTGGGGCGGGAGATTGCAACCTTCACATGGTCCGCCCTGTTTCGACGGATGCAAACAACCTGGCGTGCACAATCAAATAAGATCAAATAGAACTAGTTGTCCAACAACTTTAGGCTGTGCACGCCACACCCATGAAGAAGAAGAAGAGGCTGGGATGTTGAATTAACCGGTAAGTTTACAGTCAGATCAGCTGCGATCTTATTAAATGGCAGCAAGGAGGCACGGCAAGGATGGGGTTCAATCCTGACCGCTGGTGCTGTCCGTGTGGAGATGACCCGTTTTTCCTGTGTGCAGGTGATTGGTAGAATCAGCAGTGCGTTGAGGGGAATGTAGGGAGAATGAATAGGTTTGAGTGAGATTAATGTGAATGGGTGTTTGATGCTCAGCACGGACTCAGTGGGCCTGTACTAACTCTGTTAATTGTTATGTGAGGAATGACTTGTATGTGAATGTAAGTGGCTTAATCTGCAGAAGGGTATGAAGAAGGGTTTTGACCCATTAGAAAGGTCCCGACCTGAAACGTCACCTCACCAGAGATGCTGCCTGACCCACTGAGTTACTCCAGCACTATGTGTCTTTATGTGTTAACCAGCATCTGTAGATCCTTGTTTCTACAATAGGATTAGTAAGTTGGCACGTGGCACCAAAATTGGTGGTGTGTGGGGCACAGTCAAGGAAGTTGTCTAAGGTTACAACAGGATCTAGATTAACTGTTTGCATAATATATTCACATTAATAGTTCGTATTAACCAACCTGATCTCCCGGTGGCTCAGCACTTCAGCTCCCCCTCCCATTCCGAATCCGACCTTTCTGTCCCGGGCCTCGTCCATGGCCAGAGTGAGTCCCATCGCAAATTGGAGGAGCAGCACCTCATATTTCACTTGGGCAGTTTACACCGCAGCGGTATGAACATTGACTTCTTCAATTTCAGGTTGTCCTTGCTTTCTCCCTCTTTCCCCTCCCCTTCCCAGCTCTCCCACAGCCTACTGTCTCTGCCTCTTACTTTCTTCTTCCTGCCCCCCCCCCCCCCCCCCCCACCAACATCAGTCTGAAGAAGGGTCTTGACCTGAAACATTACTTATTCCTTCGCTCCATAGATGCTGCCTCACCTGCTGAGTTTCTCCAGCAATTTTGTCCACCTAAGATTAACTGTGAATGTGGGCAGAGGAACGGCAGATGGAACTTATCTCTGCCAAGTGTAAAGAGATATATTTTGAGAAGTTAAACTAGGCTCGGATTATATCTCTGGGTGACTCTCCTGTGAAACAGGTTTGGGAACAGAATGGTATTCCTTAATCATACCCTCGATATACATTTGTGTTCTAGTATTAAAATGTTTTGGAGGATAAATCTTTCATGGCAGTGAAGGGGGTAGGAATATTGTGAGCAGATTTGGGCCCCTTTGAGCCCCAGTGCTGGCATTGGAGAGGGTTCAGAGGAGGTTTATGAGAATGATGCCAGGGATGATTGAGTTAATGCATGAGCATTTGATGGCACTGGGCCTGTACTCGCTGGAGTTTAGAAGGATGAGGGGGATCTAATGAAAACTTACTGAATAATGAAAGGCCTGGATAGAGTGGATAGAAACATAGAAAATAGGTGCAGGAGTAGGCCATTGGGCCCTTTGAGCCAGCACCACCATTCAATATGATCGTGGCTGATCATCAAGAATCAGTATCCTGTTACTGCTTTCTCCCCATATCCCTTGATTCCATTAGCCCTAAGAGCTATATCCAAATCTCTCTTGAATACGTCCAGTGAATTGGCCTCCACAGCCTTCTGTGGCAGCAAATTCCACAGATTCACAACTCTCTGGGTGAAAAGGTTTTTCCTCATCTCAGTCCTAAATGGCCTACTCCTTATTCTTAAACTGTGACCCCCTGGCTCTGGACTCCCCCAACATCGGGAACATTTTTCCTGCATCTAGCCTATCCAATCCCTTAATAATTTTATATGTTTATATAGGATCCCCTCTCATCCTTCTAAATTCCAGTGAATACAACCCGTCGATCCATTCTTTCATCATATGTCAGTCCCGGAAATTAACCTGGTGAACCTACACTGCACTTCCTCAATGGCAAGAATGTCCTTCCTCAAACTAGGAGACCTAAACTGCACACAATACTCCAGGTGCGGTCTCACCAGGACCCTGTATAGACTGCACCTGGAGTATTGTGTGCAGTTTTGGTGTGCAGATGTGGAGAGGATGTTTCCAGTAGTTCGGGTTTGGTACGGTGGTATAATGGTATAGTTGCTATGAGTGCTGTCTGTAGGGAGTTTGTACGTTCTCCCTGTTACCGCATGGGTTTCCACCAAAGATCCTATAGCAAGCAAGATAGATCACTCGACGAAAAATACGTAGTACGGTCATGGGCAGATTCATGGGTAATTTTTAGCCCCATTTCCGGAACCGGCTTCCATCTCCGCACCAAAGATCCCATAGCGGAGCAAAGATAACTAGTGCGGAGACGGAAGCCGGTTACGGAATCATCCTCGTAAAAATAAAAGTTATTTGGTAAAAATCTTCCCCTCATTTTCAGAATTATAATTTATTAACACAAACTGTTCCCCACAACGTTGATTACACTGCGAGTCGGGTCGGGTCAGGTTAACTGAAATGAATGAAAAAAAGGCCCACATTCCGCTCCATTGCGTACTACACGTCAGCCCATTGCATTTAGAAGGAGTGGTCTATCTTGCTCCACTATAGGATCTTTGGTGCTCCACTAGATGCTCCGATTTCCTTCCACACTCCAAAGCCATATTAGTTAATTAGCTTCAGTAAAATTGTAAATTGTCCCTACTGTATAGGATAGTGCTGGTGTACAAGGTCGTTGTGGACCTAGCGAGCTGAAGGGCCTGTTTCCACTCTGTATATCCAAAGTTTAAAATCTAAAAGTCTAATGTATGAGGAGCATTTAAAGGCACTAGGCCTGTACTAATTGGAGTTTAGAAGGATGAGGGGGATCTCATAAATACTTACTGAATAATGAAAGGCCTGAATAGAGTCGATTTGGAGAGGATGAGAGGGGGAGTCTAGGACCAGAGGGCACAGACACAGAATAAAAGGATGCACCTTTAGAAAGGAGGAGGAGGAGCTTCTATAGCCATAGTGTGGTAAATCTGTGCAATTCATTGCCACAGATAGCGGTGGAGGCCAAGTCAATGGTTATGGAGAGAAGGCAGGAGAATGTTTTTTTTTAATAGGGTTGAGAGGGAAAGTTAGATCAGCTATGGGCTGAATGGCCTAATTCTGCTGCCTGGCCCTCTGAGTTACTCCAGCATTTGGTGTTTTTTACATGGAATCCAAGTCTAGCTGGCTAATTGACTAGTGAAAGGTTTGAATAGAGTGGATTTGGAGAGGATGTTTCCACTAGTGGGGGAGTCTAGGACCAGAGGTCAGCCTCAGAATTAAAGGATATTCCTTTGGGAAGGAGATGAGGAGGAATTTCTTTAGTCAGAGGGTGGTGAATCTGTGGAATTCTTCGCCACAGAAGGCTGTGGAGGCCAATGGATATTTTTACGGCAGAGACAGATAGATTCTTGATTAGTATGGGTAACAAGGGTTATGAGGAGAAGAATGGGCTTAGGAGGAAGAGATAGATCAGCCATGATTGAATGGCGGACTAGACTTGATGGGCCCAATGGCCTAATTCTACTCCTATCACTTATGACCTTATGAATCCAAAATTGGTTTGGTGATGGGAGGCAGCAGATGGTTGTGGAAGGATGTGTTTTTCATTGCAAGTCCATGACCAGTGATGGAGGGGATGGCCATGTGGAGAACGTACAAACTCTGTACAGACAGCACCCGTAGTCAGGATCGAACCCGGGTTTCTGGCGGTGTAAGGCTGTAACTCTACCGCTGCGCCACTGTGCCTCCTAACCCCTTCCCCCCTGTGTGGTTTCAATAAGTTTGATTTTTGGACACAAAACTTTCCGTTTGATATACAACACATACCTTCATAAACTTATTATCAAACTTACTTGTCTTAACTCTTGGAGCTGCTACCAGGTGTCAGTAAGCTTCTGTTGTTTCTGATACATGCTTTGCCCTTTAGTGACATATGCGTTAAATTCACACACCAAAGGATTTTCAACCTCTGCACTCCGCTACCGATTAAAATGTTACACACCAGCCAAAGGTTGCTCAAAGGCCTCACAGGTGGAGCCGCTGCCAAGGTGTAATCATGATCTCGGCTGCTGTCTGTGTGGAGATTGCATGCTCTCCCTGTGACCACGTGGGTTTCCTCAGGGTGCTCTGGTTTCCTCCCACATCCCAAAGATGTGCGGGGTTGTAGGACAATTGGCCTCTGTCAATTGCCCTCAGTGTGTAGGGAGTGGATGCGAAAGAGGGATAACGTAGAACTAGTGTGAGCGGGTGGTCAATGGTGAACGGATGATCGGGGTGGACCCGGCGGGCCGAAGGACCTGTTTTCATGCTCCTGAAATGTGCCATGATGGCACTACTCTTAGAGAGAGCATTTGCCTCAAAGCATTGGAGACCTAGGTTGGATCCGGACCTGGTGTGCTGTCTGTGTGATGTTTGCATGTTCTTTCTGTGAGCACATGGGTTTCCTCTGATATTCAAAAGCATTGCAGCTTGGTGGGGTTAATTGCTCTGAGCGTGTAGGCAAGTGGTGAAATCAAGGGGTGAATGCGGGAAGAATAGGAAATTAGAATTAATGTTGAGTTGGTGTGAATTAGTGGTTAGGCTGGACTCCGTGGGCTGAAAGGCCTGTTTCCCTGACAATGACCAATGCATTCCAAGAGTCAGACCGCATTGAAACAGGCATACTGTCCATGCTTACCATTGAGGACCTATCTCTCTATGGATCATGTCAGCGCTGAGTCCATGCCTACCATCTAGCAACCTTACATTAATCCAACATTGTACCCTTGGGTCCCCAGCATGACCTCAACTTGTGTTTGTCTGCACCTGGCTTGGTCGAATACTCAGCATTGACGGATGTCATTTTAGCATTGGCCGATTATGTGATAGGGCTCACTAATTTGTTTAATTTAGGTTATTGTCACATGTACCTTAAACACACATACAAACTTAAAGCACACGGTATTGGGGGTTCAGTATTGATGTGGACAGAGAACTGGCTGGCAGACAGGAAGCAAAGGGTAGGAGTAAACAGGTCCTTTTCAGAATGGCAGTCAGTGACTAGTGGGGTACCGCAAGGCTCCGTGCTGGGACCCCAGCTATTTACAATATATATTAATGATTTGGACGAAGGAATTGAATGCAACATCTCCAAGTTTACGGATGACACGAAGCTGGGGGGCAGTGTTAGGTGTGAGGAGGATGCTAGGAGGCTGCAAGGTGACTTGGATAGGCTGGATGAGTGGGCAAATGCATGGCAGATGCAGTATAATGTGGATAAATGTGAGGTAATCCACTTTGGTGGCAAAAACAGGAAAGTAGACTATTATCTGAATGGTGGCCGATTAGGAAAAGGGGAGATGCAACGAGACCTGGGTGCCATGGTACACCATGGTCATTGAAAGTAGGCATGCAGGTGCAGCAGGCAGTGAAGAAAGCGAATGGTATGTTAGCATTCATAGCAAAAGGATTTGAGTATAGGAGCAGGGAGGTTCTACTGCAGTTGTACAGGGTTTTGGTGAGGCCACACCTGGAGTATTGCGTACAGCTTTGGTCTTTGAATCTGAGGAAAGACATTCTTGCCATAGAGGGGGTACAGAGAAGGTTCACCAGACTGATTCCTGGGATGGCAGGACTTTCATAGGAGGAAAGACTGGATAGACTCGGCCTGTACTCGCTAGAATTTAGAAGATTGAGGGGGGATTTATAGAAACTTACAAAATTCTTAAGGGGTTGGACAGGCTAGATGCAGGAAGATTGTTCCCGATGTTGGGGAGGTCCAGAACAAGGGGTCACAGTTTAAGAATAAGGGGGAATTCCTTTAGGACCGAGATGTGGAAAACATTTTTCACACAGAGAGTGGTGAGTCTCTGGAATTCTCTGCCACAGAGGTAGTTGAGGCCAGTTCATTGGCTATATTAAAGAGGGAGTTAGATGTGGCCCTTGTGGCTAAAGGGATCAGGGGGTATGGAGAGAAGGCAGGTACAGGATACTGAGTTGGAATGATCAGCCATGATCATATTGAATGGTGGTGCAGGCTCGAAGGGCCGAATGACCTACTCCTGCACCTATTTTCTATGTTTCTATGTACCGAGGCACAGTGAAAAGGTTTGTAGCATGCTATCCAGTCAGCGGGAAGTCTATACATGATTACGATCAAGCTGCCCTTAATGTACAGATACATGATGAAGGGAATAACGTTTAGTGCAAGATAAAGTCCGACTAAAGATAGTCCGAGGGTCTCCATTGAGGTAGATAGTGGGTCAGGACCACTCACTAGTTGTTGATAGGATGGTTCAGTTGCCTGATAACAGCTGGGAAGAAACTGTCGCTGAATTTAGAGGTGTGCGTTTATTGTTTATTGTTACGTGTACAGCTTTTTGTTGCATGCTAAGTCAGTGGAAAGACTATACATGATTACAATCCAGCCGTCTACAGTGTACAGATACAGGATAAAGGGACTAAAGTTTAGTGCGATGCAAAGTCCAGTAGAGCCCGATTAAAGATAGCCCAAGGGCCTCCAATGAGGTAGACGTTAGCTCAGGCCCGCTCTCTCTAGTTATTAATTAGACCTACTCACAAATACTCTCACTGTGGCCTTGTAACTTTTTCCCTTTCAAAGTTTCCATTTAATCTGCGGCAGGTTCAGGTGGCCATGAGATGTCAGTGATATTATTGAGATGTCAGTGATATCATTGATAAGATATCTCATGATGAGACTTGGTGAAGGTGTACAAGGATATTGGTTTACACAGGGCGAAAGAAACGATATGCCGCTCATTAATCGGTGCCTCCTGGATCATTGGGACACTGCTTTAATTGAGTTTAGTTTAATATTGTCACGTGTACCCCGAGGTGCAGTGAAAAGCTTTTCTTTGCGTGCTGTCCTGTCACAGAAAATACTGTACATACAAGACACAAGATACGAGATATTTTATTATGTCATTTGAACCCAAGTTCAAACGTGATTATGTTTCTGCAGTCATACAAACAAGAAAAGGAAACCCAAGACACAATTAACACAATTTACACAAACATCCATCACAGTGAATCTCCAACACCTCCTCGCTGTGATGGAAGGCAAAGTCTTGTCTCTCCCCTGTTCCTTATTCTTCTGGTTGATTACAATCAATCCGTCCACAGTGTACACATAAAGGGTGGTACATTTTGTGCAATATAAAGTCCGATTAAAGATTGGTTCAGGTCTTTGGTGAGGTAGATGGGAGGTCAGAACCACACTCTAGCTGATGAGAGGACAGTTCAGTTGCCTGTTAACAGCTGGGAAGAAACTGTTCCTCAATCTGGAGTACACTTCTGTACTTGCTTGATGGGAGAGGGGAGAAGGGACAGTAATTGGGGTGAGACTGGTCCTTGATTATGCTGGTGTCATTGCGGAGGTAGGGTGAAATGCAGATGGAGGCGATGGAAGGGATGCTGGTTTGCGTGATGGTCTGGGCTATGTCCACAACTCTGTAATTTAAGGTCATAAGGTCCTAAGTGAGAGGAGTAGAATGAGGCCATTCGGCCCATCAAATCTACTGTGCCATTCAAATGGCTGATCTATCTCTCCCTCCTAGCCCCATTCTCCAGTCTTCTCCTCATCACCGCTGACACCTGTACTGATCAAGACTCTATTGATCTCTGCCTTTAAAATTACCACTGACGGCCTCCACAGCCAACTGTGGCAAAGAATTCCACAGATTCACCACCCTCTGACTAAAGAAATTCCTCCTCATTTCCTACCTAAAAGAACGTCCTTTAATTCTAAGGCTATGACCTCTAATCCTAAACACTCCCACTAGTGGAAACATCCTCTCCACATCTGCTCTATCCAAGCCTTTCACTATTCTGTATGTTTCAATGAGGTCCCCCCTCATTCTTCCAAACTCCAGCGAGTACAGACAAATGCTCATCATAGGATAGCCTACAAATTCTGAATAAGGGTCTCGACCCGAAACGTCGCTTATTCCTTTGCTCCATGGATGCTGCCTCACCCGCTGAGTTTCTCTAGCTTTTTTACCTACAAATTTACCTACAAATTCCTGGGATCATTCTTGTAAACCTCCCCTGGACCCTGTCCAAAATTGCTCACAATATACCAAATGCAACCCTGACCAGCACCTTATAGAATCTCAACATTATATCCTAATTTTTATACATCGTGGCCTATCCCCTGAGGTTGAGGATGATGGTCTACGTTCTGTTGTTTTTATGGACTCTCAGGTGGCTTATGAGTCCAATCCTGGGTTTGAAAGTTCTTCGGCATTCAGGACAGGTAATTCCAGATGGCAGATCGGGCTTTGGTTGTTGCTGCCTCTCTTTCCATTTTCTTCTCTTTTCTTCTAATTCTGTGCATCTGTTGGCTTCGAAGGTCGCTGTTCCTTCTTGGGATGCAGAGTTTCCTGTCCTTGGCATTGGTTACCCAATTGTTGATGTCTATTTCACATTTCTTCATGCTGGCCTTTTAAGGCGTCTTTGAATCTTTTCTTCTGTCCGCCTCTTTTACATTTGCCTTCTTTAAGCTGTATATAAGCCCTCTTGAAATAAACACTAGCATTGAGTTTGCTTTCTTTACTACTGATGCGACTTGCAGGTAAACTTTCTGGGAATCCTGCACCAGCACTCTCAAGTCCCGTTGCACCTGTGATTATTGTGGTCTGGTATTGGATGGAGCGGTTCCCAAACCAGATTAGTTTGAACGTCAATGACTAGAGCATGGGTAATGCAAACATTTTTTTAAGCCGAGAGTGGTGATGACTACTCGACTTGAGGGGGGAGAGTGCAGGAAAATGGTATTGACATAAATGATCAGCCATGGACAGAACGGTGGTGCAGCTAATAGAGTTGCTGCTTCACAGAGACCCCAGGTTCCATCCTGACCTTGGGTGCTTTCAGCGTGGAGTTTGAACCTTACCCCTATGACTGCATGGGTTTCCTCTTTCTCTCTCTTATATTTTTTCCTCCTTGATGTTCTTTCTTTTGCTTTTCATTTTTCTCTATTTCTTTCCCTTACATTTTTCTATTTTCCGTCTTTTGTTCTTGTTCTCCATTTCCTCCTTCATTCTTTCCCTTATACATGAGTCATCACCTTTTCACTGTGCCTCGGTACATAGAAAATAGGTGATGACTCATGTATAAGGGAAACATCAATCATGTCTTTCTCCCTTTCTCGCGAAGTTGCCTTCTCACTACCTTCCCAGCTTTCTCTTTCTTATTTTCTTCTTCTGTTTTTAAACTTTGTTTTTCTCCTTCATTCTTTCTCTCTCTCATTCTGTCTTTCTTTCCAATCCTTTCTTGTTTCCCTCTTTTTTGCTTCTTTCTCCCCTTCTCCCTTTTCTCTCTTTCATTGGTTCTTTTCATCTTTTGGTTCTTACTTTCTCTTGCACCTTTTTCTCTTTATTTTCTTTCTCTCTTCCTTCCTGTTGTGTTCCTTCTTTCTCTCTATCGGTCGTCTGACCTCGGAGACTGAGTCACGGACGCACAACATTGCACTGCGCCTTCGTGAATCATCTTCACATTAATTTAAAACTACTTTCCTTTATATCATGAAATATTCAAATGCGAGTTTCTGCATCAAGAATCAATATATATTGTTTCAAATCACAAGTATCTAGATTAATATTAAGTGTCTTTACATTTTGGGCCAAGTGTGTAAACAATGAGATTTGCTGTATCAGCGCGCAGTCTTGGACCAGTAGTTTAATTCTCGTCCAGTTCCACCTGGGATCTTTGTGTGTGTAAATGAGTGGGATAATCAGGAGAGAACGTAGGGGAGGATGAAATGGGACTAGTGTGAATGGGAGCTTGGTGCTTGGTGTGGATTCCGTGGGTGCAATGGCCCTGTTTCCCTGCTGTGTGAAGCTGTGGCATTAATCAAACTCTACTTTATAATTCAAGGACCCAGATGTCTGCTTACTCATTGGGTAAGATAACCACTTTGCTTCCATAGCCATCGGATTTCATCCTTTTGATTGGAAGAAGTTGATTTGGTCGATTAGTGTGCTCTGATTTGATTCATGATGGCTGAATTATTGAATTGAATTGAATAAATTTTATTAGCTAAGTATGTACACATACAAGGAATTTGCCTTGGTGCTTTGCTCGCAAGGATAACATCACAATATATAGTAGACAATTACAAATATAACATTATAATTTAATATACAGATAAATAGTATCTATAACAAATATAGTGCAGACAATTAAAAATAAAACATTTAAACGTGAAAATAAAATACCAGAGCACAAAGAGGCTGCAGACTTGGTTATTGAGTAGAGCTACTACTCGTGGAAAAAAGCTATTTTTATGTTTGACGGTGGTGGCTTTGACGGTCCGGAGTCGCCTTCCAGAGGGAAGTGATTCAAAGAGTTTGTGGCCAGGGTGAGAGGGGTCCGAGATGATCTTGCCCGCTCTCTTCCTGGCCCTCCTGATACTACTTTCTATCTGTCTACTGATGGACCTTTGGCCCATCTCATCCATGTCGACCATGATGACTATCTACACTAATCCCAATTGCCTGAAATAGACCCGTTTCACTTCACACCTTTCCTGTTCAAGTACCTGTCTAAATATATTTGTAGTTGTATCTGCCCCCAACCACCTCCTCTGGCAACTCATTCCATATATAAAGACTGTGCCTTCAAATCTGTTTCCCCTCCCTCACCTTAAACCTTGTCCCTCTAGTTCTAGACTCTCCACCGTATAAAATACATCATCTATCCTATCTATGCCCTTCACAATTTTGTAAACCTCTATAAAGTCACTTCTCAGCCTCCTACATTCTTATGAGAAATAACCCAGTTTATCCAATCTCTCCTATTACATGCAACATTGTGGCAATTCTCTTCTGCACTCTCTCCATTGCTCCCATATATCTCCTGTAGTGCATACAATTCTGTCTGGGTCTTTCTTTGGTAAAATTGAAGCTTCCTTGGATTGAATTGCATTGAATTGAATGATACTGCAGGGGGAAAGGCCATTCAGCCCATTGAACCCATTCTTGCTAGTTCTATGCTTTCCTGCTTTTTCATCCACCCTAAACACCGGGGGCGATTTACAGAGGCCAATTAACTTACAAACCCGCACACCTTTGAGATGTAGGAGGAAACCAGAGGAAACCCATGCAGTCACAGGGAAAATGTGCAGAAATCAGCTCCCAAGGTCAGGATTGAAGCCGGGTCTCTGGCGATGTGCGGCAGCAGTTCTACCAGCTGCACCACTGTGCTGCCCTTAGCTTTCAATATGATTGAAAATGAGGTTAGGGCATCCTTTTCATCTCTAGTCTTTGTCCACCTATCTGCCAATATATCCCTCCCTCCCCTCACCTGTATTCACCTATCACTTACCAGGCTATGTCCACCCACGCTGCTCTCTTTCCCAGCTTTCTCCCCCCTACTGCACAATTAGTCTGAAGAAAGGTCCCCACCCGAAACCTCACCTAACCGTTAATTTAAAAATCCATCAATTAATTTAATATTGAAATTTTTAAAAAATCACAGAGGGTGCGCTGCCAGAGGTGGTGGTGGGTGCAGACGTGATAGTGGCGTTTAAGAAGCTTTCAGATAGGCACATTGAAATGCAGGCAACGGAGCAATATGGATCATATCTATGCAGAGGAGATTAGTTTATGTTTAGTTTAATTTAAAGATAGAGTGCGGAATCAGGTCCTTTGGCCCACCAAGTCCGTGCCGACCAGTGAACCGTGTCCACTAGCACGATACTGCACATTAGGGACAATTTACAATTTGTTTTTATCAAAACCAATTAACCGACAAGCCTGTACATCTTTGGAGTACAGGAGGAAACTGGAGCTCCAGGAGAAATGCCACCTAGTCATGGGGAGAACGTACAAACTCCATACAGACAGCACCCGTGGTCATGATCGAACCTGTGTCTCTGGTGCTGTAAGGCAGCAACTATACTGCAGCGCCAACATGCCGCCCTATAACTTGGCATCATGTTTGGCACAAACCTCGAGAGATGCTGCTTGAACCGGTGAGTTCTTCCAGCACTTAGTCTTTTGCAGAAGATTCTTGCATCTGCGATTCCTTGCGTCTCCAGCTATGCTCCTGCTTCTGAAATTCACTTCCTTTGAGGCCAGTGAAATAGCACGCTGCCACTATTTAATATATCATGCAGTTAGCACACTGAGGGGGCATTAATTTCTAGGCAACGGCCTTCACCCCAAGTGACCAGAGACAATCTGCAAGTGGGAAAATGCCACAGCCGTGCATCACAGCATGAACGTGAAGTCACCAAACACCTTGTCACTGACAGTGTTAGCTGGGCCCTGACGTGGCTTTATTCTGGGTGACAAAGTGTTGACAGTAACAGTCTTGTTTAACAATCGCACTGTTATTTTGCTGGCTCCTTTCAGTTTATTTTAAAGATACGGCACGGAAACAGGCCCGGGTTCGTGCCGACCAGCGATCACCCTGTACACGAGCACTATCCTGCACACCAGGGACAATTTACAATTCTACCAAATCCGAGCAACTTACAAACCTGCACATTTTTGGAGTGTGAGAGGAAACCGGTGCACCCAGAGAAAACCCACGTGGTCTTGGAGAGAACGTACAAACTCTGTACAGACAGCACCCATAGTCAGGATTGAACCTTGGTCCCTGGTGCTGTAAGGCAGCAACTCTGCCAACCTTTGGAATCTCCATTATAAAGAAACTCTTTTCTTAATTTTAATTGATGCGTTTAATTATGCCCCCAAATAAAAAACACTCACCGTTTACTCACTGTGCCACAAGCACAGGCCATTCAGCCCATCAGATTCCTGAACTTATTCTCTCTCCCATGCTCACTAATTCCATGGCGTCAGCCCTGCACTGAGGGGCAAGATGCAGCGGTCAATTAACCTTAGGATGGCACAGTGGTGCAGCTGGTAGGACTGCTGCCTCGCAGTGCCCGAGACCCGGGATTGATCCTGACCCCGGTTGTTGTTTGTACGTGGAGTTTGCATGTTCTCCCTATGACTGTGTGGGTTTCCTCCCTAATCCCAAAGACATGCGGATTCGTATGTCTCTAAAATTTCCCTTAGTGTGTAGGGAGTGGACGAGAAAGTGGGATAACAGAATTAGTGTGGAAATCAGAAACTGCAGATGCTGGCTTACAAAAAAAAACACCAAGTGCTGGAGTAACTCAGCGGGTAAGGCATTATCTCTTGGAGAACATGGATAGATGACGTTTCGGGTTGGGACCTTTCTTCAAAACTAGTGTGAATGGGTGATTGATAGTCAACGTGGACTCAGCGGGCTGAAGGGACTGTTTCCATGCTGTATCTCGAAACTAAACTAAATTCAAAACGATACATACTGGCACACCTTTGGGATGTGAGAGGAAACTGGAGCACCCAGGAGAGATCCATATGGATGCAGGGATGACAGGCAACACCAGGGGTGACACCGTGGGGCAGCTTGTAGAGCTGCAATTTCGCAGCTCCAGCCACCCAGGCTCAATACCGAGCTGTGTGGAGTTCACACGTTCTCCTTGTGACTGACTGGTAGTTAGTTGTCCATTAAGATGGAAATTGATAAGGGCACTCCGAAGAGAGGCAAGACTGAGAGGCATTTGCCCCAAACACCTCATTTATAAAATAAAATCTACAATTGTCAAAACAGGAAATCGAATGAGAAAAGAAGCTGGAGTTTTAATTTTAACCTGCCTTCTGAGTAACTGTTTCTTGTGAGTACCCTTTGTAACTTTGTTGGCGCCTTTGTAGCGACTCTTTCCTGTACTTTGTATGTACAAACAGAATTTCACTGCACCTAGCTGGGTACAAATGACAAAGTATCATTATAAAGTATCCATCATAAAGAGGAGATACATGTTTTGAAGTAAGGCTTTGAGGAACCTGTAATAGGCACAAAGTGCTGGAGTAACTCAGTGGGTCAGGCAGCAGCCCAGGAGAAAAAGAATGGGCGACGTTTCGGGTCGGGACCCCTCTTCAGACCAGCAATTGGCTGAGTGTGAAACAGACATTATGCCAGGTTGACTGATAATGGAGTTTGTGCTCCATACGTCTAGATTGCTTTGTAAACTCAAAGGGAAATGATCCTTGGAGGGTTTTGGAAAGAATTGCTTCACCAAAAGAAAAAGGTTCCAGTCCCCTGACTTGGAGCATTGTAACATGGCAGCATGGCGGCGTAGAGGTCAGTGGTCCAGGTTCAATCCTGACCTCGGGACCTGCTCTTATTGTGTTTGTGTTCAGAGGGAGGTGGAGCAACAGGTTTGTCGGCACATTTGAAGTGAGCACCGTGGTGCCACCAGTAGAGCCGTTGCCTCACGGCTCCAGTGACCAGGGTTCAATAGCGACCTCCAACGCTGTCTGTGTGGCGTTTGCACCTTCTCCCTGTGAATGCGAGGGTTTCTTCCAGATGCTGCAGTTTCCTCCCACAGCCCAAAGACAAGCGGGTTGGTGGGTTAATTGGCCTCTGTAAATTGTCCCTGGTTTGTTGGTGAGTGGGGAGATCTGAGATGATGCACAAACACGGTTAATTGGCTACTGCAAAGTGTGCAGGTAAGTGGCTAAAAGGAAATAATGAAAGTGGAGTTGATTAATCTGTGGAAGAGTAAAGCCAGTGTACAGGGAAATGAGGATGGGGGAGGAATGTTTTTTAGTTTAGAGATACAGAGTGGAAACAGGCCTTTCGGCCCACCGGGTCCACGCCGACCATTGATCACCCCGTACACTAACACACCAGGGACAGTTTACAGAAGCCAATTAACCTACAAACCTGTATGTCTTTGGAGTGCAGGAGGAAACCGGAGCACCCAGAAAAAGTCCACGCAGGTTATGGGGAGAACGTGCAAACTCCACACAGACAGCATTGGAGGTCGCTATTGAACCCTGGTCACTGGAGCTGTGAGGCAGCAGTTCCACTAGTCAGGATCAAACCCGGGTCTCTGGATCTGTGAGGCACCAATTCTACTGCTGCCCAAAAGGAATGAGATTGTTCTACTGGGCATTTGGCTAGTTGGACTAACAGCAAAGACCTGGTGGGCCAAATTGCCTCCTGGTGTTAACTCAGTTCAAATGATGAGAGGAATAGATTAGGTGAATGCACAGAGTCTTTTACCCATTTTATCTCATTGTGACCCTTGCAGTTTTTCTTTTTTAATCTGCATTTCTCTGTAGCTTTTACAAGGATGTTGCTAGGTCTCGAGGGCCTGAGCTACAGGGAGAGGTTGAGCAGGCTAAGACTCTATTCTTTGGGGCGTTGGGGGAGGAGGGATGATCTTATAGAAGTGTACAAGATCTTGAGAGGAATAGATCCGGTAAATGCAATGTGCCTTTTACCTAGAATAGGGAAATCAAGAACTAGAGGACATAGGTGTAAGGTGATGGGGGAAGATTTGATAGCAACTTTTTTTTACATAAAGGGTGGTAGGTATAGGGAATAAGCTGCCAGGGGAGGTAGTTGAGGCAGGTACTATCACAAAGTTTAAAAAAAACATTTGAACAGCTGCATGGATAGGAAAGGCTTGGCGGAATATGGGCCAAATGGAGCAGGTGGGACTAGTGTAGATGGGGCATGTTGATCAGCATGGGTAAATTGGGCCTGCTGTATGACTTTAGTTAAGACTCATCAAGTCCTGCTGATGATGTTCAGAGCAGTCTTTCTATAGGGGCACAGTTCCAAGCTCTGGTGAGCTGAAAACATGTGGTATTTCTAACATCTCGAGTCATCCTTCACCCCAAATCTGAATAACTTGTTTTCCAAAACCGCAAAGATTTCAATTTATTTGCTTAAGAAGGAACTGCAGATGCTGGAAAATCGAAGGTAGACAAAATGCTGGAGAATCTCAGCGGTGAGGCAGCACATATGGAGCGAAGGAAATAGGCAACGTTTCGGGCCAAAACCCTTCTTCAGATTTAAATTTAAATGTTAAATAATTTACTGGACAATTGAGCTTCCAGCTGTGCAGGTTCGGCCAGGAAAGGAGTTTAATATTTGTCCCATGATACGTTGCCAACTCTTTGAAAGATCGACCCAGTCCGTTCGCCAAACACATGCAGCTCAAACTTGTCAATAGGACCTTCAAAAGGGATTATTCAATGCGTGCTCCTTTAGATAGACACAAAATGCTGGAGTAACACAGCGGGTCAGGCTGCTTCTCTGGAGAAAAACAATGTGACGTTTCAGGTGGAGACCCTCCTTCAGACTGACGAAGGGCCCCGACCCGAAAGGTCACCTATTCCTTGTCTCCAGAGATGCTGCCTGACCTGCTGAGTTACTCCAGCATTTTGTGTCTGTCTTTGGTGTAAACCAGCATCTGCGGTGCCTTCCTACACAGGGAGGTAGGAAAGGAGCGCTAACGTTAGCTTTTCACTGGGAAAGTAGAGTTAGCGTTTAGGCCAGTGAAAGAAGCCACACCAAAGATAGGGTGGTAAAGAAAGCCTTTGGTGTGCTGGCCTTTATAAATCAGAGCATTGAATATAGGAGTAGGGAAGTCATGTTAAAATTGTACAAGGCATTGGTAAGACCAATTCTGGAGTATGGTGTACAATTTTGGTCGCCTAGTTATAGAAAGGATGTCAACAAAATAGAGAGAGTACAGAGGAGATTTACTAGAATGTTGCCAGGGTTCCAGCAACTATGTTACAGAGAAAGGTTGAACAAGTTAGGTCTTTATTCTTTGGAGCGCAGAAGGTTAAGGGGGACTTGATTGAGGTCTTTAAAATGATGAAAGGGGTAGACAGAGTTGACGTGGATACATTTTTCCCATTGAGGGTAGGGAAGATTCAAACAAGAGGGCATGACATGAGAATTAAGGGACAGAGGTTTCGGGGTAACGTGAGGGGGAACTTCTTTACTCAGAGGGTGGTGGCTGTGTGGAATCAGCTTCCAGCAGAAGTGGTGGAGGCAGGATCGATTTTAACATTTAAGAGTAAAGTGGATAGGTATATGGACGTGAAGGGAATGGAGGGGTATGGTCTGAGTGCAGGTAGATGGGACTAGGGGAAAACAAATGGTCGGCACGGACTGGAAGGGCCGAGAGGGCCTGTTTCCGTGCTGTAATTGTTATATGGTTATTATATGGTTATATGGTTAGTTCCCTTCCTCCCCCTCCTCCCTCCACATTTCTACCATTGTTCTCTTCTACCTGAAGGGGCAGTATTAATGGGCGAACACTGGAGAGAGAGGTGCTTCAATCATGTCGCAAATGGTTTTAATCAGGGAGAAGTTTAATCAATTGATTGCTAATTTGGGGGAAATGATAAACCATATTATTATTTTGTGAGCGGGATGCATCTCTGTAGGTTCGCAGCTGGTTAATTGTTTGATCTATTAAGTGAATATGATTTTTAATTATTCATCCATTATAATTTAGAAACAGAAATAGAAATGTTTTGAACCTTTGACACAGTAAAAAAGAGGATAGGAGTAAAAAAACCCAGAAGATGTGTGTTTAAAATAAATGGCAATAGAAGCACATACGGGGGTGTGTGTCCTCATCTTTGTGTGTTGTCCGTGCATTTGTTCCTGTGTGTGTGTGTGCATTTGTTTCTGTGTGTGTGTGTGTGTGTGTGTGTGTGTGTGTGTGTGTGTGTTCCTGTGTGTGTGTGTGTGTGTGTGAATTTGTTCCTGTGTGTGTGTGTGTGTGTGAGTGTGCACATTTGTTCCTGCGTGTGTGTGCATTTGTTTCTGTGCGTGTGTGTGCATTTGTTCCTGTGTGTGTATGTGCATTTGTTCCTGTGTGTGTATGTGCATGTGAATTTGTTCCTTTGTGTGTGTGTGTGCGCATTTGTGTGTGTGTGTATCTGCATTTATTCCTGTGTGTGTGTGTGTGCATTTATTCCTGTGTGTGTGCATTTGTTTTTGTGTGTGTGTGTGTGTTTGTTTTTGTGTGTGTGTGCGCGCATTTGTCCCTGTGTGTGTGTGTGCGTTTGTGTGTGTGTGTACATTTGTTTCTGCATGTGTGTGTGTGTGTGCATTTGTTCCTGTGTGTGTGTTGTGTGTGTGTGTGTGTTTGTGTGTGTTTGTCCCTGTGTGTTTGTGTGTGTGTTTGTCCTGTGTGTTTTGTGTGTGTGTGTGTTTGTGTGTGCGTGTGTGCATTTGTCCCTGTGTGTGTGTGTGTGTGTGTGTGTGTGTGTTTGTGTGTGTTTGTCCCTGTGTGTTTGTGTGTGCGTGTGTGCATTTGTCCCTGTGTGTGTGTGTGTGCATTTGTTTCTGCATGTGTGTGTGTGTGCATTTGTTTCTGTGTGTGTGCATTTGTTCATGTGTGTGTGTGTGTGTGTGTGTGTGTGTGTGTGTGTGTGTGTGTGTTTCTGTGTGTGTGCGCATTTGTTTCTGTGTGTGCATGTGTTTGGGGGTTTGTGCCTTCATGTTTATGGGCAAGGTGATTGTCAGGTGTGTGGAATATCTTTACTGCAATGAGTTCTAGTCCAGGCAGCTTTGCTTGTGAGTTTCAGATGCTCGGCTTCTACACTGATTGCCTGAAAAGGTATATTTCAGAAGAGGAAATCGGACAATTACTTGTAAAGGTAAATTCTCACTCCAGACGAGAGCAATGGACTAATTGAGCAATGTTTTCTTGACTAAACAGTGCGTCACGATGGTTTGGGACAACAAATGCACAAATCTCAGTGCAAGTTGGTTTCAGTGAGTTGGCAACGGCAGGTTGGCTGAATTACATCATCCTGTTCCATAAGGATCTGAGTAAATAATTATTTTGTTGGCTGTGACCAGTTGAAAGAACACATCCTTTATTCCAGTTAAGGAATTTTGAGTATGTCAAAGGCCAGCCCGGTGGATTACAAGACTAGGAGCCTATTAGTTTGACATCCAGAAACAGATTGTTCGTGAGCGTCACACTGTCTACAAACACAGCAAAAGCAAGGGAGCAACATGAGGAACGATAAACACTTTTATTCCTACCACCTGAAAACCATGACCACCTGTGGAGCGGGTTCGATCCCGACCTCAGAGGCTGTCTTTGTGGAGTTTGCACATTCTCCCTGTCATCACCTTGGGTTATCTCCAGGTGTTCCAAAGACGTGCAGGTTTGTAGGTTAATTGGCTTCTGTAAAATTGCCATTAGTATGTAGCGAGTGGATGAGAAAGTGGGATAACATAGAACTAGTGTGCACAGGGCTAATCGCTGGTCAGCGCAGAATCGGTGGGCCGAAGGCCTATTTCCACGGTGTATCTCTAAACGAAACTAAACTATTATGCTAAATCATTGGATATTTTTAGGGCAGAAATCGACAAATACTTGATTAGTGAGGGTGTCAAGGGTTATGGAGGAAAATCAGGAGAATGTGGTTGAGAGGGAAGGATAGATCGAATTGTGGAGTAGAATCGATGAGCCAAATGGCCTACTTTGCTCCAATGACATGAACGTATAAACTATTATGTGTGTGTAATCATGGAGCAGAAATAGACTATTCGGCCCATCAAGTCTACTCTGCCATTCAATCATGGCTGATCTATCTTTCCCTCTCAAACCCATTCTCCTGCCTTCTCCCCATTATTCCTGACACTCTTACTAATCAAGATTCTATCAATCTCCGCCTTAAAAATATCCATTGATGGCCTCCACAGCCGTCTGTGGCAGTGAATTCCACAGATTTACCTTTAAGCTGCTCCAAGTAAGAATTTCAGTAGTCGGTACACACAACAATTAAACATTGTTGACTCTCTCAACCAATTTGAATACTCGCAAGGCCCTAGGTTGGAATGCAACCGGCCAGTTGTATTTAACCGCCAGGAACAGGTAATCGGCAGCGGATACCTGGGGGTACCGGGGAGCGAGAGCCAACGGCAGGCTCCTTAAGAGGAAATAAATCAATTTTGCTCAAAGATCCTGCTATTAAAATCATTCAAAGCACGATCTGTATGTGGAGCTGATGGGCATCTATTCCTGGAAATCGGACATTGTGCTAACAGATAATGCTTGATTCGATCCATGACTTGTCAACGGGCACCTTTGTTGCCTCTTGTGGAGTGCTATTACTGGAATAAACAAACCTCACTGCAGAAAGCCTTTGATTGATGGGTATCAAGGTGGAATGCATTAAATACTTTAGCGCGCTGACATGGAAAATCCCCTTGAAAAGAGGCCACTCAGCCCATCAAACACGACCCTACACCTTGACTTCCCTCTCACTCTACCCATCGATCCGCTCTTTCACCTATTTCTTCCAATAACTCAGAGAAAATGAAATGAAGTGCCTTTAAAAGCTCTCCTTATAGATAATCAATTCATCTCCTTTTAAAGATGCCAATTGGCCCTGACTTTAAGTCATTGAGTTATACAGCGTGGAAACAGGCCCTTCATCCCTACTTGTCCACTCTGACCAACATGTCCCATCTACCCTAGTCCCATCTGCCTGCATTTGGCCCTTATCTCTCTAAACCTGTCCTTTCCGTGTACGGATCTAAATGATTCTTAAATGTTGTGATAGTACCTGCCTCAACCACCTCCTCTGGCAGCTTCCTCCATACACCCACCACCCTTTGTGTAAAAAAAGTTACCCCTCAGATTCCTATTAAATCTTTCCCCCTCACCTTAAACCCATGTCCTCTGGGCAAGAGACTCTGTGCGTGCCTACCTAATCTATTCCTCTCATGATTTTATACACCTACATAAGATCACCCCTTATCCTCCTGCACTCTGGGGAATAAAGTCCTAGCCTGCCCAACATCTCTCTACAGCTCAGGCCCTCGAGTCCTGGCAACATTCTTGACTTGATAACTTATATTTCTGTGGGGGAGGATGGGTCTGTTCACCCACTGATCAGACCTCTCATACGCTAAGAAGTCCTGATCTTCCAACCGACCTCATTGCAACCCCTGCACTTTTTCTTTTTTGTATCTGCATTTTCTCTGTAGCTCTAACTCTATACAGTATTCTGCACTCTTTTCCCTTTGCAATACATGTTGTGTATAGCTTGTACATATTCAGGTATGGCCTCCTTGGTTTGGATTGCACACAAAGCAAAGTTTTGCACAGTATCTCGGTACACATGACAATAATATAGCAATGCCAGTGGAATGGCATCTAGATTTATATTGGTGTCCTCTTGTACAATGCTCCCTGCCCATGTTAAGTGACCTTAGAACATATGTCGAATAGAAGGATGAGGGGAGACCTCATTGAAACTTACCGAATAGTGAAAGGCTGTGGATAGAGTGGATGTGGAGAGGATGTTTCCTGTAATGGGAGAGACTAGGAACAGAGGGCAGGGCCTCAGAATAAAGGGACGTACCTTGAGAAAGGAGATGAGGATGGATTTCTTTAGCCAGAGGGTGGTGAATCTGTGGAATTCATTGCCACAGACGGTGTTGGAGACTAAGTCTTTGGATGATGTCGAAGCAGAGATTGACTGATTCTTGATGTTAAACGAAACTGGGAGAAGGCAGGAGAATAGGTTTGAGAGGGAAAATAGATCAGCCATGGCGGAATAGACTTGACGTGTAAACCTGCATCTGCAGTTTCTTGTGTCTATAGAAGAGCAGAGCACAGGAGCAGGGCCTTCAGTTTACGGTGTCTACGCCAATCATGATGCCAAGTTAATCTAATCATGGGCCAAGTGGAAATGGAGGTCTTTGCATTTGGTGGGGAATGTGGTCTTGCATTAAAACTGGACCACATGGGAGCAAACTCAGGAGGCACTATTCAATTGGAGAGTACTGCAAATATTAAACTACTCCCAGCAGGTTGTATCCTAATAAATTATTTAGACTTTATAGATAGAGCGCAGAGAAAGGCCCTCTGGCCCACCAAGTCCGCGCCTACCAGTCATCACCCCATATACTGACCTACGCACACTAAGAACAACTTTCACAACCTACTGAAGTCAAGTAACCTGCAAACTTGCACGTCTTTGGAACGTGTATGCTGGGAGGAAACCGTAACACCCGCAGAAAATCCCACGTGATCACGGGGAGAACGTACAAATTCCACACAGACAGCAGCCACAGTCAGGATCGAACCGGGTCTCAGGCAGCAACCCTACCAGCTGCACCACGGTGCCATCCAACTGATGGACAGACACATCTCAGGCATTTGATCACAGCATCCACTAAACGTGCAAAAGCAGTAAAAGAAAAAGGCGATACAAAGAACTCCAGATGCTGGCTATTACAAACAAAGGCACACAGTGCTGGAGTAACCCAGCGGGTCAGTCTGCATAGCTGTAGAACATGGATAGGTATTGTTTCTGGTTGGGACCCTTCTTCAGACTCTCATTTCAGGTCAGGACCCTTCTTCAAAGTCTGAAGATGACCTGAAATGTCACCTATCAATGTTCTCCAGAGAAGCTGCCTGACCCGCTGTTACCCCAGCACTTTGTCTTTTTTTTTGCAATAGCAAGAACAGCCTGAGAACTGTGTAAAATTTGAGATCGACAATTTTATTGCAGCATGTTTCTGATTGTAATGGGTTCTTAAAGCACACTCAGACCTCTGAGGTATTAAAAATGAATGCTTTCCGTGCACTTCCTGCCTCTGCAGTTTCAACAAAGATTCAAACTCTTCCATGTAAATGAATTAAACCACTCAGTGAAGAAGGGGATGGAGGTTTGGAAGCTGTACTTTGATCCATATATTGCACATTGTTCATAGCCATACAGCGCAGAAACTGGTCCTTCGGTCCAACTTGCCCATACTGACCAAGATGCCCCATGTAAGCATGTCCCACTTTGTGTCAGTCAATGAGCAGCACTATTACACCTGTCAGAAGATAGTGTGTTAAAGATGGAACTACAGATGCTGGAAAATCGAGGGTACACAAAAGGCTGGAGAAACTCAGCGGGTGCAGCAGCATCTAAGGAGCGAAGGAGATAGGCAACGTTTCGGGCCGAAACCCTTCTTCCGACTGATGGGAGGTGGGGGGGGGGGGGGGGGGGGGGGTTGGGGAGAAGAAAGGAAAAAGGAGGAGGAGGAGCCCGAGGGCTGAGGGAGAGGTGGGAAGGGGAGGAGACAGCAAGGGTTGACAGAATTGAGAAAATTAAATGTTCAAGCCCAGAGGATGCAGACTCCCCAAGCGGAATATGAGGTGCTGTTCCTCCAACTTGTGATGTTGCTCACTCTGGCGTGGAGGAGGCCCAGGACAGAGAGGTCGGATACGGAATGGGAGGGGGAGTTGAAGTGCTGAGCCACTGGGAGGTCGGGTTGGTTATTGCGGACCAAGCGGAGGTGTTCGGCGAACCAATCGCCAAGCCTCTGCTTGGTCTCACCGATATAGATCAGCTGGCATCTGGAACAGCGGATGCAGTAGATGAGGTTGGAGGAGGTGCAGGTGAGCCTCTGTCGGACCTGGACGTGGTGGGCCTGTTTCTACGCTGTATCTCTAAACTATACTAAATGGCCCCTAGTGTGTTGAGGAGTGGATGCGAATGTGAAATAACATAGAACTAGTGTGAGCGATGGTCAGTGTGGGCTGAAGGGCTTGTTTCCATGCTGTATCTCTAAACAAAACTAAAATTGCAGTGGGTGCAGTAGGGTATGTAATAATAATATTCAGGCATGGGATGGCATTTATATGTGTAGATGGATTTTGGTTGCCATGACTGTGGAAAGGATTGTTGGACTTATTTGAAGCACTCAGCTGTAAAACGGATATATTGCAATCCTGACTGATAGAGTTCCGCTACCTTCTGTTGTCAAACCTCAACATTGTTTTCATTGCTGGCAATCATTCTGTTAATATCAGCAGTTCCTCTAGTTCAACTGATTCATCGAATTGGTCCGAAAAGTTAAAGATGATTCTTTTAAGACTTTTTACCCACGTTGGTACAGTTCAGGGCTTGAATTGTTATATTTTTGGTTGGAGCTTGTGCCACCTTTCAATAAGATCATGGCTGATCTAAGCTGGCCTCATCTGCTCTTCCGTGCCACTTCCCTAGCAATGGACAATTGTTCAATGGACAATGGTTCAATGATCAAAGGGTCAATGGTCAATGGCCAATGGGTCAATGGACAATGGACAATGGTTTAATGGGTCAATGGGACAATGGTTCAATGGACAATGGGTCAATGGGTCAATGGACAATGGTTCAATGGTCAATGGGTCAATGGGTCAATGAGCCAGTGGTCAACGTTTCAATGGTCAATATTCAATGGGTCAATGGTTTCTTTATTATCACATACAGTTAAAACCCTTTTTTTACATACAGCTCAGCAAGACTATCCCCCCTGTACATGAGCACAATCCTCCGGTTAGTACAAACCAGCCCACTGAGTCCATATGCAAGAGACGCCATTTCACAGTCCCAGCTGCAGCTGGCCACAAAGGTCCATTGCAACCGTCTCCTCCATCTGGTCGTCTCTCTACGGGGTGATCGTTAGTCGGCGTGGACTCGGTGGGCTGAAGGGCCTGTTTCCACGCTGTATCTCTAAACTAAACTAAAATTCCAGGATCTGTAGTTCCTTGTAGTTCATGGTATTTTAACAAAATGTTTTTTATTTTAAACAAAAATAGGGGAACTTTCCATTCCCACTATGAGTAATAGACAATAGGTGCAGGAGTGGGCCATTCGGCCCTTCGAGTCAGCACCGCCATTCAATGTGATCATGGCTGATCATCCCCAATCAGTACCCCGTTCCTGCCTCCTCCCCATATCCCCTGACTGCGCTATTTTTAAGAACCCTATCTAGCTCTCTCTTGAAAGCATCCAGAGAACCTGCCTCCACCGCCCTCCGAGGTAGAGAATTCCACAGACTCACCACTCTCTGTGAGAAAAAGTGTTTCCTCGTCTCCGTTCTAAATGGCCTTAT